>BGPT01000791.1:228515-255230 GCA_003297045.1 Symbiodinium sp. clade C Y103 | reverse complement strand
TTAAACTTCCCCCCCCAAAACCCTTACATGCAAGAGTATACCTCAACTTCACAGCCTCCTCTCTCCAAGACTTCTTGTCACGATACCAAATCATTTTTTAAACCGCCCCCTCCCCAAAACCTTTAAATGCAAGAGAACACCTCAACTTCATAGCCTCCCCTCTCCCAGAGTTCTTGTCGCGATTCCAAGGCATTTTTTAAACCTCACCCCCAAAACCCTACATGCAAGAGAATACCTNCCCAGAGTTCTTGTCGCGATTCCAAGGCATTTTTTAAACCTCACCCCCAAAACCCTACATGCAAGAGAATACCTCAACTTCACAGCCTCCCCCCTCCCAGAGTTCTTGTCACGATTCCAAGTCATTTTTAAAAACCTCCCCCCCGAAACCCTTACATGCAAGAGTATGCCTACACTTCACAGCCTCCCCTCCAAGACTTCTTGTCACGATTTGAAGTCATTTTTAAAACCCTCCCCCGCGAAACCCTTACATGCAAGAGTATGCCTCAACTTCACAGCCTCCCTCTCCCAGAGTTCTTGTCGCGATTCCAAGGCATTTTTAAAACCTTCCCCCCCCCCAAAACCCTACATGCAAGAGTATGCCTCAACTTCACAGCCTCCTCTCTCCAAGACTACTTGTCACGATTCCAAGTCGTTTTTGAAACATCCCCCCCCAAAACGCTTACATGCAAGAGTATGCCTCAACTTCACAGCCTCCCCTCTCCAAGACTTCTTGTCACGATTCCAAATCATTTTTTAANGAGTATGCCTCAACTTCACAGCCTCCCCTCTCCAAGACTTCTTGTCACGATTCCAAATCATTTTTTAAACATCCGCCCCCAAAACCTTGACCTGCAAGAGAATGCCTCAACTTCACAGCCTCACCTCCCCAAGACTTCTTGTCACAATTCCAAGTGATTTTTTAAACCTTCACCCCCCAAAACCCTACATGCAAGAGTATGCCTCAACTTCACAGTCTCACCTCTCCAAGACTTCTTGTCACGATTCCAAGTCATTTTTAAAACTCCCCCCCAAACCCTACATGCAAGAGTATTCTCTGCTTCTAAACAGCTCCACTGGGGTGGGGGCAGTGGCCGCACACTGTGGTTTTCCTTGNCAGAAGATTACTTTCCGAATGCAACTGTCTATTAGTTTCAGAATATAAGTTTCCAAATCAAACGCCCAGAAGATTAGTTTCCGAATACAATTCTATATTCGTTTCTGAATATAAGTTTCCAAATACGAGCCCAGAACAATAGTTTCGGAATACAACTGTATTAGTTCCAGAATATAAGTTTCCGAATACGAGCCCATAGNNNTTTCGGAATATAAGTTTCAGAATACAACTGTATTAGTTTCAGAATATAAGTTTCCGAATATAAGTTTCAGAATGCAACTGTATAAGTTTCGGAATACAACCGTGACCAACGTATACTAGTAAGGTTAGACTCGGCTTTCCTTGCAAGAGTATTACACTTTGGTTATGCCAAAAATCCTCTCAGCTCTGACCCCCGCATTCTTTTTGGCTTTGGAAGCAGGTGATTCTCCCAAGCTTCTGCATCATCTCAGTGATTACCCAGGCAAAGATTGATGGACAGTGAAAACCAGAGTGCATGGCATGGCACATAGAATTAGCAGGGTGCATTCCTTGTAAAGTGCCTTGATGCCTTGCAGGTTGTAAGGGGCGGTTCTGTGCCGGTGTTGGTTGACTCCGTGGGTGGGCCCAGTTGTGCATTTCTTTCTGCCAACGTCTTCATGTTGGCTTCATGTGAGGATTCGACCTTCAACATGGATGTTGCTCACATCCGTCAGAAGCTGACTCCCAGGACCAAGGCCAGGTGGCCACACATTTTGGATCACAACTCAATCAGATTTCTACCGCTACAGTTGCGACAGGCAATCATTTGTGTCCATACCTACCATTTCCCCGTGGACATGGAGCTGGTGGCCTAGCTTCAAAACTGGTGCAGAGTCCAACATTTCAACGGCAATTTCTGCAATGCTCCAGAGAGGTGCAATCAATTGCAATCAATGGTTCTACATTTGACTGGCTCTGAGGCCAGTCCTTGCTTTGGCCAAGGCTGCAGCTTTGCCAGGTAGAGACTTTGACTAGCCAGGGAAAGATGCAAAGCTGTGGGTGTTTTTTCCTTTTTAAGTGTCACATTCTAATCAAGATTCCTTTTGGCACGCATGAACAAAACACAGGCAAGCACGGAGGATATGCGTTCGGCATTTGGAGTTCACGTCATCCCTGGTTTTGGCATGTTTCGGCATTGAGACTTTTTTACAAGTTAGGACATTTAGGATAGAGCGCTGTACAGATTTGATCATCATGACAGTCTTGACGTTGAACACCACGTGCACCAGGAACGTGGCATCAAAGTAATCGAGGATGCAGCTGAAATGATAGGGCAGTAGCTTGACTGGCTTGACTCTCCCGGGCGGCCAGGGCCTGTTTGCAGGCTGTTTATGACAGGTTTATGACAAGTTTATGATACGATGTTTTTAAGGGATCTGGCTTTGTCGGTCGCCAAGGACATGTCTTGGAAGACCTTGCGGTTCCTTTGGAGACATCAGCACCATGAGCTTCTACCCCAACAAGCACATCACCACAGGTTTCGTGGCTGAAACGATATTCAATTGTACACCCGGTGTGTTCAATCCAACCTGCTTCTGTTGCTGCATGGACCCATTCTTTGCTTTGTTTAGAGTTTGTTCCAGTGATGAAGACCCCCTTTCAAGCATTTGTGAGCGTCCTCTTGGTCAAACTTTTCCCGAAAGCTCCTGCGAAGGGTTTTTCCCAAAGAACTGCTACCAAATTTATCTACATCACATCTCCTACTTTCTTTACATCTCCCACATCATCTACATCAACTTCATCTACATCACATCCATCTCATACAAATCATATACATCATCTACATAATCAACATCATCTTCTCTACATCATCAAGATCATCTCATCTACATCACATACATATCACATATATATATATATATACACATCATGTACATCATCTACATCATCTACATCTCATACAAATCATGTACATCATCTACATCATCAACATCATCTCATCTACATCACATACATCTCATATATGTATATATATATATACACATCATGTACATCATCTACATCATCTACATCTCATACACATCATGTACATCATCTACATCACCAACATCACCTCATCTACATCATCAAGATCATCTCATCTACATCGCATACATCTCATTTACTGTATATACACATCATGTACATCATCTACATCATATACACCTCATACAAATCATGCACGTCAAGAGTTGTTACACAGGAGTTGTTACACAGAAGTTCACACTCAGGAGTAACTACTTGGGAGTTAATATTCAGTCAGGAGTAATTACTCGGGAGTTAATACTCAGGAGTAATTGCTCAGGAGTTGATACTCAGGAGTAAAACTCCTACCCAAAACTCCTACTTCTCAAGTTCTAAATTCTCTCTTAAGGCGGCGGGGCACCCCTTCGCAAGAATTGAAGTTCGATGTGCAAAAACTGAGGTAAAATTGCGATTTCCATTTGTCCCCGAGCAACCCTTTCGCACGAAATGAGGTTCGATGCGCAAAAACTGGTGTAAAATTGCGGTTTCCATTTGTCCGGGGCAACCCTTTCGCACGAAATGAGGGTCGACGCACAAAAACTGACGCAAAATTGTGATTTCAAGGTGCCGAATGCAACCCTTTCGCACGAAATGAGGTTCAATGTGCAAAAACTGAGGTAAAAGTGCGATTTCCATTTGTCCCCTGGGGCAACCCTTTTGCACGAAATGAAGTTGCTTGCGTGCAAACTGAGGTAAAATTGCGATTTCCATTTGTCCCGCAGCAATCCTTTGGCACGAAATGAGGTTCGATGCGCAAAAACTAGGGCAAAATTGCGATTTCACGTGTCCCCGAGCAACCCTTTCGCGCGAAATGCGGTTCGATCTTAAAATTGCGATTTCAAGGTGTCCGGGGCAACCCTTGACTTCTCTGTGTAAACGCGTCTGTGTGGAAAGGCTTCCCTGTGTAAAAACTTGTGTGTGTAGACGTTCTTCTGTGTAAAAGTTCCTGTGTGTAAACGGGTCTTGGTGTAAACGCTCTTCTGTGTAAAAGCTTCTGTGTGTAAAAGCTTCTGCGTGCAAAGGCTTCTCTGTAAACGCGTCTGTGTGTAAAAACGCTTCCACGTAAAAACTTCTGTGTGTAAAGGCTTCTCTGTGTAGAAGTGTTTGTGTGTAAATGCTTTGTGTGTAAACGCGTCTTGGTGTAAAAACTCTCTTGTGTAATAAAACTTTTGCGTGTAAATGTTTCTGTGTGTAAACAGGTCTCTGTGTAAACGTGTCTGTGTGTAAACGCCCTTCTGTGTAAAAGTTCCGCTTCTGTGTGTATAAGCTCCTGCGTGGAAAGACTTCGCTGTGTAAAAACTCGTGTGTGTAAACGCTCTTCTGCGTAAAAACCCTTGTGTGTAAACGCGTCTGTGCGTAAAAACCCTTCTATGTAAAAATTTCTGTGTCTAAAAACTTCTGCGTGCAAAGACTTCTCTGTGTAAAGGCGTCTGTGTGTAAAAGTTCTTCCGCCGTATCACAGTCTTTTTTGTGTAAAAACTCCTGTGTGTAAACGTGTCTTGGTGAGGTCTCTGTGTGAATGTGTCTGTATGTGTGTATAAATTTTAAAACTCTTTTGTGTAGAAGCTTCTGTGTGTAAAGAGTTCTATGTGTAAACGTGTATGTGTGTAAACGCCCTTCTGTCTAAAGTTCTTGTGTGTAAACGTGTATGCGTGTAAACACTCTTCTGCGTAAAAACTTCTGTGTGTAAACGCTCTTCTGTGTAAAAACTCCTGTTCGTAAATGGTATGTGTGTAAACGCCCTTCTGTGTAAAAGTTCCTGTGTGTAAACGTGTCTTTGCCCTGCTGTGTAAAAGTTCCTGTGTGTAAACGTGTCTTGGTGTAAACGCTATTCTGTGCAAAAACTTCTGTGTGTAAAAGTTTGTGTGTGTAAAGAGTTCTCTGATAACGTGATCGCTTGCAAATGCACAAGCACTATAGGAACTTAATTCTCATTCATGACACGTTCATGCATGACTTGTCATCGCATCATGTATCATTCATTCTATTCATTCTCATTCTTTCATTGTCATTCGTCGTCATTCATCAACATCAATCCTCCTACGATTTCTTGCTATCTTCTCCTTCCCAACTCTTTCGTCTACTCCCTCCTGCTTTCCTTTCGGGCCACACTGTCATCTAATTCTAGATGCTTCGCTCAGTGGCTGTTTGCTGTATTGCTTTCGTTCTTTTTTGCGTGTCAAATGTTTCTGCGGGCATGGTTCTGACTTGCAGGAAAATATTTACTGACACCATGCCAGGTGAAGGTGGTATGGTTCTGTGCGATGACCCTGATCTGGCTGAAAGGTCTGGTGTTTTGTGGCAAGATAGAAGTTGAAGCTGGATAGACTGGTCCCAAGTCATGCACATTTGTGGAACATTTGGGCATCTTGTACACCCTGCAGGTGCCAACAACTTCGCAACTTGTGCTTTGATCCGAAGAAGCGGCGTTTTGTGCATGAGGCCAGGAGCTGCGGGAGGAGATATTGGAAGCACATGGCACCAGGAGCACACCGAGTTACTCGTTATGTAATCGGAGTTTTCTGAATTTCCGAATTTCCTGAGCTGTGGCTTCAGGAACTGGGATGGAACTATCGCATGACCAATCTGCAGGCAAAGCCAGAAAGCTTATAATGATGTGAAGCAAAAGCAGAAACTATGATTTGGTGAAGCCTTCTTTCAGGCTGCTCTGGGTCTTGGCCAGCTATCTCATTTGGAAGAAGCTGTTTCTCGGAAGCGGGAGGTGGCCCTCCGCAGTCAGCTTAAATCTGTGCAATTTTCAGTCTGTCTCAGACTCAGACTGCTCAGATTGGACGTCTCTATACAAAGTTGCTGGAGGGCTGTCCTGGTCTGATTCTGCCTCCCGACGTGGCCTGAGCTTTCTCACTTGAGTCTACCACATTTTTTTAGAACCTGCGCAGTCTTGTTTCCTACAGTCAGAAGTTTGAAGAGCAACACTCTGTGAGGACAAGAACCAGAAGTCTGAGAGCAATATCTACTGGGTCTATGGTGTTGTGGACTCGGTACTGGAAATCGGCAGAGCATGTCTTGCAAGATGTGGAGGTTTGACGTGCCCTTCTTGAGGTAGAGGTAGCCCCATCGGTGTTGTGCGATGCAGACGCAGTCATGAAGCGGTTGGCCGCAGCGAAAGTGGGAACCAGGCACAACTGGGCTACTTTCGGCTCCGATGTCGTGCCAGATTTGCTAGTTGCTTCGGCTCCATGTTTTCGCCATGTTTAGGCCTTTCTTTTGGCCCATGCATGAGCAGCCGGTGTTTGAACCGATGGGTTTCTTCAAAGGCGCAGCACACTCTGAAACGGTTGGGAAACTGTACGACCTTCAAGACTCGTTGTCTATTCCTGTTCATTTTTCAGACAAGATCCTTGAATTTGAAATGTTGATGCTTCCCTAAAATTTCTTGATCTTCCTAGCATTTCGTGTACAGTGACCTGGACCTATTTGGTCCTTCCATGTCCGACCTTTGGTCGGGGGCCGCAAAATGAACGCACTGGATCCACGCTTTAATGATTTTAACATTTCTTGTTCGGCTTCACGAAGCCCCGACTGCGAAGGTCAAAGCTTCCCCGTCGCTGAACGGATTGCCAGACGTGGTTTCTACATACCCAGCGGTACGCAAGTTGCAGGAGTGTATGATGACAGCGTGTTATAGTAACCTGATTCCCTCACTCGTAGATGATTTTCCTATTAAAACCTCCATTTACAGGTTGTTTCCTAGCCAGCTATGTTAAATTGGGAGGCTAGTATATCACAGTAGAACTGGCAAGGTATCATGGCCACGCTCAGGCCTTGCTCTTGAAGATCATGAAGTAGAAGAGGCGCGGCTTGCTGTGCCTTCAAGTCAAGTCTACAGAACAATCTCAGATTTTTGTCCAAGAATAATAGTTATATAAGTTATATACGTGTATCTTATTATATCTAGATAAAGCTCCCCAGATTTTGGAAGCATGTCTGCTTTCACTCTGGACTGCTGTGTCCCCATTGGCTGGTTGACTCCCTGTCTCGAAACTTGTCTCCAGTTGTCTTCTGACTCTTTGAACATGAATGGGCCACGCCTTCTGGACTAAAATACATTGAGTGTTTTTCCGGGCGTCTTGAAAGTCAGACTTGTGCAACACGCACGTTTTTGACTCACATTCTCAGGTGGCGAGAAGAGTCAGAAAGGTGGGTTAGTGCCTTGTCCAGTGAGGTATGAAACTTGATGAATCCAGATTGCCAGCTATTCCTTGCACAGGTCATGGAAGAAGTTGTTTCAGTCCCTGTCTCAAAGATGCTCAGAGCATACGTGTCACTTTGCAGTGGCGGTGTGTATTCACGTCTCAGTGCATTTGAGGCTGATGGTGGCTATTCGAAATGAAGCTGCCCAGGAATTCTCGATGAACTCAGTTTGAGTCTGTATCTGCAGCTCCGCTTAGTGTCCTTGCTGTTTCGCAAGGAGTCAAGAAGTTAGAGAGATGGGAATGAGCATTGATTGGGAAAAGGGCGCATTGCAGTCTATCTGCAGCTTTCAGATTTCGGATTGGAAGGATGTCAGCAGTGTTTGCCATGAACTTTTGGTTTCTGTGTGGGATGTGTGAAGGTGAAGTCTTTGAAACTGCCGCAGCTTCTAGACATGTGCATCACATGTCCCTAATCAATGATCTTACACAACTTATCCCCATTCGGAGTCAGTTCACACATCGCGACTTTCTGCTTGCTTGGAGAAGTGCGCCGAAGGTAAAAACCTGGCAGCAACAACTGATGACACTGCAAAAAGGTGATTTTGGAAGTACACCTGCAGCTGACGGCAGCAAATGAGCGCTGCTGTCTCAGCAGAAGATGACTGCGAATTCTACGATCGCAGCGATAGGCAAATCGGGGACAAATCAAAAACAGCAATAGCACCAATGGTTTCACAATGGTTTGTATGGGAAGGCCGGCTTTCGTCTACTATCGACGTGCAGACAATGGCTCGAACATAGAGGCTCCAGTTTGTTTACAGTACTGTCGTGAGCATATAAACCACTGTTTGCATTCGTTTTGTCCTTTCACCAACGTCTTTTGTGGGCAATTTGCATGTCATCCTCGCTGTGCGAATCTTGTGAATTGCAATATAGCAAAAGATCACAGTATTGCACTTTGCCACACGCTTCAAATTTTGCAAGACTAAAGGTCAAACCACGATCAGACCTCAATGGCCTCTGCTACTACCCTGAAGCGCAACGGACTCAGAGATTTCGAGTCAGAAATTATGAGTCGCAGGGTCGCAGCTACGCATTTAGTTCCCCTCCAAAAATTTAGAAGTGTGTTTGGAAAGTTGAACTGTCGCAGAATATAACAATTGAGGGAACAAGATCAGCTTGGGTCAACTGGAATCTTTTTTATACAGGCAGATTAGAGCCACAACGAGTTTCTTGGCTTTCACCAAACTACCCTTCTATGCGCTGGAGAACCGAAGAATCGAATAATTCCGAGGAGTTGCGAGGAATTGAACTTCTCTTGCTGCCGGAGCTGCCGGCATATCCTTGTCCCAGTTGCAATGGTTGCAGTGCCAGTTGCCGAAGCTGGGTTTTGAATTGTGCCAGGTTGACAGATGACATGGAACATTGGGCCAAACACGGGACGAAAGTCAACCTCTACAGCTGCTTAGTGCAGGTCTTACCTTGGTCTTACTTTGAGAATCTCTTGGAGACGTCTATAATCATCTATAAGATATACGTTACGTACCCGTCTTTTCCCAATGAGATATTTGCATAATGCTCTTGCTCAGGTGTGTCTGCTACTTCCGATGCTCTGCTGGCGAATCATCCAGCGATTGCGGAGTAGTCGACAAGAGGGAAAGGGGGCGGTGGAAGACGATGACTCGGATGGCACAAGCGAAGAGCAAGGGCAACTGGAAGATAACGAAGCTGATGAGTCTTACGAGGCTATGCACGACCGTCAAAAATGCGAGTTCAGAACCTTTTGCGACCTTTCATTCATGACCTTTTCACTTTCTACATCTTGCTCCCTTGTATGGATATTTGTATCTATGGATATAAAATGTCCTTATCTGCATTGCAGTCTGGCCGAATGTTGAGTTTGCCAGGCAGGTACTCTAGCTGTTTGCGACGACAGCGCGTGACTCATTGAAACCATGTTTCCAGCTGGTGGAATTCACTTGTCCCCTAATGAGGCGATGATGAGGAGGAAGAGCCTTCTCGTTGCAGGCACAGCTACAAACACGATTCAGCATCCGAGAATGTTTGAGAAGCCAGTGGTAGATGCTGACGTCTGAGCAAGGAAAACTGTGGGCATCCTGACTTGCGCTGGGCTGCTCAGAGAGACCCGAAGAAACCGGGAGCCAACAGCAAAACTGCGATAGAGAACACATCGATTTGAGGTCGGATTCTGTCTTGCCATTTCGTTTGAGCACTTGCCTTAGTGTCTTTTGCGTGAGTAAGTCGGCATTTCTCATTGAGAAGATGGTGTGTCTTCCCTTCCAAGGTGCTACCTCATAACTTTTTCCGCAAATATCACGCAGAGACTGTTGTCTGTACCTTTGAGGACATGAACTGCAGCCAGCACTCTCCATGTCTTTAGTGTCACAGACCACCAAACCGAAGTGCTCGTAGCTCTCTCAGAGGAATTCCATGCTGGCTGGGGATGCGTTCTTGGTGCCTTTGCGCCGTGTCCTCAACCATGTAGAGAGACATTGGCGCAGAAGCGGTTTGCTGGATTCCGTGACTGGTTGTCAGACTGCAATGGATACTGAGGCGAGATCTTCCAATTTCTAGAGGAGAAGAAACCTGTTTTTCTTGTGGAAGTTATGCTGCCAAGGGGCAGCTGTACAGAGATTGAAAGAGGAGTTTTACGTCTTAAAAGCAACGTGGAGCAACCATAGTTCCAGGTGTTCACTTTTGAGCGGTACTTTTACTTTCGTGCTCGATGGTCTCTCCTTGTGTAGGATGTGGTCACGGTCAAGGTTATGGCTGCTATTGGATCAGGAAACGTTGGCGTCTTGAACTGAGCCCTACTGAGCTCCCCAAATTGACTTTGTATGCTAAACATCTATACATGGTTCACTTAGTGTGCCTTTGCAGTTGTCTCTGATCCGTTCATGTAACCAAGGCTGTCCGATCTGTCCTAATGCTGGGTGTCTTTGGAGGAGATGCCGCCAGTGGAACAGCTATCACTCATATGACTCACAGTGTAACCCTGGAATACCTCATTCATCATTATATATTGGACCGGCAGGAGTTTTTTTTGGCATTGTTGCGGTTTGGGAGCCAAGCCTGAAACCAGCAAACAGTCTCTGGTTCTAGCAATTCAAACAAGTCAATTTGCTGCAGTATTCCGTTGTTCTTTGGGTTCGTGACCCTACATTACGCTACATTCTTTGAGCAATGACGTTCGGACCTTTGTCATTTTTCTTTAACTTCCATTGCCCGGAAGTATGGCTTGAGCATATGACTGGTCTTGCTCAACTTTTGTATTCTTCCATGACGAGATGACTAGATTGTCATGAAAGAGGATACAGAGCTGCCCACACTTCGGAAGTTGGATCTTTGCTAGATCTTAAATCAGGTCTTGGATAAGCTGGACTGGGCGGTTTTGCATATTTTCTTTTCCAAGAGACGTAGTGGGACAAAGCGAGGCGGGCTGTGCAACTGCACTTTGCAGCTGGCCAGCCGCTCTAAGGCCTGCGTGAAAGCGTTCTGCGCCTGTAAGGGTTCTGTTTTTTGTCGACAGTCCCCGAGAAAAATGAAAGGGTAGAAAGATGAAGAAAGACGTAGAAAGATGTAGAGGCAGTCCAGGCAGCACCAGTTTTGTTTTTGAACAGGTGGCTGCTTGCGCCTTATGCCATGCACGACTCTGCCTTGGGCTGTCCGCTGGTTCCAAAGGCCTTGACCTTTAAAGCTTTTTTAGACAGCCAGAGTTCAAGTTGGTGTTTAATTACTTTCAGACCTACGAGATGTATGAGTAAATTGTATGAGTAAATTGTATGAGTAAATTGTATGATATTGTATGATCGAACAACCATACCCTAGTTTTGGGGTTGTGCGGATGAACAGTTTCAATCTGGATCTGTTTTCTTTGTGCCTTTGATTTGGCTGGAAGGGTGACGAAGCAGCGGAAATGGCAGAGCGCCTAGTTTTTATCTTCGTTGAGAAACTTATGGTGATGTGGCAATGGATGTTGAAAAACAATGGACCTCCTTCTCTTCCAATGTGTACACACATGATTGTTTTCTTAGAACCTATCTATCACGTGATGTAGATAGCACCATGACATGCTGTACCGGCACAAATTCACAACCAACATCTTGGCTTTGATGAACTGCTGTGCTAATTTACTAAAGTGTCTGTCATCAGAAAGAACAGCGCTCTGAGGCCAAGCAATATCTTCTGTTTTCAGTGTGGTGCTGGCCAGCACTCTTCGTTGCTACGATTGAAGTTGGTGTGACCTGATGACTCTGTCCAAATGAGCCCACAAAGGCCAAGATTGTGTTCCCCATGCAGTCGTGCTGTTTCTTTATTGGCCCCCAAGTCTTCAAAGTGGTCAACTTCAGGTTTCGATGGCACTGAAGGGCTTCCTGCTTGGTTTGCAAGAGTATGGCCTCTTCATTTTCATGGGCCTAGCGGTAGCCTCAGGCAAACTGGCAATGTTCCAGGAGGATCACAGGTGCTGTCACAAGGGTTCGTCAAAGGTCCGTTTCCTGATCCTTGTTGCATGTTTGACTTTGGGAACACCCAGCGACACATGTTCGTGGGGCGATTGAGCTCTATGCTTTTGTGAGCCTCATATTCAATTGTTTCCATTGCCGCTGAGCTACTGGTTGTGATTTGAGGTACAAACTGTCACACAGATAGCATTGCTTTACATTCTCTTCGTTCCACATCCATCCCTTGATGCCCTTGGCAGGCGACTCAGTCAGTTGCCAATCACGCTTAGTCTTTTGCAGCGCAGACGACTGCTGTACCTGTTGAGGTTGGATCGTCTTTGTGGGTTCCTACATGTCACTCATCAGTACGTTGGAAGCCTGGCTGACGAAGTGTGACGACTTTGATTGCTCTTTCCTGCTATTTGACCACAAGGAGGACTTGTATTTGGGGTTTGACTTGTAACTAAATCTCTTTTGCTGAGACTGGGCATCTTCCTCTTCAAAAAGGACTTGCGTCTGCGCTACAACCTGACCATCAACTGTGCACAGGCTTCAACACCTGAGCACAGGAAACGTCTTGCCTGACTGATCCACTTTGGTTTCCGCGGTTTGCTTTGCCAGTGCAACGCACAACAAATGGTGGTCAGGCGACGGAGTTGGGAGCACCTGAGGTCGTGCAGATCTCTTGGAAGAAGGCAAACATTCAACTTCATTCAACCATTCTCTCATGATGCTTTCAGCCGAAGCCGCGAATGTGAACTTTGCACTATATACCCTGCTGGCTTTCTAAGCTTATCCACGCCTTGGGGAAGGATTGCAAACATTTTGTGGCGGCACTAGTTGGATGGGACTGCCTTAGTCCGTGAGGCATCACAAGAAGGCTTCTATGCGATGCTGCTTGATGTAGCGGCTCAAGTCTCTGTCACAACTGGAGTCTATGTAGCTGGTGGATTGTGATTGCCTCAAACCTTGGTCTGTGTGGCTGTGAGCAATTTTGAAACTGTTGTCTTGTCCGTGGTGGGATTGAAATGACTGAATTACACACAGAAAGCTCCCACTGCTAGATCAGTCATTTCTGAGTGAGGCTTGGGATTGGAGCTATGTACCAGGTTAGTGCTTGGCAAGCTGCACGGTCCCCAAGACTCAAATTGCACACATGGAATCCATTTCCACGCAGAACACTGCCTGGAAGCATTTGGATGACCAATTCTATTGGGGGTTCAACTTCAAGAGAAATTGGCAGCCTTCATGTGCAGGGGTGAATATGTTTGCAGCATGTGAACACAAGCACATGGGGATTGACTAGCAAAGCGCATTGGAATCTGCAGCAGTTGAAGCTGAGGCATTTCCTCAGTATGGCCTGCAGTGGATCTTCGGTGTAACTTACGTGCTTCGCTTGCAGGCTGAAAGAATCTATGCATCGAACTCTCAGATTTTCTGAAGATACCTTGTTCGATTCAAAACTGAATTTTTGCCACTACAACCACACTGCCAGAAAGTTGGAGGTAGACCATACGGTTTGTACAACTGCTTGACGTGATTAAGTGTGTATTTCCAAGCGTCAGGGCTCGAGTTTGGTGGCTGCCAAAGAGTCCAGAGTTTAGTGGAGACACTGCGATTAAAGCAATGCGGCAATTTGAGACGATTTGCAGTTTGATTGTAGCATTCAAGAGTCTTGAGACTACACTGAGGTACAAACAATTTAGGAATCTGTTTCGGACGATTATCGTGTATGCTGGATGCTGAGTTTGGATTATCATTCGTTTCCGTGATTCGTTTCCGTGGGTCCATGTCCGTGCCATGACTTGCTTAGGGCATCGTATTGGCAATCGTTGCTGCTTCATCATTGATCCCTTTCAGGGTCCCGATTGCATTTCTGGAGGCGTGACCTGCTGCACGCTGTCGCGTTGTCCAATAAGCCGATCAGCCAGGCTGAGCAGGCCTGTGAGTACGCCTCTTCCGTGAATTGCGCCAACATCTTTGCTTCGGTGGCTTGGCTGCCACAAAAAGATGGTTCAGCAATGTTTAGAAAGTTCAGCATGTCTTTCAAACAGCTCATCTATATGATTCATTTGAAGTCAAGATGTAGGTCTGTTGACCACAGTCCTCGCTTAGGTCTTTGGAGGTGGAGATACAGGTGGAGACACCTTACAAGGTTCTGCCATGCTCCTGTTTGTGTCGGGATCCAATGCTCCAGCAGAAATCAAGACTAATTGGACAATCCTGAACTGAACATAGGATTTCTATACCAACTGGTGTAAGGCCAACACTACTTGCTCGAAGCTTCTACCAGCTATATAAGGCCTGGCAATGGCTGGTAGCACAAATCATGAGGGTTGGAGACGTGGAACTACAGTCACCAGTCTTTTAATGTGCACTGTCGTCATAAACTGTTGTCAGCATGATTATTTGGGCCAAAATCATTTTCAGAGAAGATACTAATTGAATCTAATTGAACCAAGAAAGGCAAACCAAGCCACTTTCGATCTGCAGGAAACTCTGCGCCCGAAGACACATAGATCGACAGGTCATAAACAAAGTAGGGGTTATTTTTCATTTGCATCCACACAGGCTACAGAGGCATATACCCGAGGTACCTGGGAATGCGGATGTGATTGCACATAGACAGACACCCCTCCAGACAACAGAAGAACACATGCACACAAAGACACTCACACAAGTTTGTAGATCCAAGAGTACCACATCCCGACATTTATATATGATGATTCATGCTTGGACACCTGCAAGCGTGCCTTGAATTTCTGGGTAGCCACCACCGCAACCAGCCGAAGTGTTCTGACTGTGTCCAGTATCTTGCTTTTGGCAGCTCTTTGCCAGGCGGGCCTTTACGCCTGCCTTGACTGGAGTTTCATGGTAGGGGCCTGATTTTACAACTGATCAGGAACACGTAAGCCGAAGTCTTTTGCAGCCCAGGAGTGATCTTAACATCAAATTGCAAACAACCCCAAACGCATCAGATCTTTTCAAGGCCTGAGTAGCCACTGCCAAATTTGCAAAGCATGGACAGGTCAGGTCACTTTCCGAACTTGACAACAGCTTGACTGGCAAGAGTTGAACCAGAGTTGAACTCCCACCTCTGAGGCTACGACAGCTGTGGCTGCCACGGTTTTAGTGTTTTTTCCAACCATTTCCATTGCTATTTACCTAAAAACTGCTGGTGCCTCAGCCTTCAATACATTTAGAATTTTCTGCCAAAGTCTTGCAGTTGCGCCATTGAGACAGGTCTTGTGACTTCTGCTTTCTTGCTAGTCTCCCTGGTTCGTAGCAAAAGGATGCAACCAGAATCTATTTCTGTTTGGTATTCGGTCTTAGCGAGTCATGTTGTCATTTTCTTCTAAGGTCTCTTCAGTCTTGATTGCAATGTATTTGCCGATGCTGGTGATGGCAATTGCTTTTCTGCTCCGAACCAGGCGCCTGCTTTTGATTATCTTGTTCTTGCCATGCGAGCACACTACATACCTTGCGTGACAATTGTCAGGCATATAATTTCCTAGCGACTGAGACTCAGAATTCTTATATAGATAAGGTCATGTGAAAGTAATGTGTGTCACCATTCTAGGTCTTTCTTAAATCAGATGCAGGCGAAACATCAAGCGGATGCTTTCTGGTCAGAGGGGACCCTGGGAGAAAGAGCTTTAGATTGCTGAGGCAGGATTGCGAGATCTCGCAGCACAGACAACTAAGCAAAAGCTGCGATGACGACTATTTGGAATTCTCAGCCTTTCGGGTTGACGCTTTGATTGTTTTTTTCCCCCTGAGATTGCCTTTCAGGTCCTTGCAAAAGAGTCCATGGACCTGTTTGTCCAGACTTTTTGCCATGACTACAAAGATTAGTCTGACCAGCAGTGAAGTCGAAACAAAGGCCCTGCGTCCTGTGCTATAAAGATCTATAAAGTATACCAACCAAGAAACTAAAGCTGCTTGGTACCATTTGATATTCATGTTCTCTCAAAGTGAATGACGCTTTTGCTTCGAACATGTCAAAAGTGAGCGTAACGTGGAGGGACTGTTACTGCTAATGTTTCCAGCACAGGGCCCGTGTTGGCACGACTTCTGACATTTGGCATTCGATTAAAAAGCCTGTCAATTGCCAATTGCAGAGAGATGCCAGCTCTTTTTGCGTGCCTGACTGCACGCTGCTAAGATGCTGAGTGCAGAGTGCAAGGTGCCTACTTGTGCAAGCCGCAACTGAATCAGATCAAGATACATCAAAATATGATTTGCACTTAAAATGTGATGTGCAAGTACTGATCCAATTCGAGTTGATGTGGCATAGCTACCTCTGTTGCAGCTGCCATGGATGCACATGCACAGAGACAGACATGAACACCTCATCAACCCACCCCCACCTGCAAACACAAGCGGACAACAGGTGAATGGACACAGATAGATTCAACACACAAAACACACATATGATAAGGTAGAGTCACACAAATATAGCAACGTCATGTAACGTCGAGATGCACAGCAGAATCACAAAGAGCTACTATGCGTACAACAATTTTAGAGCTCATATCTAGCCAGACATTTGCATTTTGCTTGTGGGCACCTGCGCCCGTCAGGATAGACAGGAGGACGAAGTCTGAAACCACATTCTTTTGATGAGCCAGTGCCATGGGAGCCAGCCAGGGTTTGACTGCAGCATGTCAACCCTGCCATCCTGGCAAACTTTGATGGAGTAACAATCCCATCTTAGTACTGTCTCGACAAAGTACTTAAACCATTTTAGACATTTTGAACCATTAGAACCGTTAAAAAACAATTTTAAAACATTTTACTCTGGAATGCTTCTGCTGGAAACTGTCATGCTTGATTCCAGATGTAGCGGACATTGTGCTGGGTCGTGCCAGGCTACACGGAATCCTGCTGTGATGATGATACGCTTGTTTGGAACTGAGCAGAGAGTGCAAAGAGTGCAGAGAGTTTTGAGAATGAGAGAAGTATGCTTGAACTCAATCCCCGCCGGGCTCAGGATGAGAAGTCCACCACCTACACAAGACCATTGACAGTACATGGCCCGTGTCCCAGATTGCATATTTGATTCCTACATGGCAAGTGAGCCTCTATTGCAAAGAAAGGATTGGGACTGTGACTGAGTATTTTGGAAGAAGTTTGCACAAGACTTGATGCAAACTGATTGAATGTGCGTGGTATGGGTCAACAAGCAAATGGCAGCTCAAGACACTGATGTAGGTATTTCTTGGTGTATGGAATGCTGCGATTGATATTTTTGTCAAATTTGCTATATTTTTGCTAGCTTGTTATGGGGGGCACCAGAGGAGAAGTACCACAAGTACCACAAGTACCACAAGTACCACCACCACCCCACTGCAGCTGGCAGTCGTTGCAGGCTTCAACGTGCTGTCCTTTGGGCCTGGCAGTGGGCCGGCAGGGCAAGTCTTTGAGGAGCTCAACTCAATAGCTTCTACTTTTATAGTCATTTGTAGTAGTATGTATGTAGTATGTATTAATATGTATTAATTAGTATTATATAGTGCTTCAGTATATCAATACTTACATGATTTGCAAATGTGGAGACGAACGTCGTAGTCATCAGCATCAGCCATCAGCCATTTTTTTCTTCATCGTCATGGTCATCGTTTGCGGATCCCAGGAGACTCTGCGTGGTCTCAGTCGCCATTGCCTTACCTGTGGCACTCGTCTTTTGCATGGTATCGATCAACATGGCGGATATTGAAAGATATTATGTCATGTCTCAGATCTGTTTTGCTTCCTGTATTGACGTCGCTTCCGATTTACCTCACAAGCCGTCATGAAGAACCAGTGGAGACATATCCCAGCGTGTCATAGTTGTGATTTACATGAAACATGAAACCGCTAGACTATTTAAATTTAGACTCCTGTGACTCCTCGTTTGGCCTGCACATCGCCTTTCTAGTTGCTTTTTTTTGATGAGACGCAGTACTCGAATGCAGGGCAAATTTCGTCAAATTTCTTTGAGGCGCTGACCGAAGCTTGCTTCAATTCTCCTCGACTGCATGCCTTGTGGCCGTGAGGCAAGTGGAACTCTGCCTGTTGACTGATCAATTGTTCTGATGCCGGCCAAGATGATTTGGCTTTGTAGGAACGAGGTAAAGCAGGATAAGGCTTGAGGAAAGGAGTTGCTTAGTACATGAAGAGACATGGCATTGTGGGGGGAAATTCTCAAGAGCAGTATTTTGGAGGTGTAGGGATGCCGGAAGAAACGCTTCAATGTTTGATGCAATGCCACTGAATCTGTCAGTTGTGTAAGATTTTCAGGTGGCTCATACACCAAGGGGCAGCACCCGATGTTCACGATGCCAACGGAATCTCGCCTGGACTTTCTACTTTGGGGTAATGGACAAGTTGCATCCATTGTGTTTAGCACAGTGTTGAGCAGTGTCAGTTCTCTCAGGCACAACAGCTCTTCATGTTGCCTGTCGATCTGGTTCTCTGCCAGTGGTTTGCGAGGTGTGAGTTGTGTGAGTCGTGTGAGTCGTGAGTCGTGTGAGTCGTGTGGTCGGTTTCTCTGAGCCGTTGCGGTGCGGTCACCTGCGGTGGATCTCATCCTGTGGAGGTCTTGAAATACTCTCAGCTCCTCGAGGTCGTGGACATCGCAGGCAGCGAATTTGACCTCTCACAGCGCGCCGTGCGCTATGCATGTGGAATCATGTGGATGTGCGTGGCAGCGTCGAAGTCTTGGCAGGTTGGACTCCCCTACATATTGCTGGGCATATGGGCCGTTCCGAAGCAGTCCGCTTCCTCTTGCAGGCAAAGGGTATAGGAGTATACCACTGTGAGTTGGAATGTATCAGTATCACTACAACCAAGCAAAAGATGATTATCAATTTTATTTCGGTTTATTGCATCCGCAAGATTCTTGCTGGATATTTCGCCCAGCATTGCAGCGTTGCGGAGGCGCGAGCTAGTCCTCATCGACGGAATGCTTCAGGTAGGGGCCTAAATGACCAAGTCATCCAAGTCATAATTTTAATTGATTGAATGTAATTTCCAGTCAATGCTGGTCATATGAGCACATATGCTTCCAAAACGTCTACCTTCTTTGCCGATGTGGGAGCCAAGGCCAGACACCAGCGCAAATCTCCCTTGATCGCGTTACACGCGAGGTGTGTGGAACGTCTGTGATTCACCATGCTTGGGAAAGACCATATTTGCACGCCTGCAGAGGATACTGCAGCGAAACAAAGCCCATTGCTTTACCAATGGAAATCTTTCTGTGTTTTTGCGTGCACAGCCAGTGACCTTGCGGAGGTGCTACAAGCAGCAGCCGAAGATGGTGACTGGGAGAGGCGCATGAGCCTTTTGCCAAATTCTGAACCAACTGAACGAACCGGTCTCATCAAGACTGACCTGTCTTTGTGGATCTTCTTGGATCTTCTTGGATCTTCTTGATCTTCAACGTTTTTTGATGGACTTGCTTGCTGACAAGAAGCTCCAGGGGAATGGTGGCTTTGGGCGATGCGGAACAGGCACCTGCCTCATTTTCGAAAGCGACAAGCGATTGTGTAAACACCACAGGTGTTGACGAAACATCTAGACTTGCAGGTCCCACCGATTCTGTATGGGCAATGGTTCATGACAATCAAGCATTTGTTTCAAAGCTTGATCCTAGGGTTCGGGTTCGTTCTCTGCCCCAACCGCATAGGCAGTCTTCACCGTGCATATTTATGTCACATGTATAATATAGATGGTGTAAAGCCTAAAGCAGCGATCTGAGGAAGTGGAGGATGGACCAGAAGACTACTTTGCCGCCTTCAACATGAAGGAGGCCTTCTAATCTGCAATTGATTGGAGAGGGCACCAACTGGTAGCTGATGGTTTCGGCTTTGTTTCACTCTCATCCACCGCAAAAAACTTGTCACTTTGGTTCTGCGATGCTTTCTGCTTCCCAGGACAGAGTCGGAGTGCCTCACCAGTGTGAGCGAGAGCTTTTCTTTGTCACTCCAAAAGCGTCCATCAAGGAGGTAACCACCTTCAGGCTCCAAGAAGCTGTCCTGTTGGCAATTCCACTCTTTGTTGCTATTTCAATAAAAAAGATGTGAAAAAACATGAAGCACCAGAACCTCCGGAAATTAGCATTCTTTAGGGATCACTCTTTTTTGGATCTACAATGTGTTCATTTTGGGCTGTGGAACGGCAGGAAATCTCTCATGAAAGTGCTTGTCTTGCCATAGCCTTATAACTTCTTGATCTAAGTCTGGCAGTCCGCAAAGCTACAAGGTGCAAGAAGAAATGAATTTCATGGAGAGCCTTTTGCATCAAATTTCCTTCAACAAAAAGCAACAATTTTCTTTTATGAAGCCAAGGCTCTTTAATCTGAAGCCCAGCGCTGGCTTGGCTTTTGCGGTTGCCTGCGGCCTCTCAGTCCTTGGCTTACGTGCACTTTCGCGAGAATGTGGATTCAAGCTTCGTGTGTGACAGCGTAATGATGACGCACGAGTTGACGTCAATCTTGAATGCTGGTCGGATGATTTCGTAGAATTTCCGGGCAAGGAAAGCTATGGCGCTGCTGCAAGGGCCCTGCTGCACACAGAGGTTTGGGCTCGGGTGAAGAGGACTCACGAACTCTGGGAATTCACCAGGGTCGCAAATGAGTTCCAGTTTGAAAAACAACACCGTAACCATTTTAGTTGGATGACTCGCACAAAGGGCCAACTAAGAAACCAAACGACAAAAGAAGACAAGTCCCATCTGTTTGAAATGGAAAACGTTGGTCTGAACGAAGTACATCCCTGCATGCCTGGCTTCCTTGACAGGGCGCCGACAGAAGTAAGATCGGCAACTTCTTGGGCCAGGATGCAGTTTCTGCAGCACTTTATTTTTCTCTGTGACATAGATTAAATAGATTCGATGCTTGGGACTTGGGGCTGGCCCAAGCGCTTCAGGACTTCTCCCTTTGCCTCTTGGTGCGGTTTGGCGTGTTGGACAGCCTTCCGCTCCTGTGCACGGGGGTGATTTCTTGCCCTGGCCCCAGTGCTTGTTTGGGCAGTTTTCATTTTTTCAAATACAGGCAGGCTTTGGTGTACACGGTGACATACTGTAGCTGACATAGCTGACATACCTCTCGAAAGCAAGTCTTGCCCAAGGCCTCGAGCTGTCATTTTCGAGGATTCAACTTCCTGAGGAGAGAGATCTGCTGCTGGCTGGTTGCTTTGCTTTGGTGCTTTGGTGGTTTGGTGGTTTGGTGGTTTGATGGTTTGGGTTTGAGAGTTTTCCGTCCAAGTCTTGAAAGGCGATGGGGGAATGCTGCCAATGCCTTCCTGAAGTCATTTTATATGTTCTCCTTCCCGCAACTCAACCTCGGAGTCGTGTGCTTTGCAGGACATGGATCGGATGGAGAGATTGCTACATGCTGCTGCCTTGGTATGGTGCTCGCCTTACAGCCATTGTATCGCCTTCAGTGCTGGCGAGTAGTTCTACTGTTCGACTCGGTGTTTCAATGTGTTCCATATTTGTCATTTTTTTCCGCAGAAAACGGAAGTTTGAAAAATGTCGAACAGTGTTCAGGTGGCGAAAACATCGAGCATTGTCTCCATCCATGCTCCCGACGGAGGTGGGATGCGCTAGACCATTGCGACTCACGACTAATGGAAGACCGGTGAAAAGATGGAAGAGAAACAAACATTTGCTATGAAAAGAAGCCTGTTTTTACGATCATTTTCGAAGATTGTTGATGTTTCTCAGACCAGGGCCTAGCAACAGCCTCATTGAACAGCTTCGCAGTGTCGTGGATCTGCCAGGGTACTGTGGAAGACGATAAAACCAGCGAAACCAAAGAGTTGGCAGGGAGCCTGGTGAAGCCTGGTGGAGCCTGGTGCTGCCGGTCCTGCCTAGCTGCCGACTAGAGACATGTTTTTCGACACGTTTTTCGATTTTTTGCGAGACGCGAGTCTCGACACGGTCTCGTCTCATCTTTGTAGACGTGAGAGCATCAGGTTGGCCATGGTCTTCTACAGTACATCTCCAGTGCCCAAGTCATGCTCTGGGGCCCCAGACATATTCATCAGACATGGTGAGACATGGACAGACATAGCATTCATTGGTCAGACATCTACATTGCTTAGCATTGCTTCATCACGAAAGCTAGCAGTAACTAGCTGGAGTTTACTCTTGCTTCAGCAAGGGGGGAGGGGCAGGTCTGAGTCCGACACAGTTATTTTTCACTAGAACCCCCCCCCCAAGCTCCCTGAGCATTTTGAAGCGGTGTTGGAAGCAGATGGTCACGCTCAAATCCTGCCAGGCGCGTTCTGAGGTCCCTCTTTAACTCTCTTGATCAGCTTTTGTTTATGTGCTTTCCAGCTGACGCCAGCCAAACCATTCCGCAGCTCCTTAGCAGCAAAAACAAGGCGGCCAAAAAAGGCCCACTAAATCCCACTAATGACGATGAAATATGTTCTTTGCACATCTTGTCAAACATCTTTAACTTTGAGCCCTGAATAAAATTAGTTTTTCGTGGCGCCCAAAGTTGAAGATTAATTATATATATTCTTTGCAAATCTTCTGAAAAGTATTCAAATTTGAGCCCCACAAAAAATGACATTTTTGGTGGGGCTCAAAGTTGAAGATTAAGTAGTATGTTCTTTGCACATTTTGTCAAAAAAGCCTTCAAATTTGAACACCAGAAAACATTACACTTTTTCGTGGGGCTCAAAGTTGAAGATTAAATATGTTCTTTGCAATTTTTGCCAAAAGTATTCATTTCAGCCGCCCCACAAGAAATTATCATTTTTGGTGGGCCCAAAAGTTGAAGACTAAATATGTTCTTTGCAAATCTTATCAAACGTATTCAACTTTGAGCCCCACAAAAAAATATAATTTTGGTGGGGCTCAAGCTTGACAATTAAATAGTATTTTTTTAAATCTCGCCCCAGGCAGTCAAATTTGAGCCCCCCTTAAAAATATTTGTTTTTTAGGGGGCCCAAAGTTGAACATGAACCATTTTCTTGGCAACTGTTGCTCAGAGGAATTGTAATTGTTGGTGGCCCAAAGTTGAAAATTGAATATGTGAATATGTTTTGGAAATCTTGTCAAAAGTATTCAACTTTCAGCCCCACAAAAAAAAAAACTGCTGTTCCACTGTTGTTCCAATTTCACTTCTCCGCGGCAGAAAAATTGCAGACATGTGCGAAACTCTAGGACAACAGTAATTTCTATAATCCTGCCATTGTCCGCATATACTTAGCTTCGCATATAGTTAGCTCTAGAAAATCTGTGCTCAGCATGTCAAAATCCCATCATGTTTCCAAGCTCATATGGACCTTAGCTTTCATTCACCTCCCCGGGCCTCAAGTTTCATGAACTTCATTTTTGCTGATCTGACTGTGTCTTTGATATGACACCACCTACGCAATCTACACTTGGAGATTTCAGAACTGCCAAATCGATCCAAATCCTGGATCCGTCGCTCGTTGAGGTCGCAGCTGATGTTCTCGACTGTGATGTTGCACCAAGTCATTCATGGTGATGGTACTGGCGCAACAGGGGTCAGCCTGGAGCTTGTTTAAGATCCCTTGGGACTGGAGTGTCACAGTGTGGTACTTGGTGATGTGGTTGCCTTGCTGCAAACGCAGTCATTTTTGCCAGACAATGAACTTCGAAGATTGGGCCAACATGAACAAAGGGCTGGAGGACGCCAGCTCAACTTTGTGAAATTGCAAGCTTTGGCCACAACCTCGTCGAAAGCAGGTTGCTGCATTCGGCTGTATGTGATTTGTTTACTAGAGTTTGGTATCAGAGAATCTCAACAGCACAGCACCTTAGTTCTTTGAGAATTGCTTTTGCAGGACGTCCACAAGGATATCCCAAACTTTGTCACAAGGATTCTCAGCTTGAAATGACGCTTTCTATGTACAGTATATAAACATTTCTATTCATTTCTATCATCCCGTGCGGACCAGTCCAGATCGACTGTAGGCCCATCTATGATGCCATTTGCGCGAAATTCGTGCCAGAGCTATGCATGGCTGTACTCTTAGTCCCACAAGCATTTTCTCCAGCATTCTTTTAGAGGTTTTTCTTTGACACCAGCATTTTCCATTGGTAAGATGTCTGTTTCCCATTGATCTATTCAAAATGTCTAAATTACCCAGGCACCGAGTGCTCAAAGTGAGGGGCCCAGGGTGTGAATAGAAACCTCTGCCTTGCAGAACCGCAAAGCTGCCATGCAGTGTGAAGTGTGAACACAGGTCCCACTTCACGGAGCCAAGCGTCTGGAGCTACAGATGTGAGACAGCGATTTGAGCGGTCCTGTCGATGTAGCAGGGTGCAAAATTTTATGACCAACTCATGAGCATCACCATTATGCTCAATACTCCGAAGCAGAAGGTGCAAAAGTCTCACTGCTCACCGAAACTGCCCCAAGTGCACTGCTCTCTGAGGCGATCACACATAGGCAGTGAATCCAGCACAGGACTCAGCTCCACTGAGTCTCGTGTTGTGCTTGGACCAGTTGGACAGGATGGAGATACTGAAAATCCTCCTAGAGTCTCCACTGAATCTTCGGATATGTCTGTCTTGTAGCCTGAGGTGAAGACGAATTAATGCCGTATGGGCAGGTGCGAAGCTTACCATTCTGCCAGTTGCGATGTGCCAAAAATGGCCAGCAACCAGTGGGGCACAAGTTGGGATGTGGCCATCCAGGGATCCCAAGCCAGAGAGACATCAAAAGCGACATGCCCACAGGACAAGAAGTCCTCGCCCATTTCCGTTGATGGTCAGGACAGACTTGCGGCAGCTTAGCTTGACGACTGTTGGACAAAAACTTCTTTTGTTGAGAACACCAACAACTTTTAGTCACAAAAATCAAAAAGCAAAAAGCAATTCTGACCCCAATGATTACGTGCCGAGCTGCCAGCCCTGAAGGCGGAGGTCTCCGGGCCTTCTGCTTTTCAGCAACTTGCACAGGATCGGCGCCCAACAGAACCCGTTCAGTCAGAACACTTTGTGCAATAGGGTTGTACTCATGTAATTCAGAGACATTCAGAGACATTCAGAGACATTCTCTGGAACCCACAACTTGGGCCCTTGCGAGGCAGAGGGCTGGGTGCAGCTCAATTGCCACCTGTTCTCCGGCCAAGAATTGAAGCTGACATCAGCTGCGCTCGGTGTCCATTCGGAGTCCATTCGGACGCGTGACAGTTGACCCTGTCTGCGACCGGGAACTGTTGGTGCAGTTTGTCTCAGTGATTTCGACACTGCCAGGCCCATTGTGGCGTCTCAACAAATTCGGCCTGGTAGTGAAACACTGGCCACAGAGGCTGGAACTTGGAAGCTGCATGCTCTTAGAAGCTGATGTTCCATTCTGTTCCATTCTGTTCCATTCTGTTCCATTCTGTTCCATTCTGTTTAGATTATCCATACATATGTTGCATATCCATGCATATCCTGTTTATCTCGTGAGCGTGTTGGGTTTCTCCATGTTAATTCCCATTCCTTCCCGTGAAGCGGGGAGTCACCAGGGCCTTGGTGGCGGCATGACCTTGGTGGGCGCTCAAGATGGCTTGACCGCCTTGATGAAGGTCCGCTGCAATGGGTGCAACAGGATGGAAGATGCCAAACCTGACATGACTGATATGAATGTGACATGTCCCATCAGGGTGTTCAACATTGGAGCATGAAATATCTTACATGTAATGTCTTAGAAACCTAGGACTTCCAAATGTTCCAAGTGTTCCAAGTGTTCCAAGTGCAGAGTGGCGCGAGGTCAGGGCAGGCTCTGATGCCGTGCTGCCTCCTGGTCCGCTGGAGCATGGCTGGGTGGATGTCCAAGTCAAAGAAAGCACACTCGTTCGATGATTTAGATATACTTACATGACTCTTACATGACTCTTACATGACTCTTACATGACTCTTACATGACTTACATAGATTATCTTAGATTACTCTTCGAAGACTCTTCAAGGTCTTCAAGAGTCTTTAAGTCTTAGTCTGTCAGCTAAGACCATCACTGAGGTTTGGGCCAGTCTCTGCAGCATTTGTCTCCTCTTTTCAACCATGCACAGACCACAGTGACGGTGGACACAGTGATGCCGTGTCTTCTTATACTCTGAACAGATATCAATCGGTTTGAGAACAACCATTCTGCTGAACTGAACCAAATTGAGGCCTCCAGGGAAGCCGGTGGGTGCTGAGTTGGCAGCACCTCACGCTGTGGTGTCTTGCCACAAAATATGACTGGGCACTGCACCGTTGTGTTTGTCCGAGTTGTCTTCCTCTTGCCTTCATGCATTGACGTTCCTTTCTGCACCACTGTATCTCTGCTGACACCCACTACAGTTGTACAATTGCAAAAGAAGCAACGGACACATCGCGGAGGAAAGGTAAGGACTTTAGAGTTTCGTAATGTTTCGTATTCCGATGAGCTGGAAGAACTCTTGTACCTTGCAAGGTCGATGTGAGGCTTGAGCGGGGGATGGATGCCGAGTAGCCGAAGTACTACAGCAAGGTCAAATAGGTCAAGCAAATTCAAGCAAGGTGTTTGAATCATTTTGAATCATTTTGAATCTACCTTGCTCCGCATTGTTGCAGGCTTCTAAACGTGACTGAAGTTGGTGCCTTAACAATTGCTAGTAGTTTGAGTCACTTTTCGAGGCGGACCATGGCCTGTTTACTTATGTACAACACCCTGGAAGAATTTGATGTATAGGGTATAGACACTGTCGAAGATTGAGGTGGACCGTGAAGCACGAAGTCTGACGGTTGCAACCTTCAGTACACATCCTTACCGCCCAAAGATGGAAGGTGCGGTCAGATGCGTGCGACCTGCACAAAACAACTTGCAACTGGGGACTTGACAAATTCAGAGATATACAGTAGATAATGATATCCCGTATACATATATATATATATATATATATTACGAGGGCCCATGTGCGCGAGGCCGGAATCCTGCCAAAAACCGGGCTCTCTTTTGGGACTGCTGTGTCAACGTCGT
>BGPT01000791.1:185355-228241 GCA_003297045.1 Symbiodinium sp. clade C Y103 | reverse complement strand
TCTACTAGTGGTCTCCACTCCGAGAGCCAATAACGACAGCAGCAACAACCCTCCGGGCCAAAGCTGCAAACTGGCGCGCGTCTGCAAGTCATGCGGCTGTGGCGCCGTTTCTGGCGCCCGAAAACCATAGACATTCTGGTCTCGTGATTTGGGGCCCTGATAGTATANAACTGGCGCGCGTCTGCAAGTCATGCGGCTGTGGCGCCGTTTCTGGCGCCCGAAAACCATAGACATTCTGGTCTCGTGATTTGGGGCCCTGATAGTATATTTACATATATATATATATATTTACATATATATATATTTACATATATATATATAACTTATATATATATATATATATAAAGATAGAGAGTGTATTTTAGAGTAGATAATGATATGCCGTATATATCATATATCGAGTACATTATAGAGTAGCGATACATGTTGTACTCAATTTTCACAGTCAGCGATGGACTGCACTGACCCACTCTTTTGAACAGGCTCTGAAGAAGGACGTGCATTGGGCGACATTCCAGTTATTCTGTTCAGCCGACCCATTTGACAGAGCGAGTATCAGGAACTGACTCAAACGACTTTCTGCATTTTGTGTTTGATTTCCAACCTGTCAGAACAAAGAGACATTCCATGAGTACAAAAAATGCAGACGCAAATCAATCGAGTTGAAACAGCATGTTAGAAGAAGGCAGGAGACTCCTGTACATATATGCTGTAGAAGGCTGTAGAAGTCTTGATGGCATGATGTCCAATGTATTTTTGCAGCTGTTTGAGTCTCTGAGTTTTGTTTCCACTTTGCCATCAACTACAATCCCAGCTGCCACCTCCAAGACTTCATGCACTTCAAAGAAACAAACCAACGAAGGTAGCTGGGTAGCTTGCTGTTGTTGGATGCTCCTGGTTCTGATCTTTGACTGATAGCCGCTGATAGCTGAAGTGCTCCGCCATGATTACGCTCCGGCATCGCTGCGCTGCTCGGCAGAGGTATTACAAGTCACTGCTTTTGTGAAGGGTCCAACACCAATTCCACTAAGTGCTGGTACCAATCAGTTTCAAGCTAGAACTGGTAGAATCTGATAAAAGCGATGCATCCGCAGACGCAAGGTGTTGGGACTTCAGAGGAGGATTCCCGGTCACCGTTTTTTTGCTGGAGCAGTGAGCCATGATCTGGAATTCACCATTGCACCGACTCTTGGATAAATTCGGTGTTTGACTGTTGGTGTTGCTTCTCTTGACTTTTTGTAGCTTTCGGCCACATTCTTATTCAAATGCCTTCAGCCGACTTGAGGTATGTTGATGTGCCAGCCCTTGGCTTCCAGAAGTCAGTGCCTTTGACTTAAATAGTGCTTTTTTAAACGGCATCCTGCTTTTGATGCAGCAGACATCCATCAGTTTTGCCCTCGGTCGATTTGCAAGTACTACTGCAAGTAGGTGCAATGTTTCTTGAGTCACAAATGAGCCAGACGTTACTTCAAGGGGTGCAACAAGGCTGGCTACTGGTTTTGCACAGTTGTGGCTAACATTGGCTAACGATTTTCCATGTTGGTGCAGTGCTGCTGCCTGCAATGCTCCGGGGGCTGTCGTGGTACTATGTTGAGGGGCTATGGTGCTGGCGCAGAAATGCATTCGTCAGCTTGTGTTTGGAAAACCTACTGTAGTTCATATGACCGTGCATCCTTTTTGGTCAAGTTGGATCTACCATGATCTACCAATTTCATCTCTATCATCTCTATTGGATTCTTTGGATTCTCTCGGAGCTGCGCCCTGGAATCAAGGACAAATTCTGCATGCTCACACTGAAATATCCTGGGTTCCAGGGTCTCCCAGAGGAGCAACGCCATGTACCTCGCCTTCACTGTGAAGCACTGTGAAACCTGATACATGGGTCACTTTCGTCACTTTCAATTCACTTCCTGTTTTGTGTTTGTCAGCAGCGATGAGAACTTGGCTTTGGAGATGGATTGAATCTTAAGATCTTATTTCATTTCAATGATAATGGAAAGATATTTGCTGATTTTGGACCTGTCCCCTTCCAGGCAATGTATGAGCAGAAGAGGCTGCGAAGAGCGCAATTCGTGGAAGAGCTCTTCGATTTCTATGATGCTCCTCTGGCCAAATACTGGATACTTTCAGTTGAATTTCGCTTGTGCATAGAAATCCTTGCGGCGTCTTGTTGCTTTCGTTTCTTTTGGTCTGCAGAGTTCAGGTAAACAAGTCTGGCTATCTCTGCAAGGTGGGCTTGTGCGACTCAGAGTCTTTCTACATTGTACTCAGCATATCTCAGCGTTGCATCCAGGACGAGCTTCAAGGTGTTTTGAAAGATATTGGATTGGCTTTCGATGACGGAAGCGTCCAGGGTATGCTGCAGAGGACCGATTCTATACTGCTTTGTTTTTACTTTGGTTATATATATTGTTGGTGATGACCATGGTAGTGGTGGTGGTGGTGGTGGTGGTGGCAGCTGTCTTTATGGTAAAAGAAAGCTGAAGGTAGTAGCAAATTGTGGCAACAGCAAACTCGTTTCGTTTCATGTTGTGTTGTAGGGGCTTCACCCGACAGGAAGGACAAAGATGGTTCAGGCAACATTTCCCGCAAGGAATTTCCAGAGGTGGTGAGGGAGGCGCGGATAGGGTTTGCAAATTGGAAAAACTTGCCCTGGATAGAGGGATGCTTTTCTGCGGCCGAGTGCAAGTCGCTTTAGACTCAGTCTGATATCTGAAACCCAAGGCTTGGGGGCAGATTCCGAAGATGGTTTTCAGCGACAAGCTGGGTGATCTATACCCAGGTGGAGTGTTGTAGCACCTGAGCGGCTTACAGTACCTGCAGCACCTCTTGTCTTTCACAACATGCCTTGGGGTAGCCAGGTCAACCACCACTGGACGGGGATCGTGTGGTCATGTTTCTTGGGCGGACTTCGCCGGCGGGCTGGGCGCTTCGATCAGTGCCGTAGCTGCCATGACAGCAACCAGCCGAGTTTGCCAATGTTTGTGAACCTGCAACATCTGCAACTGATTCGTTAGATGCTGGTTCTCTCTGTGAACCAGGTGCGGAATCTCTGTCCCTATGCGTTGCGGGGCTGCCAGATTTTACAAAACGTGTGCAACAACCCAGAGATGAACCCAGAGTACATGGAAGCCTGGATGGTGGACAGGGTCTGAATGTGTGACAAAGCATCATTCCAGAAATTCTCAGACTATTTTCCATATCAAGTGACCTCACTGAGTGTAGAGGTAGAGATTTATGGAGATTCATCTGCAGATGGGTCTTGGCATTCTGTTTGAGGAATCTTCGCTCGTGTAGGCACTGTTTGGATGCATTGTGAACCTTCCCGTCTGGCATGAAAAACTCTTGGTTGGTTTTTTGCCTGCTCTGGTTGTGGGCTGTAAGCCCAGCCTACATCATCACACCAGCGTCGCAAAATGCAGCAAAGTGAGTTAATGAGGTCATAGAATTGTAAAGTACATTTTGCAGCGCAAACCGTAATAGGCTGGTAGTTTTAGCATTTTGTGACGAGTCGCTCTGCCCTACGCTGCTAAATGCGCGTAGGCAAAACTGGAGCATCGCTTGACTTCAGCTCATGATGAACATTCAGAATTTAGAAGCTCCCAAGATATCTGGAAGCACTCATTTCTGGAGATACGGAAAAAACAATGCCTCCCATAGTGTTTGGTCTTCCGTCCTTGGATGTAGGCATTGCGCCGCAGGACCACCATGGAGGTCCTGTGAAGGACGTGGAGGGTGTGGCCGCAGCAGCAGCAGAGCACCCACCAACAGAAGCTGGAGGTCTCATGGTCCGCTTGGATGCAGTTGATCCCCCAGGCTGGATGCGACATTGAAGAAAGCCCCCCCTGGTCTTGGTCCATGATATCCCATGATGTCAATGGAAAAATCATGAAAAATCAGTAACCTTTGGAGAAAGAGTACTGAGCACCTGACTTTGTTTTGTGGCAACCTGCAGGTGATGGTCGCAGCACAATCTATGTTCCGCTGAGAGGCCTCTCTTTAAAGAAGAAAAGTGGTCTTCTTTCGTTTCTGGGCTTCTGATGCGCACTTCGCTGTTGAAATCGTTGCAAACTTCTGGTCATGAGGTTTTCAGGCCGTCTCAAATTGTAGCATGCTCATTGGAAGTGGCATCACATTGGAAGCAAACCCATCTTACAAGGTGTGAGAGAATGTACAGATTCAAGCTGCACGTGTTCCGACAAGTGACGACATGTTGAGCAAATTTTTGTTGACTCTTGAGCATACTGTGGATTTGTTCATTCACCAAAGAACAGACTTGGACCAAGTGACTTGGTCCTTCTGAAAGCTCAGTTGCATGTCTCACTTAATTCAATCGCTTCAATCAACTTGTCCTTGACCAGAAAGTGCAAGAAATGCTTTCGTCAAGCAGCCTTGCAGTAGCGGATCTGAGTAGGGGCCGAGAAGCTCACGCAAATGCTGCTTGCGCCAGTTCTTTTTGCACAGAAGGAGTCACCTCCAAATTCGTAGTTGGTTCGCAAATTGTCTCGCTTCGGTTCCAGCTTCTGCCAGGTTGATGGAGGATGGACGTTTTCAAGAGCTGAGTCTCCCACCGTTGCAAATGAAGGCGTTCTCCGGAGACAATGCAGATTGCTTTGCCCATCATTCGTATCCATTGGCGCAATTGAGTTGGGTGCAACAATCTACAGGCAGAGGTAGGGATCGCAGAGCAACGCGCCACAATTCTGCACAAATGAAGGGATGTGTCAGATTGTGTGAGCACTTTCGCAAGTATCGGCAAGTAGTCAGTTGCAGGGGCCAAGGCCTTCAAGCTACCTGGGGCCAGCCGGCCAGGTTGAGACAGAAGAGGAGCTGGACGCCTGGGTGTCCCTTCTTGCTGAAAAGCCTGGGGCCCACTGGACCCAGAAATTCACAGACGAGTTTCAAGAGACTGTGTTGAAGCACCCACCAAAATCGAAAGACAATGAATCTACATGAAACTACCGGTATTCTTCAGTTAAGTTCCGAAGCACCTGTAGACTCCGTAGACATTCATAGGCTCTGCCTTGTCAGTGATAGAGGATTGTTGTTCAAACTTCAAACTGTCAGGGTATACGTCCCACAAAGGCCCACTGTTTGTGGAGGGTTGAATACATGCACAGCAGCTTACACTGGAAGTAGGAATCCAATGCAGAATTTGATCAAAGACAATTTGAGGCTGAATCTGTGCATTACGATACACAGCAATGCTGATCTCGTCTGAGGAACAACATCAAACTGAAGGATGGGAAGCATGCAATTACCTTGGCCTAACATGGCCTATACAAGCTTGGTGACTCTCCTTGGACCGTCATCAATCAGCCTGTTTTGGCTCTCACGAAAGAGTTTAGCCGCTTAGCCTTACACTTCACATTTGCAAGATACCAAGAGCCAAGCTTGAAGTCAGTTTCACTCGAGTTTCACTGTGCTCAGCAGAGACATCAAAAGCGACAAGAGGTGATGCCCATGGGAAAGCATCTCAGCTGCAGCCTGTGAGCGTAGCGGCTTGGTGTAGGATATGAGCGAAGCACTGGCGGTCAGTGATCAATACAACGTCTTCAAGTAATAAGTAGTGATCAATACTGCTTCACCTTGTCACAGTCACAGTTGTTTTCAAATCGATCCACTGGCACTTTGGTCTCTCGTTGGTATGCTTACACTTTAACCTTCACTATGGTCATTCACCACCTTGCTGTGAGACTCACATAGCATGGAACCATCACACGGAAGGCAAACCAGGTGTCTCATGCTTTTCAGGACATTTTACGGCGGAGACCCAGACAGACAGACAGACAGGCAGGCAGACAGACAGACAAACAGACAGACAGACAGATATATATATATATAATTTAGTCTTAATTTCCTGTTCTCAGCTACGGACACTCCTTCAACAAGGGACCACGGCTGGAGATTAGTGCATATCAGCTAGGAGGGAAGCTTGAATTCTTCTACATTTTCACAATCAAGGTTTTGCTGTTGCTTTTTCTTGCAATGAAAATTACAAGTAAACCATAGAAGTGCGTGATTTTGTGCTTTGTGAGGCCCTCATTTCTACTTTCCATTTCAACCCGTTGAATCATTGCCTTAGTCAAGAGTCATTGACCATTGACCACAGGGCCTGCAGAAGTCAGGACTCTCAGCGGGAGTGACAGCGGCGAGATGTTTTGCGGAATTTGCTTGAACACGCTTCGGAATCATGTTCTCAGAATCTGAGATCTGACGACCATACACCCCATACCGCCACTCACCACTGGGCATTGTAGATAGAGAATGACTTTTCCTGAGGTCTGTCTGAGGTCTCTTAGATCCTCTCTGATCTCAACCACCAGCGCAGCAGCGCCCCCCCTGCCCCGAAAAAGGAACGGGTGACAACCAAACTGCGATGTCGTGTTGGGTTTGTTGGGTTGAACTTCACAGCACTGCGAAGTGGGTGCTGAATAGATCATGCTGCCATGTGGTTGTTCAAGCATTGCCAATTAGTAATGACCCAGCTTCCAGAGAACAGATTCGCCACACATTGGGAATATTCGAGTCTCTTCAACACATGGCAAGCCAGGGCGCTCTGAAGGAGATTGGTCCAACATCTTGGAGTCAAGTGATTGGCATCTCAGAACAAAATATGCCATTCTGGCAGACTGGCTGTACTCAGCTTGCTGTGGAGATAGGTTCATAGTTCTTCCACCGCAATAAAACGATCCTTTTGAAAAACTCCCCAAGGCTTCTGTCAAGTCTTACATAGCTTTGCTTGAGCTCGCTGTGAGCCATGGAAATTGCTCCGAATGACATAACGGCATTGCTGCAGGCTTTTTTATTTGTTTGCTGGTCTGGGTGATTTATGTCACTACTGCCATGAGTTTCTTTGACAGTTCACCTGAACACTGCACAGCTGTGCCAGACCTTACGGGCACAAGACTATGCGGTGCTGCAGCTGCCCGTTGCAGTTGCGCCTAGGATTGATCGCACGCCAGACACCTGGCGAAACTGACAGACATTGAGGTAGTGTGAACATGTGAAATAGATCAAGCAGTGCAGAGGGAACAGCTTGGGAGGAGTTGTGGTGAGTTCGATTGCGCACATACTCCAGGTCTGTGCATGAAGCCTTGCAAGGGAGAGAAAGTCTGGAGCCAAGTGGGGAAGAGATACAGTTATCTTAGATTTGGATTCGTCTGACCAAGGATGGCAGCCAGAATTTCCGGAGTTTGAGAATGACACCATGGGGCGTAGCTTTTTGCAGAACAAGGTGAGAGCCATTAGTCCAGTATCGAAGCGTTCACTACTCTGGTGATCATGCAAACGCTTTGTTTCTTTGGACATTTCAACAGGTGTCTTGGCTAGATGATGGAGATGATGGTTTGACAGATATTTGCAAGGCCTGTCAACGTCTGCCATGCTGCTTTGTTCATGAAAACATACCTTTGGCATACCTCTGGCTTTGCAAAGCATGTGCACCCTGCACGGTGGTGTCAGTTGACAGCAACTCCCTTGCAGGAATTAGTCGAGCTCGCTGAAGTGGTTGCAAGTATTACTCCAGATCTTGGCCTTCCTTCAAGTGGAAGGATGGGCTGAGCCGCACTTCCACATTTACGACTAAGTTGAGGTTGATTTCATGGCACGATTCCAAGGTTTCTTGAACCCCCACTCAAACATTGTGCTTTCCTTCCCAGGACCCGGGTGATGGCACATACTGCAAGCACAGATGAGGACAAGAAGCAACTGGTTCCACTGGCCATCATTGTGCCTTCCAAGCTTTCTCTAGATGTAAGTTGCATGGAGATCCTGAGTGACATGATACAAGAAGCATCAAAAAGCTTCCAAACGTATCAAGAAAAATGATCACATTGCAACTGCGACGTGGCAACGAGCATCACACAGCGTCGCCAGGCCTTGCCTGCCCAAGGCATCAAAGTCGAGGCTACAGTGCTGCAGGACACCTCTGGACACCGCTCCCCCAAGGGTCTGCCTTATCTGCAGATTCTGAAGGAAAAGTCCAGAAGATCTTTGCTTGAAAGAATGAATCTCATGTGCCAGCAGGACCGGCTTCTGTTTAGAGAGCAGAGAAAGGTTGGAAGCTCTTTGATGGAAAGACTGGACACCGACTTCATTAAAAATGCTTTGTCAGAGTTCTCACAGTCAGGCTTTGTTCTGAATTGGTGCACAGGTGTGTATTCTGCACATAGTTGGGGGCTCCGATGGAACTCTGACTCTACATAGAGAAGGATCCGATATTCCAGTGAAGTGCGAGGAGCCATCTGGTCTTTGCTTTTGTGTCAGTCATGTTCTTATTCAGGGCAAACACAGCTGCGATGACTAATTTTCTGTACGTGCGATTGGTGTCAGGACGGAATGACACTAGTCTTCCGGCACGACATCTTCGACTACAGCTCCTGGATTAAATCTCGGGCAGCAAAACCTCCCGACTGCAGTTGCACCCCGTAACAAGATTGCCACGAGGTTTCGAACCTGTTAAGGATCAACATGCTTTGCAGGAACGGAGCTGAGTTGGGTCATTGCGTTGAAAGTTGAAAGTGGCGATTTCCATGTCTTGACTCAATGGCAACACTACATGTTGTGGGTGTCAATTGTGAGCAAAGCAGTGTTAGGGTTTTGGATTGCAAAGATTTTGCAGTGCACTGTGCAATGCAGAGGTGTGGCTTCTGAGAGATTCACCTGCAGGAGCTGGGCTGGGAGGGGTTCACAGAGGCTCTGTTTCGGTTGTGACATTCTGTTTTGCCTGGCAGAGACACGGGCAATACCTCGTTGGAAGTTGAGGTATTACCGGTGTTGCCAACAACATGTATGATGTTACCTGAAGTGCGAGGAGCAGTTGCTCGGAGGGACTTTGATCCTAAAGAGGCCCTTCTTGGTTCTAGAATTGCTTCAAAATGTCTTGCGCTTGATTGTTCTGCACTTGTAGAATTAGCTGATGCTTCTTCTGTATCCAGTCCAGACCTGAGAATCTATGGAAAACCCACGGCCGTTTGGATCTCAAGTTTGGACATTTAGCTAGGCCCCTAGCGCAGGCTGGTAGCTCAGTCCGTTTCACGGCTACCGCGCTGCAAACATGCCGGGCCCAGCGGCCACCCTGATGAAGCTTGGAGATTTCATGGGAGTAGTAGATTCCAAGAGCGTTTGCATATTGCAATGGTTGAAGCAGCAACTTCCGGGCGTTTGATTGAAGAAGCAACTAAATTCGAATAGCTAGAGGATGCTAGAGGTAAGTAGCCATTGTTTATATGGAAGAGAATGGCAAATGGTTCGCTAGCTCTCCTTTCTTACGCTGGGTTGCCGAATTTGCTACCACGTATTGTCCTGTTGCGTGCCAGATGTCCTGTTGCGTGCCAGATGCTAGAATTCGGGAAGCAAAATTGTGCTTTGACCTTGAAGCAGATGCTTTGTCAAGCCGAGGATCGAAGATGCCTTACAGATGCTAGACCATAAATTAGTTCCTTTACTTTTTCCTGGTATGCTATGCATCATTCTCACACTTGGTTTTTGATATCTTGTGTCAAGCTCGTTTGCAATTCAAATCCAACACAGAAACAGTCAGGGCCATGGTGCGCAAAGATGGAATGGTGGGCACCAAATACGAGAAGTCCAAAGGCTTCCTTCCAATGGGCAGCCATTGCTGCTTCGGTGACTTTCCAACTGACTACTTGCCAGAAGGAGTGAAATCCAAGTTGAAGGCAGCACAGCAGGCAAGAACTTCTCTGTTGCCCCGAATCAAGTCAGATCCAGGATTGACGATTGCTAGCAAGATTCAGGGCTTCAGTTGGAACCCACACTTGCCTCCAGATGGCCCTCCGTTTGCAGGGGCCCGAAAGCGCCAGATTATCACCGCATCACAGTTCCGGGGTTTCTATGATCGCGGAGACTTGCCTATTTGCATCCTTCATGGCTCGGTTGGAGGAAAGATCACTTGGAAAGTTGACTTGGAAAGGTTGGACTACCATCATTTCTTGCCCATCTTCTTTGAAGGGCTTCGAGAGAAGGAGGATCCCTACCGTTTCCTGGCGGTGACCGGGACCTATGACATGCTTGCTCGAGGTGGTCCCAAGATCCTGCCTGTGGTTCCTCAACTCATCATCCCCATGAAGACCGCCTTCAACACCAAGGATCCAGCGATCATTTGCACAGTTCTCAAGGTCTTGCAGACGTTAGTGCTCAGTGCTGACATGATTGGTGAGGCCCTTGTCTCTTGGTTGACAGATTTCTCACATTTCTTGCTTTGTGATGCTTTTTGAATTTGTGAATTCTGTGCGACAGAACCCTTGGAACCTTGTCACTTCAAGAGAACTTGAAAGGACAACTGACTCGAGGTTCAGAAAGCTAAGTGTTCCAGATTTTGAGCATGACATGAATGAAACACCGTCAGCCCGCTTTGCGGGTGGAGATGGCTGCCGAGGTTCCTTACTATCGCCAAATCTTGCCAACCTTTGCTTTGTACATCGGAAAGAACAAGAATTTGGGACATTTGATGGACTATGCGCAACGCAAGAGGTTGAACCTGGGCGAGTTGATCCATGAAACCTTGGAAATCCTGGAAGCCCATGGAGGCCCGTCACAGCTGTCACCAAAGTCACAGATTTCACACTGGCAATAAAATGTGTAAAAACGATTCAAAGGGTGGATAAAGAAGTAGAATAATTGAATCATGCCTTGTCCTAGAAAGTGCTCACTTAGAGTGACAACTGCTCGAGAAGAGACTTGAACTGCTGTTGCTTTCGAATCTTGGAATTGCATGGATTTGCAGGGGAAGATGCATTCATTAACATCAAGTACATGATTCCGACGTACGAGAGCTGTTCGAAGGCTTAGATCCTCGACCCGTGGCCTGTGTCGTGGGTGTTTCACTGGGAGCGGTTTCTGCGAGACAGGCCTTCAATTCTTTGTCTGTCCGCCCAAAAACCTTTCCTGGGGTTCAAACGACCAAAGTTCAGTCCGACTCCGAAGAGCGCCTCAATGAAACGCTCAAGCGCTCTGCTGAGTGCGCGGTAGCTGCAGTTTACGTTGAAGTGCTGCAAGCAGCTGAGATATCTTTTTGCAGAATGCAGTGCGGCTGCCAAGTTTGTTTTGTTGAGGCGCTATTGAAAAATGTTAACCTACCTGGAAAAAAGAAGTGTGTTCGCCTATGTTGGAATGGTTTCCTACTTCCTGAAGGATTTCCGAAGTTGAACAGCCACTCCTCTGCTGCGTTTCTGTATGGCCTCGTGCGCAGAAGCGATTTGGCCTAATCAGCTGCGTTTCACTGAGACAGCCTGTGAACATCAGTGAAAGCGGAAAATGCGGTCGGCACCGATAGTGAAGCCACTGATTCAATGGCACTATAGCTTTTTCATGCTTTCTCAGCCTTGTCAAATTTGCATTTCCATGATTTTCCATGCCTTTTGGGTCGGATTCGGCCGCGACCTTGGATGCTTTTTCAAGGCGATCAAGAAGATTCCGGCAGGACCGCTATATGGTGTGCCCTCCCTGTTTTAAGCCGTGGCTCGGATCTTTGGAGCAGCTCTGATGCCAGGCAGTGGCAACGAAACAGTCGATGTGATGGCCATTTCAGTCCAGAGCTGAGACCATGCTGATTTTGAAAGAGGTTACAAGCTGTTGAGCAAGTTGTGAAGCACTTTGAAACAAGTTGGATTGAAAACAATCTGATGATATGTGATGATATGTGATGTTTTCTGACGTTTTCTGACGTTTTCCGGTAGCGCTCGGCTTTGTTTGGTGGCTTGACACGACAGGTGCGAGATCCTGGGAAGATCATGGGGCCTGAGGAGCTGGCCTGCTATGTTCCGATCGTTCTGTGTTTGGGGAGCCGTTGCAAAGTGATTCTATACGTATCTACATGGTCATCTACATGTGCTATATGCCTTTTGTATCCTTTTGTATCCTTTTGTACCTGGCAGGACTACTGGGCCATGCTATCTGGAGGGTGTGACACAATTGTCCAAGTGCCTATGGAACGCGAGGCACTCAGAGTTTATAGTATTTTAAGTGACTATAGTGTGCAGGCAAAAGAATCTCTGGATGCACATTCACAACCCTTGGGAGAATCCGTCGGTGAGTCGGTGAGGCTGGGATTTGGACTTGTACTACACTGCAGACGCAGATGTAGAAGGGAAGGTGCCGGAATTGGCTTGCTGAAGTTTTCATTTTCACCCAATCAGGTTTACATTATCAGGTCCACATTTTAGGTGGCTGAGTCGATGCACACTTTGCTGTGCGAGAGGTTGGGGTTTTTAGAAGGCAGAATGTTGACTGTCTTCTTGCCGCTGCTGACAGTCTGCACACCCACAAGCTACTCCTAAGACGGCACTCCGTGATGCAAGGGCTACGTTCAGCACTTTGGCATGCTGAGTGACGCACAGATGGCAATGTTCGACAACCAGTTCTTCAACATGTCAGCTGAAGAGGCCGCTTGGCAAATCTGCCTTGGTGCAAAAGTCACTAGATTGGATAAATCTGGTTCGGAGGTTTCAGCTTCAAAAAAGCCGAAGGAGCAGCTAATCCAATTTTCAAAGCTGGTGTGGTGTCCAGAGAAGTTGATTCACTTGTTCCATAGGGCCGGCTATGAATCGATGCCAATATCATCCTGTTCCTGTTGTAAGTTACCAAGAGCAGCTTCGCACAGAGGCCTCCAAGTGTCCATTTTCATCCATTTTCCTTGTGCTTGTTTTATGGCAGGCAAAACTGCTTGATCCAGTGCAAAGGAATTCGCTGGAAGTCGGTGCAGTTGGCATGTTTGGAGTTCTAGAAGTTGCTGTCGGGCGGCAACACTTCTGGTGGAACATGCTACTTGACTTGAACCATGGCTGTCCTTGGCCGAGCCAGGCTATGACTGTTTCTATAGAGCTGGCTGGACCAGTGATTCCTTGCGTGGGGTGGAGATGCCCCTTTCCCAGTTGGTTGAAGCTGGTTGAGTGCACATGTGACTCCGTCCATGTGTGCGGTGAGCCTCAACATTGCCTTGCGAAGGTTGCGACATTCGGACAGTCTTCCCATCTACCCTTTGTGAATTGTTGAAGGTGTGCTAGTCTCGGCTATTCTGCCAGCGAGTTTGTGACCAACATGGCGATGAGAGGATGCTTCGGGGTCGTTTGGTTCTTGTGAGCTGTTGCATTGATCATAACGACAATTCGCTCTTGGCCGCTACAAATTTGGATCCTTGAGTTTTGTCTCTTCTTTGCCTGCTGCATGTCTCCGTTAGCGGGGCCCAATTTGCTGTCTCATTTTAGCTTTGCAGGACAATTTGGCTACACAGACCACATCTACCTCCAAAACAATCCCTCAGCTTGTGTCATGTTCTCAGAGTGCACTAAGTGTCAGATGCTGAGGGTCATGATGTTGAATATATGCAGATGCCCTGTTTGGAAAGGTGGATCATGTTTTCTACCCTATCCAACAGAGGAAAGGAAACACAGAGATGCTTTCCCAAGGCATCTAGGCTCCACTTCGTGTTTGGCATGAAAGGCTGGATCGGTTCTGGGTATGACTGGACCATTGTGTTTGCTATTCAGAGTGATCTTCTTAGGCACGGTTGTGACAGGGACATCATGCATTTTCGTGGCTTGAATAGTTGGAATCTAGCTAACACTGTACGCATGTATACGCATTTACAGAATTTGCATACACATATAATATATATTCGTGAGATATACAATAGTAATATATTTATAACTATATGTATATTTATACATACATAGTGAGTACATGTTACATGTTCACTGTACAGTTGAGATCCTAAAATATGTTGGTCCTGAAAGTCTCTTCTTGCAACTTTTTTGGTACTTGTATATACTGTATATAGTACGGCTGGTTTTGTTGTCCTTCCCTTAAGCAAAGAAAAGAATGAACATACAGGCTTCAGCAGGTAAGACGAAGGTCTTTGGAGTTGTTTTTCTCATTTTTTCGATCGCTTTTATCGTGCTGCTCAACCAAACCATAGGTTATCTCCTGGTCTCCCAATACTGAACATGCTGCGAGCCAAAAACATTTCATTTCTTCCCACACAGTCCCAGTGTTAGTGTTGACAAATCAAACATCAAGCAAATCTCACCTTGACAATCCCACTGATATATCTATGTAGACTTTACACAGCCTTTCCGTCATAGGACCAGTCTCAACTACAGAGACGGCATGCTCGTCTTCTCTGTCAGCAGTTGGCCTGATGCACAATGTGATCTGTGCCTGTTTGCTGAGACTTTTGTAAGTCATGGACCCGAAGTTATCATCCAAGTTGGTCAGTTTTTAATGGGGAAACCAATGCTTCTGGGTCTCACATTTAGGAAAATGCCAAACTTCCGGATGGTGGTCTTTGTTAAAGACACTGCTGAACCTTGATGCTCAAAAGCTGCATTTTTCTGAGCGCTTTGTATTGCGCATGTCAGAATCTGCGGCCGGTCATGCCGGAGCAGACGAAGGATATGGCAGCAATGAGGAAACAGGACTGCTCACTGTTGATCAAGAATCAATTTCCTCAGAATCCCCGATTGTGAAACGAGATGAGTTACTCTCCTTCGCCTTTATTGTGCTCTTGTGCTCTGCGCAAATAATGGAGTACCCTGTGCCAGCCTGACTGGAATGCGTTTCTCAGTGTTTTTTTCACCGCGAGGTGAAGTACGGCATAGCGATTGGTTCAAACGGACACTTCGATCCATTGTGCCGGCCTCAGCAAATTCGAGCTGTGCAGTCGCTTTTATTTTGCAGTAGGAGCAAAAATTCATACCACCTGCTTGGAAACTCCGCACACAGAATTTGTTGGACATTTGGAACAGGACACCATGCAAAAAGATGCAAAAAGGAATAACTGCTGTGCTCTTTCTGCCAAGACCATGATTTCAACGCAAAGACGCGATATTCACAGTGGTGGGATGAAAGTGCCGTCAAAATCATTGAATTCTTCGGTGAAAGACAAGTAAACAGGGGCAATTCGTGGGGACGAGACGAAAGAGCTCCATGGTATTGGCTGAACCCATGGACTTGACAGTTCGCAACAAATCGGACGATAACGAGGTCGGCAAGACGAAGTGCTGTTACCACCTGACCTTTTGTTTAGTAGTTGAACCGAGCCAGTAGTTAACTGCTGGAATTCCTGACCCAAATGTCAGCAGCTTTTTGGAACTTTGTCGTGTATGTGCAACTTGTAAACCCTCGGGATATCAATGATCTGGAATATCGATGGTAGGCTGGACAAGGGTAAGCAGACGCAAGGTCAGAATCAGACGATCATTTCAAACAGCTCAAGATTCTTCATAGTTGAGAATCAGGGGAAAGGTTCCTCGAGTCTGCAGAACATCATTCCTTAGGATGCTTTCCCTTGCATTCCGGCGCTCAGTTACACCATTGCCTTGTGCGGTGCTTCCATGTGTGGCGACCCAGCAATTGCATGGCCTGGTGAGAGACATGCTAAGGCTAAGGAACAGTCATTCATGATCAGGCTAGATTCCCTCGTGTGGAAAGTCCTGACTTTGCTCAGCACAAAAATTTGACAATCTAAAATATGCAAACTTATTGGATTGTTTCCCCACTGCAGTCTGAATCAATCCAAGAACGATGGGTTTAGCATGATTAACCTTCTCATTGTGCATCTTACACCTCATTTTGTCCACGAGTCCAAGCCACCTAGTCCCAAGCAGTTTGTGAACGAGGTTGTCTCACGTCGGACGATGTTTTACCTTCGACCAGGCACTGCGTGAGGTGTTACAGACTTGCTCCTTCCAGTCACCAACCTTGCTGAACATGGCTGGAAGACCGCTCTTGTCCTGCTTGCGACAGCTACATCAAGTTGTTTCCTGATCTTTGTTTGGTATTCATTTATTGTTCTCTATTGAATCTACTATGATTCTATACTAGTATATACTACTGTATATACATCATTGGTATCTATTGGTATTTTCTGAATATTTGCCAATATGAAAACATGATCCAATACGCCGTGTTCATTTCTGCGTTGCCCTGCGCAGTCCGCGGATGGCTTCATTCGCGGCGAGGGCTGCGGAGCCATGGCCTTTCGGGTCAGCAGCAAAGAAGACATCGCAAGGTGAGGACATCAAGGGACAAGCCCCGAAATGGGAGAGAGACAAAAGGCTTATGATATGCTAAGATGGTCTAAAATGGTTTGAGATGGTTTAAGATGGTTTAAGATGGTTTGAGATGGTTTAAGATGGTTTAACATGGTCTAAAATGGTTTGAGATGGTTTAAGATGGTTTAAGATGGTTTGAGATGATTTAAGATGGTTTAACATGGTCTAAAATGGTTTGAGATGGTTTAAGATGGTTTAAGATGGTTTGAGATGGTTTAAGATGCTTTAAAATGGTTTAACATGGTCAAAAATGGTTTGAGATGGTTTAAGATGGTTTAAGATGGTTTGAGATGGTTTAAGATGCTTTAAGATGGTTTAACATGGTCTAAAATGGTTTGAGATGGTTNAGATGGTTTAAGATGGTTTGAGATGGTTTAAGATGCTTTAAGATGGTTTAACATGGTCTAAAATGGTTTGAGATGGTTTAAGATGGTTTAAGATGGTTTAACATACTTTAAAATGGTTTAACATGGTCTAAAATGGTTTGATATGGTTTAAGATGGTTTAGGATGGTTTAAGATGCTTTAAGATGGTTTAACATGGTCTAAAATGGTTTGAGATGGTTTAAGATGGTTTAAGATGGTTTGAGATGGTTTAAGATGCTTTAAGATGGTTTAACATGGTCTAAAATGGTTTGAGATGGTTNAGATGGTTTAAGATGGTTTGAGATGGTTTAAGATGCTTTAAGATGGTTTAACATGGTCTAAAATGGTTTGAGATGGTTTAAGATGGTTTAAGATGGTTTGAGATGGTTTAAGATGGTTTGACATGGTCTAAAATGGTTTGAGATGGTTTAAGATGGTTTAAGATGGTTCAAGATGGTTTAAGATTCTGTGTTGAAACAAAATGCTGTAGATTCTTAAGGCATTTTCGGGTTTGCCTTGAGCTTTAGTTTTAAAATGTTTTATTCATACTTTCGTAGATTCATGGAAGCGCCATTGCTGAACAATCATATTTTCGGAGACTCGAGATCGAAGATGCATCAGTTTTTGACCAAGGTTTTCTTTTTCATTTCGTTGGCATGATCTGATCAGGCTGGCGGTTCTTTGCGGCAGCTGCCTCAATCAGGACAGCTTTTGCCGCACAACATCGATTTCACTGCTTGCAAATTTCGCATTGCACTAGACATCAATAGTCAGCTTGCTGTCTCCAGGATGGTCGAAGTGCAAGTCTAACTGCCCCTCATGGACCCTCGCAGCAGGTCCTGTTCGTCGCATGTGTTCTCAGCAGAGCTCAGCAGAAAACATTGGTATGTCCTGCCACTCAAGGCTTTGTGAACGTTGTGCCAGTCTACAGCTCTACCCAATCAGCCCCCCACATATCTCTCACATATCCCTGTCCTTTCAGCTCCGGAGCTTGTGTGGGTGCAGGAATGCATTAGATCTTCTCTGCGAGAAGCTGGGATCAAGCCTTTGGATATCCAAATCCAGGAGCCGTTTGACGTGGAATACATGTGGAATGCATGTGGAATGCATGTGGAGCCCCCCACGAGCTTTCTGCAAGTCGTGCCACAGGAACTGCATGGAACGGGAACAGCACTTGGAGATCCCATCGAGGCCATAGCGTTGTGACCTCATGGACATGTCTCCATAGTCCAGGGCTCTCTGCCATGATGAAAGTGGTTGTTGTATGTTGTTGTTTGTGTTCATGAAAGATATGAAAACATTGAAAGCTGAAGCTTGAAAGCCAAGATTCCAAAGCTCAGGATGGTGCTTGGCCCATTTTCCTTTGTTTTACAACCTCTTTCTGAGAGAATTTCATTCTTCCTTTGCATGCAGGTGGGAGCCCTTCGAGCCACCATGATGAAATTTGAAGGTGTGTCTGTGAGACCGCAATGCTTTGGAATCTCAAACAATCATTTGCTTGGTATCAAGAAACACGCTTCGGACATCACCAGAGATGGAGCCACCCACAAGCGTATCAAATGTTGGGCACTGTTTACGCACAGCTTCCCCTCAACGCTTTTGCCATACTAGTGCTCTAATGGAATATCTGATTTCCTTGTGTTGAAAATTAGTTTTGCTGCGCAAGGTGTTTTAGTCTTCCTTTGTCTAGGTGGATATTTGTCCGTTTTTCTGTTCTCTCTACTTCAAGGAGATGGAGCTTTTCCATGTCTTTCCATTGAGTTACAATCTTACCTCTGAGGTAAGGTCCGACATCATCCACTGGTGAAAACGAGTTCAAAGTCCAACCTCGGTCACACAGAGATGTCTGCTGGAAGCTTGACCCGCCTTCGATTTGTGAGAGATCTAGGTCACTGAAAAGTCTGAGAGGTGGTTATTTCTCACTCTCGACATTGTGTCTTGCTGGACAGATGGTCTCCTACCCAAAGTTTGCCAGGGAGAAGCCATGGCGATGCCATGGCAAGAAGAGGGTAACAAAATGGTTGCTTCAACACGTATTCGCATTTACACCATATGTGGACTTGTGCAAATTTCTTTCTTGCATCTCCATTTGTGTATATTGTATATTTCCATGATTCTTGGTATACACGCGTGTACACGCGCATGATCGAATGCGTGTCCATGACGAGTATGTTGTAGTGACTTCTGAGGCAGGGATCAATGGCCTCATGAAGTGTGTCTTGATGGGCTGCTATGCGGCTTCAGCGCCAAACGTTCACTTAAGGTGCCCATGATGCGTGCGACAAACGGAAACGGAGTGTTCGGAAGTAAAACAGCAGTTTGAGCCTATTCCCACCATATTCCCACCATATTCCCACCATATTCCCACCATATTCCGATCTTCTGTATCCGTTTCTATTCTGGTCGCTTCGCGACGACAACCGCCCGCACCGGAGTGTTAGCTTGGGAGTTCCAGTTCCAAAAAATAAAGCCATATGTGCTATGCTGGGCCTTTNGAGTGTTAGCTTGGGAGTTCCAGTTCCAAAAAATAAAGCCATATGTGCTATGCTGGGCCTTTGCAAGGCGCATGTTGGGAGTATGTTGGTCCAATGTTGGCTGAATGTTGGGCCGTGTTGGGCCATGTTGGGCCGTGTTGAGCCCATGTTGGGCCCATGTTGGGCCATGTTGAGCCATCTTGGTCCCATGTTGGGCCCATGTTGAGCCATATTGGGCCAATGTTGGGCCCATGTTGAGCCATGTTGGGCCCATGTTGGGCCCATGTTGGGCCATGTTGGGCCCATGTTGGGCCTATGTTGAGGCATGTTGGGCCTATGNNACCCACGATTCTAGAGCAAAAATGGCCCCCCCCCCCAAGCTAAAGCTTAATAGCTATTGCAATTGCTTACGGATCACGCGTGCCAACAAAAAACGCCTCGGCACCCTCGGTGCGGGCGGATTTGTTCTTCAGGTTTCTTCTTTTCGATTCCTTGCTTTGATTCTCCTCGGATGACATCGGCATAGGCTCCTGAATCCTCACATTGATGATGCCGCCGGGGCGCCGAGTTGCCAGACCTTCACCTAAGTGGACCTAGCCGGTAGGACACCTAGCAGGACCACAGGGGGGAGGCAGGACCTAGCAGCACTGAGGCCTATCCTGTGTACTTCACTCCAGAATTTGTCGACCAGGGTAAGGATCCAAAGCTGTTAGCTGCGCTTTGAGATATGTTGAATTACGTTGTTATGGCTGCAATGAACAGGAGACGGGTTTCTTCGGCGTCTCATCCTTCGGATTCGGTGGATCTAATGTCTGGTTCCAAGATTGATCACTCGGGATGTGCGCCATGCTGCGGATGTGCCCAGGCTCGTGGTGATATTTGGGTTCGATACTTAGACGACTGTGATGACTTTCCAAGCTCTGCCGCACCATGCCGCAGCACTTTGGATGTCCTGGCCATACTGTCCACTTGCCCTAAGTGTCGTGCTCAAGCTGGACCTCGCAACACCTCCCATGATGACAAAATGAGCTTTGGTGTGGCGCTAAAGCAGATGAAGCAGATGAAGCACTTTGATACTTCAACCATCTTCAACCATTTTCTGAGTTTTCTGTTTCAAAAGCTTCTAGTCTGAGGATGTGTGGTGTTATGGTGTTCGGATCGGTGTTCACTGTGTGCTCGGTGTTCACAGCCTGTCACAGCTAAGGTTGCGATCGGATCTATCGATGTATCGACGCCTTCGGTTCGCTCACAATGCCACTGCCAGGTGGACTCAATTTCTATTGATTGCATTGGATTGCTGGATATGACATATGCAGTGCATACATATGCAATTTCTGTTCAATTGCTGCTTTTTTTTGTTTTCACCTTTTGCATGTTTCACATTTTCGCTGCAGACCAGACGTTTGCTCGCGATGGATAGTGCATATCCTTTGACATGTTCAAATCCCTTCGCAGGGCCAGCATTTTTTTTCAAACGACAAACTCAAAAACCAAAACCCTAAAACCCTAGATCCCGGAAGCCGAAAGTCAAAATCACCGGGTATAGCTGGTGTTTTGGTTCATCCTCTGGTGACAAACACAGAACTTTGTTTGGGTGTAGCGGTGAACATTTGCCGGGGGGGGGCGAAGGTTTAGTCTGGCACTTGAATATGTTATTGATTGAACATGATTCATGATTGAATCTCGGATCTTACGACTTGGTACTGGCCATAGGCGTGGAACCATTTGAGACCGAACATGGTGACTCCACCGAAGGGCTCAGCGGCAACGTGGCAGCAATGATCACCAACATGGAGGTTGGAGCATGAAACATCATCATAAATGTTGGACATCTTCTGTACTGTAGTGTTTGGGGATGTGTTTCGTTGTGGCGACAAGATGCGACAAGCCTAGGTGAATACACAGTTGGCAGGGACGCTCAGAGCCTTCGCAAAAACGCCAAGACGACGGGATGTTGAGCCTGGGCAACAGAACATGACAAAGAAACAACATGGGTGTGGGTCAAAACCTCCTATTACCACATTTGGAGGAATAACCATGCATTAACCAGCTATCATATCAAACTCTATAAATGGAATTAATCCGAATGAATCCAGATGAAACCAAATGTATCCAAATGACAAGAGTTCTTGAAGGCACCTTTGCACACAGTGTCAGCGTCAAAATCCGTGCCTCGCACGGTTCGATTGTTGAGGTGCTAAGCTCCAGGGCAAGACAGAGTGCTACAGCCCAGAATAGAATGCAGCTTCTGCAAAACTGAATTGAGACGAACGTATACTCTACATACATATGGTCTAGACAGTACACGTGTATGGTTTATACGGTGCATGTATGCATATTATATTTATACATATACACAGTACACATATACATATACATATACGTATACCTATACATATACATATGCATATACACAGTTATACTTATACATATACATATACACAGTTACGCGTATGCATTTATACAGTTATACAGAATATACATATACATGTACATATCCGTATACATAAACATGTACATGTACATATGCATATGCATATACACATACGTACATACAGAATGATGTATATATATAGTGATAAACAACAGATTTGGGCAGACCGGATTTGAAGGTACTTCGTTGTGAGCAGTGCCAATGGTTGGTCCTATGGCAAAATGCACAGATCTCAGCAGGTTTTTCGCAGAGTCTTCAACTCACCAGATCATGCCTTGCCGTTCTTCGCATGGTCATGCTCCAAAGACTCCAATGTCTAAGGACTTGGGACGCATCTTTGAAGGCTCATTGCTATGCCATCATGATGGGTGAGGCAAGATCTCCAGCCACTGCACTGGTCTTGTAGATGCGCATAGTGAGAGCTGGTGTTACTGGTGTTTGCGATGTTGCTCGGTGATGTTAGTATTGGCATGTGTGGCATCATTATTGTTATTGTTATTGTAATAATTAACGATTGTTTTCTTATTATTGGTCCATGTCTATATGGTATTTTGGTGCCAATTATATACATATATATATATATACATGTACTTAGAATGGTCTTAGTATTAGTATTCAACAACTATTGGTGATTAACAATAATAATATCGCTCTGGTACTACTGTTATGGTCTTCTTCGTGTTCATCGACAAATCTCTCTGAGGCGCTCCGCGAGCAATTCCAGATCTCCTGCGATGGGTGGGGGCGCCCTGGCGTTTCTGCGAGCCGGTTTTGAAAAAGGGCCAGCAGGATGAGTTGGAAATGGCTCAAAATGATTGACGCACCAAAATGGGATTGTTATGGATGGTTTGATATGATGTAATATGGTTTGATGTAATATAGTACCAACATGACCAGTTAGAGGGTCCATCGCTGCCCCATGCGTTAGACGAATGGATTTACTGTGCTGTCAACGTCCAGGTTTGACGACCTCAAGATCTTTCCGGCCAAGCGGCTGGCAGACCCAGAGGCAATCGTGCTGGGACCTGGTGCAGCTCCTTCGGGTGAAGGGCTTAGACTGAAAACTTTCTCAGCCACTTTAGAGAATAGTAGTTGCTTTGATTTGCTTTGTGTGACTTCCCCGAAATTGGACAACTTCTTAGCACAAAGGTCATACCTGGCTGATAGATGGCCGGAAGGACCAGGCCCGAATTGAGTTTCTACAGAGTTTCCTGCAGCTCCTATACATTGGAAAACTGGAGTTTGAACTTGGGTAGGATTAACTTCCCTGATATGTGTTTGCGGGAAAATTTGCACGCAAACCTCATGTTTGGCTGATCAGACCATGCATTGCTGCAGATTTTCCCTTAAACCAACAGTGATCAATCCAATTCAACTTGCAATTTTCCTAAGGCCTTTGAAAATGCCCTCGGTATCCTCGGCTCTGTTTTCTGTCGACAATCGATGGAGGCAAAACCCCACACGCTCTATCGCATCACCTTGCAGTGGAGTGAGGAGCTACGGAGGAAGAGGTGCTCTGAAAATTCGTGAGATACTGCAACAGAACAGACAGCAACTGAAGACACATTGCATAGGCACGTAGCTGATGCGAAGATGTCTAGCATATGTCTAGTTTGTCATGGTGCTGAGTTGTGCAATTGAGATGTGCAAGGCTTGTGTTGGGAAGGGTGGTCTTGATCCAGCCAATAGCTGTGGCGGCTTATTTGACCCCGTGCCTAAGCCATGAGTTTTTCAAACGATTTCTCGAAGCGTCTGAAGAGAGATGAGACCGTGGTGGAAAGACAGATGCGGCAGAACATTCAGTTCCTGGCTGACGACTCATTAAAGGGCCGGCAACCAGGGACATTTGGAGAAGAGGTCGCAGCCGCTTTTGTGGCTAGTCAAATGGAAGAAATTGGTTGCTTGCCTGCAGGTGAAGATGGGACATATTTTCAAACCATCAAGATGGTGGGTATGACTGCCAAGGAGGGCACATCAAAACTTGCTTTCAAGGTGAAGGAGTTCCAATTGACTGGCAAGTTTGGAGATGACTACGTTCATTCAATGGATCCTGTCAGTTGTGGAGACTCATTTGCAAGCCTGGACAACTTGGATCTAGTATTTGTAGGGCATGGTGTCAGTGCCCCAGAACTGAAGTGGGATGACTTCAAAGGTGAAGAACTAACAGGCAAGGTCCTACTAGTAATAGTCAATCAGCCACAAGTGGAGCCATTTCCAGCAGAAGATATGCTTTACTACGGTCGATGGACATACAAATTTGAAGAAGCAAGGAGAAGAGGCGCAGCCGGGTGCTTCATTCTCCACTCCAGCGAGGACTTTGCTGGCTATCCTTGGAGTGTGACTCGCACTGGATATACTGGCGAGAAAGTTTCGTTGGAGAAAGAAGAGGTTAACCCCCTGGCAGTGCATGGCTGGTTAAACCGAGAAATCGGAGAGAAATTGGCCCAGGCCTATGGAAGTACGCTTGAGATATGGCTTTCAGCTGCGAAAGATCCAGATTTTCAGCCCTTCACTGTTGGCAGTATATCGCATGCAGCTGAGTATGACATGCGACACTTCCAGGGCCGAAATGTGCTTGGATTAATTCCTGGTACTAGGCAAAAGCACTGCCAAGAAATCATCGTTATTGCCGGTCATCACGATCACCTTGGTGAGCGGCAAGGAGAAATCTACAACGGTGCAGTTGATAACTGCACTGGGGTTGTGACTTCGCTGTTTCATTTGAGAAAGTTTTGCGAGTACTTTCTATATCTTTCTATTCTATATTTTTTGTTTGGATCTTGCGCCCATTGTATGTTTGTAATCGACTAGGCAGGTGACCCTAGCGGTGACCCTGCCACTAGGCCATGATGTTAGCAACGGCTCGCCTGCTGAAAAATTCTGCTGCCTTGAGCAGGTCTGTGCTCTTTATGGCTCCCACTGCAGAGGAATGTGGTCTTCTGGGGTCAAAGTTCTACGCAGCGGACCCCTTACCTGTAGATGGAAAACAGCTTCATCCCATCGCTGCTTTTGCATTTGATGTCGGCAACGTCTGGGGTAAAACAGAGGATATTGCAGTTCTTGGCTACGGGAAGAGCTCCTTAGATCCTATCCTTCAAGAAGCGGCTGCATCGCGAGGCCTCCGAATTATCCCTGATCAACAGCCTAAAATGGGCCTATTCTACAGGAGCGACCACTGGAGTTTCGTGCGTTCCGGAATTCCCGGATGTTGGTTCTTCTTTGGCCAAGACTTCATTGGCAAGCCGGGCACCTACTACGACGAGGTAATTGGTCGATACATCAAAACAGAGTACCACAAGCCAGCTGATACCTACAAGTCTCATTGGAGTATGGAAGGCTTGCTGTCTCAAGTTGAATACACCCTGGCGGTGGTAAAGCTATTGGGGACACGAGTTGACTTCTATCCGAAGATCCTCACGGGCACTTCAGTCATGGCAGAGGAGATCCCCAGTGTGGACAAGTCGTGGACACGACGGTCCCGTAAGCTGAAGACTGTTGGCTTTGGCCTGCGATGTTTTGATTGCAAGATCCAGGGCTGTGTTTGTTTCTTGTAGGCCAACGAGCCCAAAGAGCCTCGCAATTCTCGGAAAACGAAGGAGTGAAATCAGATAAATCAGTGTCAGGTTGCGCAGACATTGACAGAAATTCTGACATACCATGCATCGAAGCTTGTTAAAGGGAGACTGGGAGAGACGGAAAAACGGTGGAAAACCTGACCGTACCTGACCATTTCGCCAGGGTCTTCTGGGAGCCAGTGGAGGCATCAGATCTGCCGATCAAGGCGACATGAAGAGATTTTGAAATTGCGAGCCTCCACACGAGTGTTTGTGATGAGCTCCCACGTGTACGTGCACGTGGGCGAAATGTAGATCAGAATTGGTGGTTGAAACAGCTAGGCTGCAAGCCGTGCACAGCAGGTAGTCAGACACAGCTACTACATTGTGGCTTCATGGACGGCCTACAAGTTGGCATCTTACCTTGCAGCTCAAGCCGTACAGCAGCTTGAAGCACTTTGCGTTGCTTTTGTGGTGTTGGTGGGTTGAAGGTGAAATCGATTGCTTCTGAGGCCTTTTGAAATGGTTGCCGTGCGCAAGGGTGAGCTTTACGAAGCCACTGTGAGGAGAGTAAATGAGTATAGAATTATATTTTAGAGCGAAACCGATGAAACTCATGACTCTTTGGATGTGTAAAAGCTGTCATGACCTCGCTCGAACGCTAAAAATGAAACGCTTCGCCGGCTTGGCTGCTCGGCCGTGCCAGGATAGGCATCCAGGACATGGAGGAGTTTCAGTTCATGCGAGATGCGGATGTGCTCCAGGAGCCCTGTGCAGCGGCGTTGTGACCCGTTGTGACCCGTTGTGACTCGTTGCCACATTTGACCAGGCGATCTATCCAGCAGAGAAGGGTGGTGGAAGCGCACCAGTGCGCTGCCTCAAAAACATGATAGGTTGAGTGTATACACTAGAAACGACCAGTGGATATGCTTTGCGAATCTCTTGCGTCATATTTCTGCTGAAATTAACGTCTTATTTTACAAACCCTTGCAACAATTGCATCAGCAACAGACTTTTCAACCCTTGCTGCCAACTTGCTACTTGACCTTGCAGTGAATCCATTGCAGATGCAGATCAGGTGTGTGGTCCAGACTCCGAGGGCTCTGGAAAGTTCTGGCGAATTGCTGGAAGTACTGGGGAGAGCTGGACCATCCAACTGGAGGCAGGAGCTGATGGACGAGGACACAACCAGAACCAGGACAGTAAGTTTTATAGCCACATTAGTCTCGTGATAGTTGCGAGTGGTCAAGAGTGGTCAAGAAGCACTTAAACCACTTGCAGCGATCATCAGTGATTTTTTGATGTGACTGACTTTGCTGCAGCAACATGGATAAGAGTCATAAGAGTTTGAGAGTTTGATCAATCCACTCCACTGGTGGCTCTTTTTCATATCTTTGTCCTGTGAGGTGGGCATCCATGGAATCTCCGTGGTGGTCACAGGCTGGAATGGCTGGCTTTCTGAACCCATGGCCAACTGTCTTGTGGAACTGGCACGTGGATTTTCATGGATTTTTTGAAGATATTGTATAGCTTCGGGGGCTTTCAGGTTTTAATGCTGAAGTGTCAGTCTGTCCAGTTCGCAAGAGGCACCCGGGGGCAGAGAAGGTGGTCAAGCAGAAGGCAAGCAACCGGTGAACAGCTCCCACTTGCGACTTCCTTAAGTGGAGAAACCCTTGACATCGTGACATATTGTGATGTGGCGACCAATGCTTTCTCGGTCCCAACGTAAGATGCTGCAAGCTGCTGTATGGATCAGTGATGCGCATTGCACAGTGGTGCTTATTGGTTTTTATTTCCATGCAAAATTCCAGGTGAGTTTGTGAGGCATCTCTCCGTAGCTTGTACAAAGGAAGCCGTGCTCAGCAAACGCCTTCGGAGCAATGGTTAAGAGCTTGGGCCATCGTGCCCTATCGGAGGGTCGATGCTTTCTGACTAGCTCATGATCATGTAGGTCCATGAAGAATATCTATGAATGATTTTATCAGCAAGTTTTTGGAAGTCCTGATGGCCGACCCTCTGACTCTTCGCAAGATGTCTGTTACGGAATCCGTGACGAGACCGAAACAGTTTCCTTGTTGTCAAGCTCCCTTATCTGGCATCATGGTTCATCTCCATTCCATCTCCATTCCGCCATGATTTTATAACTCAGCATTTGGCTCAATATCCTTAGCCAAGGGCCGGGCCTTGCGGCTCCATGAGAGCCAACCAGGCCGGCCACTAGGAGCGTTGGGGTTTTGTGCAGCATGTTCGCTTTGTTGAATGACAGCTGTGAGGATACGGTAGTGAACATCGGTTTGTCTCTGACAACGAACCTTGATTGCACAAAGAGAGCACACTTTGTTTATTCCGAGTAAACTTGATTTGCCAAGGCTTGCACTTCTCATCCATACTAGCCAGAGCTTGGATCTGAGTTCTGACATGTTCTGACTTTCAGCTCCAATTAAGAACAATGTATGTCGAATGATGCATCACAGGAACTGGCCCACACAGATACAAGAAGGCAGACACTTTCAGCGCAACATGTATGACATAGCGCTCGTGAAAAGCAGCGGCAGTAGTGAGTTGGTGAAACACTGCCTTTTCCATCCTTTTCCCCACGCGTGAATTGGTGAGAGGAGCGAAGTTGACAACTACAATTGCGGTCGATACACAAAGGGCTTCACGATCAGAGGATATTCCAAACATGACTTACCGCATATGTATGATTATGTATGGGTATAGATAGATACATACAGTAATGTAAAATTCTGAATGTAATATCTACATACATCCACTTGTAGAGTCATCTTTTTGCACAGTGTGATTGGGATGAATCCCATTGGTAGAGACTTCAAACTGCTCAAAGCTATCATGGCTTGAAATCGAGAGCACTTCACCTCGGCCAGTGCTCTACTGCACTTGACCCGGGTCCCATCAAGTTGTGTGGTACAAAAACGACGTTTCAGCAAAATGAAGCAGGGCCGTGGCTGCAAACAAGACTTTCACTAAGGCTTAGACGTAAACCATGCTTTGCGAAGAAATTCTGCCAGATAGCCCAGTGTGCGTCGGTTTCACAAGGTAGCATCTCAATACATCTCAACATCAGGATGGTGAAGGGGTGCATTCAAATCACTGAGTTTTATTTGCAATAGAAAGCTTCAGCACTGGCATTCACTTTGGCGTGTGAACTATAAAAGCTTCTGTCAGGTTTCTTCGGCAAACGTTGCACGGTCCTTGGAGCCTCAGACTGATAGAATTTATTTAGGTTTGTCGTACCGGCCACGGAGTTTGTGAAAGTTTCTTTGGCAGATGGAGGCAAGACCTTGTCCAAAATTCGAACCCGTCCTTTTTTCTCACCAAAGATCCAGAGCGCATTCTCATCAGCGAAGACAACTTATTCATCGACCTAGATCTGCCGGCCAAGGTCTCTGATGTAGCAAGCCGCTTCTCGGCCTTGCTGCAGCAGTCCAAAACTCATATTGAGTTTGAACTGCCTGAGGGTCAGTTCCTAGTTCGGTAGAGCATCGGACGCTCGCAGTCTTGGCTCAGATTTTTGGTTGAGCCCCTTCTTCCACGCTAAATATTTGGCATCATTTGATGAAAACATGCAGGGAAATCTCCAAACCTTTGGAGGTGATCGACGATCTGTTTGCACCATATGCAGACTCTTATAACACTGGCCCGACTGGCACGCTTCCTCCACGTGAATGGCGAGAGAAGGCCCACTTCATTCGCTTTCTGCAACTTCAAGACGAGGACAACTTCCGACACATTCCTTGCCTCAACGATCTCAACGAGGAGGAGCTTGAGAGCGTTGCACACCAAAGCCTCGTGCGATACCGATGCATGGTACAGGATGTGTTGGAACCAGAAGTTTTTTCCTCTTTGCTTGTTCAGACAGATTCACATGGTAAGGCAAAGCTCCTGACAACCAAGTACCGTGAGATCTGCAGCGGAGAAAATGTCAGCGATTTGGGAAACCAAGGGCTTGGGACCCGAGGAGTCTACTACTGCGTTCCCATGCCAGGAGAAAGCAATTGGGCACGCACTCCAAGCAGTGCACTGACGGCGAAATCTCAACCAGAGAGGTGTGAAAGGCCGCCAAAGCAGCGCAGAGGTGCCGGCGGTACAAAGATTCCGTGCGCCACTGACACCGACACTGCTGACACCGTTGACACTGCTGACACCTGTGACCCGGAGCCTGAGCAGCCTGAAGAGCCTGCGGAGCCTCAGGCTTTGTGTAGCTTCAAATCCTTTAATTCTTCAGCTTGCTCTGTCTCCTGTGTCGTGAAACTCTATGATGCAGATGAGGAGATTTTGAGACTCTGTGAGACGGTGGAGATACTGGGGGTGTTTTGCATGGATCGCAATCAGCCACCTGCAGATCTTTGTGATGAGGGCGACAACCTGCCAAGGCTTCACGGCCTCTTTGTTCGGAAGCTGCCGTTTTTCCACCCCATGTTGCCTTTTAGCCCGCGCTGGCTTTCTGAAGGTCGGCTGGTGTGTACCTTACAAAGGCGTTTCGCTTCTAGTGCCATTGGCAAGCTGCGTGGTTTAGCCATCAGATCTTTGCAGAACTGTTTGGCTGGAGATTTGCTGGCAGCAGAGTACATCCTCGCCTTGTCTGTGGCTCGAGTCTATGGCCACAATGGTAGCCGATCACTAGGACACTGGTCTTTGAACATTAGTGGGTGGCCCGAAGACCTGTCTGTTGCTACTCTGGTCGAGGCCATTTCCAACTTGCTACCGCGGGTGGTACATCTACCAGTGACGGCTCAATCTTTAAGCACTGAGCAATGGAAACCGCGAAAAGACTTTGAAGCGAATCGCTTGCAGACGGGTCAGTTGCAATTAGCACCTGGCACGCTGCTGATTTTGGACGAGACAAATCACGGGTCAGTTGGGAAGTTGGATGAAGCTGGTGTCAAAGCATTGCGAGCCATTCAAGCTCTGGATTCAGAACAGATGCTTTTGATTGACTTTGACAGATACGAAGTCCAGATTCCTTTGGAGGTGAACTGCTTGTACGTATCAAACAAGTCATCGATGTTGAAAAATGCTGATATTCTTTTGCCCCTAAAGCCACAATTAAACGAAGATAGCGAAGTTGAGGCTGCTAGCAGTCATCCAGAAACTTCTGGCAGCTTGGAGGCGCTTCGCTTCCTGCTTGGACTTGTATCACACCGAACACAGCCACTGCATTTGCAACAGATCATGGGAGCCTTTAGCGAAGACTTTGCGCATATGCGTGATGAGTTCCGAGATATGGATTTGGGTCAGCATACCCTTCATGTTTGGGTAGCTTTAGCCAGAGCTTGCTGCTATACCCATGGGGAAGAAGAGATGACTCTTCAACGGTGGCGCATGGTCTCGGTGTTTGAACGAGAGCGTTGCCGACGTTGCACGGAAGGCTAAGTTGACAAGTAGGCTGAGATCTGAGAGACGCGCGGAGGCGAACAGCCCACGGTGGGTACGCTTTGATGCCTTCCGCAGGTTCAACTTCCCTAGAGCACTGTATGGGCAAGCTTTATCCCATGCACTCTGGCCATTTCGCTACAAGGAGCATCATGGAGCAACAACATCTTCCACATGGCAATTGCTTTCTTCAGTGGTTTTCGTTCAGATCCATAGCTTTCGCTCTTTGAGTCGCTGAGCCGAGGGCTTGGCGAAATCAGCTGGCTTTCAGGCTCAGATCGCCCATTTTTGTGGCAGCGAGGGAAACCCATGATCATAAAGAAGGAGAGTGGAGACAACTGCTCACATTAATACTATGCTAAACTGCCTGTTCTTGAGTTCCTGTGTATGAATCTCCTCTCCCTGTCGACGAACGACATGGAGTCATAGACTCACTGGAAAAATCTTCAGGTTGCACGACAGAGATGCAGAGCAGTCTCTTCTAGATGCAGCCGATGCAGAGAGGCACAGTTCTGCGATCTTTGGGCAGAGAAGTCTCCCATGGTCAGCATCTGTCATCAAAGGCCATCATATGTCATCATATGTCATCATATGTCGTCATATGTCATCATATGTCATCATGGTTTTCAAACGGTTTTCCTTTCTCAAGCTGATTTGTCAGGACCCGATCCACGATCCAAGAGGCCATCTCTGCCAAGGACAAGGCTCTGCTGGAGAAAGCCTACGAGCTTCAAGAGGAGTCCCGAATGGAGGAGGAGAATGCGCGAGGCGTGGTGTGGTCAACTTATTTCAAGTTGATCCCATTTGATATCCGCAGTTGAGATGTTCTGCAGATCCACTGCACATTTCACACTGCCTTTAGTCAATGCTTATCACCTTGTCAGACTTGTCAGTTGCAAAGAAGGTAGGAGTTGGTCATATTGTAGCTATGCAAAGCTGAGCATGCCTGCGTGAACAGGGATGGCATCCAGCTTTGCCGCAACGCTCCAACAATTTAGTGGCCAAGCAGAGGGCCCCAATCTCAGACGAAGAGGGCAGATCACTATAGTGAATTTCAAGGATCTGAGCTTTATCAAATGGAATTCGGGGCATACATGAATCCCAACAAAGGGGACAGGGTGCACTTGGGAGGTGCTAGTTCTTGCAAGGGCCTCGCTTGCGGAGGCTGGTGTTCCAAACATTTCAAAACCATGTGTTGACACCGCAGAACAGATAGAACAGATAGAACAGATCCCAACGTAATGATGTTGACTATTGTTGACTGATGTTGCAGGCAACGGGTTTTGCGATGAGAGCCAAGAAGGAGCTCGTTGCAGATGCAAGGTGAGATTGATTCATGGTCGAGCCGTCGAGCCGTCGAGCCGTCGAGCCGTCGAGCCGTCGAGCCGTCGAGCCGTCGAGCCGGTGCCCGATGCGCCAGGCTGGCTACGAGGGTGTTGGTCTCTCAGATTCGGCTTGCTGGCCTCGGACATTCTGAAGCAATGGACAAAGGATGACAAAGGTATATGCAGATGGATGCAGTCAGCAAGTCTTGATCATCTAGCCACGGAACGTATTTTGATTTGATCATAAAGTGATCCTGAAACGATTTGAAACGTCTTTGGTTTGTGGCCCAAATGCCCCTGTCATTTTCATTTTCCTCCAGATTTGCAGTGACTATGCTAAGACGGGATTGGTATGCAACCCGGCGGCTTCTTTTGTGGAGCACCCGCTGATCTCTGAAGCTCCTGGGTCAAAGGCGCCACAGGCCGCATCCTGCAGATAGCTCCAATGCTTGTCAATTTCCAAATTAGGATTGGCAAAAATTCATTGATTTTTCATTGCTCATCTTCATTTCGATTTTGGAAAGCAGAACTCGGTGAATTCGCAAGGTAGCTGATTTGCATGTGAGCAGCTTGCGTCCGGCCCTTGGCTCAACTTCTTGAGATGGGGCCTGCCCTTCCATGGACGTGCTGAGGCGACAATGCTGTGGCCGTGGCGTTCCGCGATGCTTCCAGGTGCTCAAACTATAAGGTCTTGATGTCTTTGCAAGGTCTTACGTGGTACCTGGATGTATTTGGTACTGTAGTCTATTCTTGGATCATCATTTGTAAGGCATGACGTCATGTTGCATTCACAGCTGGCACAGCCATCTCCTGATTGGTGCGAAAGTCTTCTGCTTTTGAAGTCCATCAGGCAAAACCGTGGCTTCCTTGTCATTGGAGTGGCTCAAGATAGTGGCATGCGTGCTGTCCTCATGTGTGAGCATGTTGAGTCATACATAACCATGTCCTTACTTACATTGCGTTGATCAGAACGTTTTGCTAGCAACTTAGAACCTAATCTAGACAGGAGAGTCCATTCAACAGATACAAGGCTAATTGCAAACATATGCAAACAACATGCAGACATAAGGATTAAATGGATAAAGTAAATAAGAATTGAATAAGACTCTTTCATCTATCGGATCCTTCGACTGATACCAAGGCTGGAGCGCTCCAGCGCTTCTGAGTTCGCAGGGGAGCCTATCAATAGAGAAACTTTGGAACAATATGACTACCAAGCCATCTCATGCCATCTCTACGTTTCTTTGCGGAATGTGACAAGATCACAGCAATAAAATTCCGAGACGAACACAACCTGGTTGCTGATGGTAATGGTCGAAGCTCAAATTGTAGTGGGTGTGAATGGTTTGTTCTGCAGCCTCCAGCTGTGCTAAGGTCTGCAGTTTTCGGTCCTGTGTTGGCTGAGCTAGTGCGAGTCTGAGATCTATCATTGATCAGGTCCAACTTCAGAAGTCCTGGCTGCCAAATGTCTAATCTAGCGAGCTAAGGAGGACTCTAGCCTGGCCATCGCTTACAGGAGATGTGGGGCAAAGATGGGCAAAGCATAGTCATTCTATGTCTTAAGTCATTGCACAGAACTCACAGGAACTATACGAGACTTGGCAAATTTCCCCGTGTCCAGGGAACGTGCTTATTCTTCATGGCGATGCGCTGAAGGAAATGTGTAGATGTCGGATCTGAATCCCCAGCCGCTAAGCCGCTAGATCCAGGACGGACGATCGTGGTGGCGATGGTGTACTTCTTGCTGCCAGGCTAGCCTTGGGGACTGCGATAGTCTGGGGGCTGTTCCAGATGGAGTGGTTTTGAGAGCAAAAACATGGTCCAAACATGGCAATTCTGCAGATGTTCAAGGCATATGGTACCCACATCTGACTTTGGAATTTTGGCAGTTTCAGGATGTTTTAGGGCTGCATTTTCCAAAGCTGGAGCGGCATTCTCATGCAGTAATCTACTAAATTTACAGTGCTGCGATATGGGTAAACACTCAGATTCACCCATATCCGCCTCACTCATCTCCAATCTCACAGGCGAGATGCGGAGAACAGAATCCAGCTTGGATCTCCTCGCGTTTTCACCCACTACCAGGCCATTGACCTGTGATTTGGACGGACACCCCTGGAATGCAGGGGGACAGGAGAGATTAAAGGGAACCTGAAGTGTTGGAATTGGATGGAAGAAATCAAGACTCGCGATGCTGCAGAGCTCTTGGCCCTGGGGCTGCGAGTCGATCAATGGTGACCTGGTGGCAATGCTGCAGATTTGCTTCACCACTTTGCAGGCGCAGAGCATGTCCCTTATTGCTCTGCTCGGCTCTCAACACAGTAACATTCCCGCTTGCGCTGTTTGCAGCTGAGATTTTTGGCTTTAGCAAAAGCTTGCCCGAACCGACCGAGGCCGCAGTCCAGGGTAGTGGTCCTGTTCGCTGAACATCAACCGAACAAGGCCTACAGTACGCTTGCCTGTCAGTGCCACCAACATAAAACATCATAAAGCAGAATCCCTAGTGAAATCTGGTGAAGCTGATTCTTCACTGCAGGCTGCTCCTGGAAAATGGGTGTGGGGACTTGGACTTGTTCACTTTGGAGACCTACAGACAGCGTGGATGCTGCAGATGCACGTTCTTTTTACGTCCTTTTACTTGGTGGCAAACTTGTATCAGTGATGACTGTGTGCATCAAAATCAATGCAAAAGAGACCTGAAGGAGTTGAGTAGATGAGCACCCGACCTGATGGAATTTAAGGAGCACTTTGGCACGTCCCTTCTGTTTGGCATGGATGAGACTCCCGTTTGCACCGCGTGAGTATTCGTTTGGAATGTTCATGCAAGAGAAATCGACATCACTTTTGATATCTTTGGATATTTTTTTGTTTTTCGAATCTTTTGGATACTTTCCATAGCCGTGGCGCCCAGATCGCTAAGGACGCTGGGCGGGCAGATGGCCAGAGACCTGGCAGAGCGTGTTTGTAATCTGGCCATGTCCCGTTGCTTTGATCATGGCCTCTGAAGCACACAGATCTCAGTTGAGCGGCTGTTGCTTCACGCGATGTTTTGATCCTGATCTTGAGAAGCAATTGACTTAATTAGTGTTACTTCAGATCGAGGACATCAACAAATGAGTTTCTCTTTCCAAATTTGAGAAGCAGCCAGCTACAGCCAATACAGTCCGTAGATACATCTTTGTATGCAGGAGATTCGAGGATGCGATTCGATTCCTTCTCTGCCACCTTGTGGAGCTGAGGTGCCGCGAGTGCTTGGAAAGTATCATTTCGCACAGGGTGCTGTATCCCGCATCAGCGCAGCACCTCTTTCGTCCACACCTCAACATGTCTCTGGCGGAATTATTGTGCATCTGTGGTAGACATCAAGAAGAATATGCAGAAAATCTGTTGACTCTTATGCAGAAAATCTGTTGACTCTTAAAGTCTTTGGCACTTCGTCGCAGAAGCTTGAATAGAAGCTTGAACAGAAATCGGATCAGAACCGGGCCAAGGTCCAAGCTTTTTGCGATTGCATACAGACAGGGCCGAAGTCAGAACATGGAGAAGGTCGAGGACAAGTTTCAGTTTGGAGCTCAGGGGGTTTAGAGATGTTTAGAGTTTCAAGGGCTGAGACTGAAACTCCTTCCTTATTCAACCGTATTCAATGATATTCAATGCTTCTTCAACGCTTTTGTATACTTCAGACTTCTGTGATATCAGCGCTCAGTCACTTTAACTTCCTGATTCTCTCAGTCTCTCTGTGGTGTTGTCGCACCTATCAGATACCTATAACTTGCTTTCTCTGACTTTTTCCCTCGATTCCACTCAAAGTGCAAGGGGCATAAAGCCTGTCACACTAGGTTGTATCAAGAAATCCATGGGACCTTTGCGATACGTTTGTCGAAGGTCCCGTGAGGCCAGCGTCTCTTTGGTGTGAGCCTTAGACAGGGATAGAAGCGCCACAAGCCGTGGCTGACCGAACGGAACTGTGTCGACTGTGTCGACTGTGTCGACTGTGTCGACCGTGTCCTTCCTACCGTCCTACGGAGGCGGAGCTTTGGGGCTCGGAGCTCGTCTTCACCACCAAGTCGCTTTCTTTGGAGCCTGGAACCTGCGGGGGGACATCATGGGACGGGGCCACATCATGCCGCGTCGAAGTCCAAAGGCTGTAGAAATATCTCGATGCCAACTGAAGTTATGAGTGATAGTGACGTGACTGAGAGTGATTGATAGTAACTGATGGTGAAGGCAAACCATAGCGGATTCCGTTGGCAACGTCCATAGTCAGAGCTCTGATCTCAGGCCTCAGAAAGAGCAGATCTGGGCACGATCTGTAGCTGGCCTTGGGGATGGGGCTGTGACCTGAGAGCAAGACATTGCAATGATCGATGTGCGGCTCTAGTGACATTTGTTGAACCTCCGAACTTACCGTTGTCTCCTTGCATCCCCTTGCAAGCGACCTTTCGCAGACAATTGATTTGTGTGCAGACTTTTTTTTGACAACTTTTGTTCTGCATGCTGCATAACCCATGGCAGAAAGCGAGTCGCTGTCCTTTCAAAATCTTTCACGTGTTTCCCACATTTTTCCATGCTTAAGTTGGGTCAGAAATCGAGGCCTTCGCCTACACATACCATAGTGGCGCTGAACAACTAACGAAGCAGGTGGATGTAGCTGTCTACGGATCTTTTGTTCCGAAGACCTTTTCTGGAAGAGCTCGGCTCAACGCAGTTTGTGGGTACCAATGATTATAATTATTGCCCCCACCGTGGTTCCTGAGACCAGCCAATCTGGGGACCACGAGATTAAACTCCACAGTTGATCCAAAATTCAATGGCACACGCTACCCAGCGCAGCAAACATCGCAGGTGGTCCTGCGCCTAAATGCTGAGCACAGGCTGGGAGTAAGGGGAAGTGACCACTGTAGAATGGACAGACATGGACAGACTACAGATGTTGACCAGTCAACATAGTCTCCTGTCTCTTTTGTCTCTTTCTTCACAGACTTCACCTTGTTGAAATGCGATGAACCGAACCGACCTCAAACCGAAAGGTCCAGGGTGATCTACTGAAGCTGTGACCGAGGCTTGAGATGATCCAAGAGCCGCGTGTTGTTGCATCAGGCTTCAGCCCTTTTGTTAGCCCGGGGCCTTAGCAGCTTCGGCTGTGGATTGAAGATGTATGGAATATAGATACTTATACTATCTTATACTTATGCTGGTATAGCATGAGACAATATAAAATAGTATAATAAATTATTGTATTATGATATGATATGCACATAAAGAATCATTGAATTGAAATGTGACAGGTGTGCATGTATGATCTTATACAGACATACAATGTTTGTGTACGTATAACAGTATAATAATAGTATGTATACAGTATATATAATATGTATTATACAGTATATATATATACTATGTATACAGTATATATAATATGCATAGTATATATATATACATATATTTGATATAGGTTATAAAAATGCTTTTGAGGTACACCTAATAACCTCGTACAAGTTTGCTTTCTGTTTTTCAGAGCACTTCCCAAGGTACAGTCAGCACAGTGCAGCGCAATGAGAAGGTGTGCAAATGCTTTCGCGGACACTGCGTCAGACTCATGCTTCCCAAAGTTTGATTTACGTACATGTGCCTGCAACATGTTCCAAAGCCAACCCATTTGTATGTATCTTCTTTATTATATATTATTGCTATTGTTCATACCTGTCAAAAATTAACTCTCAATAAGAATATTGAGGATGTTTTTAGCATGCATTGCTAGGTATTTTCAAAACGGAGGTCCTTGTATTGTCCTGACCACCGCCAGGCTCAAGAGCCAGGCAGGAGAAGTGGAGTCCATCTCGGGCATCTCCGATCCTCTGTGACAGCAATGACATAAGAAAATATGTCACAAGCTGTCAGTATATGTGTCACATTATGTCACTTATCTGTCAGTCTCTGGCATTTTTTTGCAGGCCACAGACTCTTCACTTTCATTGGTGGTCAACATGGCCTGGACCTTAAGAAACACCTTACTGTCGCTTTTGTCGTTTGGTGATTTCCTGTGTGGTTCCTGCCAGTAGCACGGCTTCACCTTCCATGACCTGCCAATGAAATGTGAAGAAACCTACCGTGGTTTGCCAAGCTGGACCAACCGACGAACCGTGCTACCAACCCTGGTAGACCCATTCGGAAGTCCAAAGTCAGGTGCACAGGGTCAGGGGCAGATCTGCGGAGTCTCGGTCTCAGCTATGAACATTCTTCTGAGTCCAACATGGTCCAACAGTTCCAACGTGTGATCTTCAAAATATTATAGATACCTATAGATCAGAACGAGGTGAACGATCGAGGCATTCCGGATCACTGTCAAGATGTTGGCGCGACTGGAAGAGAGGCGACCCCGACAGAGCTTGGGGAAGTCTGCGCTGTATATCTGTATAAGTGCAAGGCGAGACAGGTTGAAAAGTTGGATCGGACAGATTAGAGACAAATAAAATAAGAAAGCCTACTGGCATACTGTACTGTAATTGAAAGTCCCATGCATGATACATTGTGAGGTGCTGGCAGTTGCGACCACACTGCTGACGGACAACAGAGTCTTCCTGCTGACAAGCTCTGTCTTGTACTCGGCAACGTTTCACACATAAGTTGCGGGGCAATTTGTGTGTGAAACTTTCTCACTCACAACAGACAACATCTTGGCATATCTTTGCCGCTCTGAGCACTTCTTTGAGAAACAGCTCCAACTCAGAAGAAAGCCCCTCCATGTTTTTCACTCATCGCTGGGCCTTCTCATGTATTCACTCCAATGTATTCACTCCAATGCAAGCCAGTGACTGTACCGTTGCAATCCTTTGCCACTGACGCAAACATGTTGCGGCAAACAAGAGATGCAGTGATTGAGATGCTATTAAACAATTGAGGCAAATGGCGTTCCATACTACACCTTGGTGGGCTTGACGCCATGAGAAGTGACATCGACAGGGCAATGCAAACGACGCAATAGCACAGCACGACCTAAAAATCACCAGCAATTCTAAAACATTACGTGTTTCAACTGTGACTCTTGGTGCATGGTACCGGTACATTCATTCATTTCATTGCAAATATCCATCTTTTCTTCACTGTCTGAACCTTGACTGACCAGATAGCTCCAAAACTACCCCGATGCGGGAGCGTTGTAGCTCGCAGAAAACGAACAGGGTTGGCAAGCAGAAGCGAAATTGCAACTGACAGAAAGCAGGTTTGTCACAGCGAAGTAGGGATACATCTATGTGAATGCCTCACGTTAAGAGATATTCCACAGACTGCACGACACTCATTCTTGCCGCTAGCAAATCTTCAAACTTAAATATATGCCATTGCTTGGCTCAAAAAATCAGGGTGAAGATGGTTGTTTGGAAACAGTGTCAGAAACAACTACCGACAAGCTGAAATTGGACTTTCAAAAGAACCTACCTAGCATTGGACTATATTAGACTCATAGATTCCAAGATTGTCCATGAGAAATGCGAGCAACAAACAGAACATATCAGAAGATTCAATTAGAAGGTGATCTCCATTCTGGTTCAAGTTGTATCAGCTGGTAGCACTGCCAGCACCGTGCTATGGTGTGCGAAAGGGTGAGTGCAGATATTGCCTTCCTGCCGGGTGATAGTACAGCTTTGGGGTACTGCACATGCTGCACATGCTGCGAATCTCATTGTTTGGCCTTTTTTACAGCGTATACCAGATACCTGTGAATGAAGCACCTTTTTTGAGCGTAGATCCTGGCCTCGAAATAGACGACTTATCTACGGATGCCTTCGAGCAATCTTTCGAACTGGGCTACGCTCCGTTTTTTTTGCTTTTCAGCGCCTGGCTGCTTGCTTATAGAAAGCTGCAGAAAGAACCTGGCACTTTTCGAAGTGAAAGTCCTGAGATCGGAGTTGCTCCAGCTGCGAAAGGCTCCCCCAAATTTTCCCCTCGCGAAGTTCCAGGACAGACCTGTCCGCCCCCCAAGGCTGCTCCTAAGTGCCCACCACGGGCCAAGGCCAAGGGGAAGGCGCCACCCCCCAAAGGAACTCCACCGCGAAAAGCGACACCTGCCTCCAAGACTGGTGAAGCGACACCTGCCAAAGCCGCAGCAAATCCCTTTGGAGCTCGCCGAGTTCGCTGGAGAGCTTTGCAATCTGCCGCAGGCACCATTTTTGATGGCCTGGGAACAGGGCAGCTACGAAATGAGACAGCAAGGATGTTGAATGAAGTTTTCAGAGTCACACCACAAGGTCAGAGTGCCAAATCTTCCCCCTTCATTCCCAAAAGTAGCGGTGTGTGTTTGCTGAACCCGAAGCGCGCACAACAGCTAGCGATTGTTTTCCGACGTTCTCCTGTACCTTTGCAGAAACTTTGTTCAGCCCTTCTGGCATTGGACTTTTCCGTCTTGGGCCATCTGGGCGAGGAGGAAGTTGATGGCTTGCTTCAGGCTTGGCCAACCTCCTTTGACTTCCAACTCGTTGAGAAATACACAGGTCCCATTCAGGAGTTGCGAGATGTGGAACAGTGCATTAAGCAGATGTCTGCGGTTCCAAGAAGTGAAGCCAGACTGAAGCTTTTGCGGCTTTCCAGAGTCTTGGCTATGTTTAGAGCCATGTTCAGATCACACATCGCAAATGAACGTCCTTTGTGTTGGTTTGCCATTCTTTACCCTGGAACAAGATTAGAATATGTCAATCTTGATCGATGTGCCTTCCCTGACATTGCTGGAAGGATCACTAGATGGACTGGGTCACTTCCTGGAGCAGTTTGAGCTGTTGCGCTGCGCCTGTGAAGAGCTCTTGGCCTCCAAGACGCTGCGACTACTTCTGGAGGAAGCGCTGACCATGGGGAACTACATCAATGGAGATGCAGGACTTTGACTTCTATGGACCACAGCTTCTTCCCACTTCACTGAACATCTTCACAATTCTTCACATATCTTCACCAACTTCAGTTTTTTTAATGCCATCTTGTCAACTTGTTGGCAGGGCCAAGATCTTGGGACGCACAACGTATCTCTGTTTAGGAGCTGGCTTTTCCCTGGATGCTTTCAGCCACCTGAAGAGTCTCAAAGGTGCTGCTGGGACCACCGCTCTTCATTGCCTCTGCGCCAGTTGTGCCCAGGATGTCTTATTCCGGGGGAGCGCTTCTGGTTGGATATTGGCAACAGACCATGGGATATAATGGGATACTATAATATTGTATATTTACATATATATATATACATACACATAATATAATAAATAAACAAATATATATATATATACATACACATACACATGTACACATGTACACATGTACACATGCACATATGCCTGTACATATACATAGTGTATCCATTGAACCAACATTTCGCTGATTGGTGGCTTCCGTTGAATTTTGTTCTGCTTTGCCGTTGCAGGAAGATCCGGACTTTTGCTCCAAGCTTGCAGCAGAACTTCGAAGCCTGCTAGATGCCAAGGATGTTAACGGTGGCAGCATATATTCACAGCCCCAGCATTGTTAGTGTCTATGAGATTTTGTTGCATACCACTTTTGGGTGGATGGAAACAGCACATCAATTGTCAAACTTGCATCATTTGCTCCGACACGAGGCGAAGCGCTTCGCAAATCTCGCCAGAAGCAAAGCGCTGGTGAAGTCTTTGGAGATAAACAGTGTGAGGGCATGAGCGAACTGCTTTTCAACATATTCTGAGGTCCTTAACTTGTTTGGCAGAAAATCATAGCAAATGTCCCTAGATCGAACTAGATGCTTGCAGTTTTTTTTTTGTGCTGAGGCTGGGAACTCTAAACGAAGCACTTCAGTGCATCAAGACTGATGTGGAGAGTGTGGGAATCTCAACGCAGCAGCAGTCTATGGTTAGGAAATCACTATACATATACGTTCACTCTTTTTGTTTCATGCCTTAGATTGTTAATCTTCCTGTACCTGCAACAGCAGAGAACTTCAGAGCAGATTCCCCACTACTCCAGGAAAGTTTCAGCCTGCTGCACACGTAGACACTGCCCATTTACGTTTTCATGCACGTACAGAATTTCCAAAGAACGAATGCATTTTGATATATATATATATATGTATAATATATATATATACTGTAGGACATGCATGCTTGCAAATACTGTAGTATGTATATGTATATATGTATATGTATATATATATATATATACAGTAGTATGTATATGTATATATATACTGTATGTTGTATAACCATACTCGCATACACACATACACATGCGCATGCACATGCACATAAACACTGCACATTACACAGCACGCGTCACGCATACACATTCACGCACCCACACACACACACACATTCACACATTCACACACACACATGTAGACAATACTTGTGCACTCGGTCTCTCAAGAGGCTTGAGGACAATTGTTTGGGTGCACTTTGGATATTTGAAAGCCTACAAGACTTCGCCGTTTCTTGTCCTGTATGCCTATATGGTTATTTCTTCAATAATATTCGTTGTATAATTATGTGAAATTCCAGGCTTGATTGGACTGAGATGAGGCTGCTATGGAGTTTGCCAACCACGCGGGTGAATATAACAGCACACCCGCAATAGCGGAGCTTGAGGCAGGTCAGTCTTTTCTCGAGGTGTGAGCCAAACGCGGGATGCTCAACCCTCGCATGATGCACTCATCATGGTGCCGACGGACAGGAGCTTCCTCCAGCTCCAATTCAGCCTCTTGGGAGCGCCAAATTAGGCCTCGGACACGTGGCTGAATCTAAGGACACGTTTTCACAGTTCACGGACAACTTGTTCCTGTTTTAGAGCTACGCCGTTCCTGCTGTTTCCTGTTGAACTCAAGAACCCCATGGCACAGGTCTACCTTGCAAGATTCCACCGCTGCATCTGCAGATGCTGCAATCAGAACCGTCAGCAGCCCAGGATTGCGACTTTGAACCAAGAGGATTTGCCAGATACCAGTCTTTTATACTTTGTATAGTAGATGCATATATATAATATATATATATATATGATCGAGAGACCTTTAGGTACTATTTTGTTGCTTTCCTTTTCTCTGTTTTGTAGATTAATTCGATTACTTAAATTGAACTAATTAAACTAATTAATTAGTTTAATTAGTTTAATTAGTTTATTTAAATTAAACAAATTAAACTAATTAAACTAATTAATTAGTTTAATTAGTTTACTTAGTTTATTTTAATCAAACTAATTAAACTAATTAAACTAATTAAACTAATTAATTAGTTTAATTAGTTTAATTAGTTTAATTAGTTTAATTAGTTTAA
>BGPT01000791.1:142731-179861 GCA_003297045.1 Symbiodinium sp. clade C Y103 | reverse complement strand
AAATTTTAATCTAAAATTAAACTTAAATCTAAATATACATCTAAATAAAAATCAAAATCTAAATTTAAATTTAGATCTAAATTTAATTCTAAAATAGAACTTAAATCTAAATCTAAATTTAAATCTAAAATAGAACTTAAATCTAAATTTACACAAAANGAACTTAAATCTAAATCTAAATTTAAATCTAAAATAGAACTTAAATCTAAATTTACACAAAAATTTAAATCTAAATCTAAATTTAAATCTAAATCTAAAATCAAATCTAAATTTGAATTAAATTTAAATTCAAATTCTAAATTTAACTTAAATCTGAGTTTAAATCTAAATCTAATTCTAAATTTAAATTTAAAGTTGAATCTAAATCTAAATCCTTTTAATATTCAAAATCTTTTAGCTACTATAGCTGCTATAGCTAGTATAGCTACTACTAGGCCTATAGTAGCTCTCCAAGTGCTGATGCTCATCACTGGATTGAGGAAAATGGACGAAATAGACCCTAAAGGTCCCTGCCACATATATATATATATGATTATATATGTAATTCTATCATGTTATATCCCAATCTTGGTCCAGCAAGCCACTTGCAGGACTTGCTCCGAAAGCACGCCTTTGCACCTCCAAAAGGTCTGGACGCCGAGCAAAGAAGGACCCCAAGGACCTATTGAGTTGGTCCATATGCACAGTCTGCGTGAAAAATCACAAGCCTCAAAGATTCCCCAGTGGATGATCTTTTAGAGTGGAAAATCCCAATTGTTGCTGCCAGTATTGCCGCGTATTGTTTGGATAGGGCTGTCATCTATGATTTATTGTCATTAGATTTCCCTCCAATCAGTGGACTCGATTTTTGATCCTCACCTCGACAGGGAGTTCCATCCCGACGTTGCTGGTGAAAGTCCTCGTTCATTTTGTCACAGTTGTATCCCCCTAGACACCGCTAGACACCCACATGATGACACCGAGGTATCTCCCAAAGGCGACCGGGAACAAGCTGTGTGGTGGTGAGAACATCCACAAAAACATGCCAAAAACATCAACACCACCCTGAATGGGTATGGATACCACAATTTTGTTCCTCTCTGGTGCAAACAAAACGGATCAATTCATCTCATGTCTTGGACTAAGCCGTTCGGGACACTGCCGATGACAGCAGAGATCGCTCTAGTGGAGCTCAATGGACAATCAAGTGACAATCATGATGATCCGAAAGTTGGATACGTTGCAGGGGTCGCAGAATGTGCAGCCCACTAAATTAGCTGCGTAGCACTGCGTAACCATACCTAGGACCATTTTACTAGTAAGTTCAAAAAGTAAAGCGATCCTTTCCTGACCCAAACAGCCTTGAGATTACAACTGCCAATTCAGCCACATCAATGCGTCCACTGCTTACATTCCATCTGTGGTTCTCTACGACAGTCGGTCTACCCATGACATGATGTCCTATCTCCAGGGTGATATTCTGTGTCTTTATGTATTGGTTGCATCGCCAGATTGCGGGGACAATGGTCATTATTACATACGCGCAATACACGCATTTGTGGGTTACAATAAGTCCAATTTGTCCAATATGTTACAATCTTGTTGAGTTATCTCCACATGTTTCTTGCTTATTACATCCCCACTCTTGTCCTTTGGAATTCCAATCTTGGTCCTTTGATGTTTGCCGTTTAATCCCATCTGAGCCGTCAGGCTGCCGGGCGAAACCGGCCCCTTGGATGCATGATAGGAGCAAGGGATAGAACCAAGCACCATATGCGGGGAGCCAACAGAGCTTGGGGCAATACTTAACTAATTGGGGATTTCATCAGCAAGATTGGGGGACGCGATCTGTGAGTGTGATTCAATTTGGCGGTTTCTCGAAGTAGGACACCCCAAGTGGCCTAAGTCCTTTGTTGGGGGCCCGGGGGGTCACTTGTAAGAGGGACACCCATTGTTTTCTTGAGCTCCGTTTAAGAAACACCGCAGGCTAGTTGTGTCTTTCTTGCCTTTCCCACTTCTTGTAACACAGGTATGGGTAAACATTGGGTAAACAACTGAACAGGATTGATACTGTATCTATGGTTCGCAGAGCCGGAATTTTGACCAATATCCGTTCGATCCCTTTCATATATATTATTTCGTGGTGGCTCCTCCAAGGATACGACCCCGAGAAGGACCGGATCTCGACGCTCATGCCGCTAGACAGGAAGCAGAAAGTTTTTCGATTGATTCTTGGAATGTGTGCACGCCCTGAAAAAAGATCCAGTCCCATCTAGTCCTGTACACGAAGCGGGTGGGCTTCATCCAGTCAGTGTATACGACATGCTTACAGAAGATTCAGATATGAAAGTAGCAGTTACTGTATGTATCATTATGTATCCATCTTTATTTATTTGCGCTTTGTTGGCCACACCCTGCACACCAGTCCCTTTGTTGACTACATCCACATTTTTGTTGGTTTTTCCTCGCAATGATCCCGGTCAACCTCCGCGCCAAGGGCTTTGTGCACTGCAAACCCAGACAGGGCGCCTGGTGCCCTAGCCATAGCAGACTCCACGATTTGACGTCCAGACATAGAATATGTCTCCAAATTACAATAGGGTATGCGTCTTAAGCGAGGATTCTATTCCAATTTTGGAAAAGGGAATGGATGGGACAGTTTTTTTCATAACAGGATGCAAAGTCAAGACATCTTTGGGAGGCCCTGGGCATCCACCTTGTTGCAACTGTTGATCCCTGAAAATCCTGAGAGATGGCAGGTGGCATTGTCAGATATCCAGACCTCTGTCCACTAGCATTCGCTATGTCGCAAAACAAAAGTTAATTGTTTGAATTCCATCCAGCATCATCCAGCATCATCCAGCACTACATTTTGGACATTGACCTTGATCCACTGGGCACATGCTGGATCCGATTGGATCGTTAAGACGGATCCAAGGCCCTTCGTCAGCCGCTCAAATTGGCGCTCCAAGGCACAGCCTTCCGTTGTGCCATATGGCCATTGAGGGTTGAGATCAAATCATCCGGCCATGAGGTAAGATTAGTGCGACTCAAAATCCACTGTTTGATGGTGACAACCAATTAGGTTTGGGATAGTTTGGGGGTCCACAATTCTTCTGCATGTCCAAATTTGAGAAAGAGTGAGATACACGAATCAGCCAACTGATATACTTTTGATCTGCATCAAACAGTCACAGCGCCTTCCACAAGTGCTCGCAATCGGAGAATGCTCCTGAAAAGTGCCGGTCAAACAGAGGAGTGGAGGTTATCCCTGGAATCAACCTGAATCAACTATGGGGTTGGCCAAATATAAATGGGTAGTGAGTGGATGTGGGTTATCAGTACGCCTTCCAAATCTGGCTGGCGCGGCGCTGGTAGATCTTTTCTTCTCTTTTTTTTGTTTCTCATGGAAGCTGGGAGGATCCCAGCCATGTTCCACATCAGGTGTTGGCTGTGGATCTGCAAGGGCGCGGTGTCCCAGTGGTAACCGGTACTGTACCACAACCTGCTGGGAAGATTGGGAAGGTGACATTTGAGGGTGTCAACTGCTATCGGGCGGATGTCTTGGCAGAGTGAAGTTTTCCGCTGTCATCCTCACTACTTCACAGTTTGTTTGTTGGTTGGAAGAGATGAACATCTATCACCTTTCCATTGATTGTAAAGCACAGTTGGATACAGTTGGCACAGTTCCCGACTGCAAGGTCTTCCTGTGAGACAAGCTTTTTCGTAGGACTATCATCAGTGGATGAGAGGTCTCCCTGTTGGGGTCAACATGGGTCAACACACCGATGACAGAAGCCCCTTGTAATTTTGAGATTCTGGAAGTTATGAAAGCGGCCTCAATCATATGCCGTAGGAGCAGGTGATATTCCTCTTCAGAAGAATCTATGAAGTGCAGAATGTTTCGGCCACTTGAAAATTCATCGGAGTTGTTTGGTTTTGAGTGATACTCCTGCCAGGTTTTTCGTTGAACGGGACACCTGATCATTCGCCATGCCCCATGTGATGCAGGGGTGTTTCAACTTCACCCGCTCCAAACTCGGCCCAGGGTGGGTCTCACGGATTTGCGTCGGAGACCAATTTTACAGTTGACTTGAGCGGATTTGGATGAGACGTGAAAAGATGATAAAGGATTACAATATATTACAATTAGTTTGGGATTTCAACATGTTTCAGAGTGTTCATCACTTTGATTGACATTGTTTTGGATGGGACTATATAATCTTCTCCCGGCAGGATGTCGTTTTTCTTGATGTTTTCACATGGCACTTCACTACAGTTGAGGCGAAGAACTGCTAATCAGGAATTTCTGCGAAGCCTATTGATGTACGACCATTCTGTAATCACATCATAAGATTTCACACTTGGTTTGTCTCCTGTGGATGGTTCCTGCCACTTCTTAGTCCTGACTATGTGTACATCTTACATGTTCGAGAAACACAACCAAACAGAAAGAACTCACTCCCAGGTATAGCTAGGTCCAGTTAGGTGTGATCTCGAGCGAAAATCCAAAGTTGCCAGTACTTTACAGGACGTTTACATAATTATACCAGATTTTACCATCCACAAGCAGATGAGTATTGCACTGAGGCTTTTTGGCAGAACTCCCCGAATGCCAATTCCTCTGCCTCAGCGATAATGAAATCCCCAACTTGGACTGGTGCCTTGGTGGAAAGCGCAGGGATGGATCTTGGAATCCTCAATATGCTCAGAACATGTTTGTTTATGATGGTTTGAATCAGAAAAGCTGCATTCACTCTCGCTTTAAAGCGCTGTAAGGTCTCATGAATGGTGGGTAACGGCCGTGTCTTTTTTGGTCTGGGTTACCGTGCTCTAAACTGACTGAACGGGCCTCATTCTCCTGGGTGCATATAGTATGTTTGTGAGTCAAAAACGAACTATCCCAGAGAAGACACAGCTCGCTTACCTCCCAACACTTCATCCATTTCTTTCAACTTTTGGAATCAAGAATCCGTTCAACAGAATCAACCAATTTCTCCTATCTACTGCCAGGATTTTGTGCCCCAAAGTCCAACCATATCGCCATATCCAACCGATCTCAGGATCGGCCAAGCCATGTGACTCTGCGACGCCAGGCTTCCACCTCTGCAGAAGTTGGAGTCCCTGCACTTGGAACGATGTCACCTGGCTGGGCTGATGCCGACCAGGGCAGACTGGGAAGATGAAGCCAAAACCCCAAAAAAAACATAGATATTGATGATGTTTGGAAAAGAATCAAACCATGACTTGGTGAAGTTGGTAAAGAATGGTAGCGACTCAATTGCAGTCGGAGTGATGTTTGGGGCAATCTAGGGCTTCTAAGGATCTTTGGGGTCCTTCCGCAGCTGCAAAACCTCGAACAGTTAACTGTGCACAGCCTCGAATCCAAATTCCTACAAACGACACCTTCAGCCCTTGGACCCTGCAACAGCTTCAAAACCAAAGATAGAGAAACCTTTCCAAAAGGACCTGAATTCAGCCTGGTGAATTAGGATTGCAATTCAGCGACATTGCTGTATCGCTGGGCAACATCCAACCAACAGTCGGATCCTGTGGTTGGTAATCTGGCCATGATCTTCTCAGGCAATTTGACATCCCTCAGAGGCATCGCCAGATGCCAGGCCTGGGAATCCCTTGGAACAGGATCTGCGGATGGGTTGAAACCACCAATCAGTTTTCCAATGATCTATATTGGATATTTATGGCGGTTTAGGCAGGATCCCGAAGATGTGGCAGAGTGGCATGGACCACTTGGTGAGTGTACAAGATCCCGCTTTCGGTATCGGTTGAAAAACGACAACACAGAAATACAGAGTCTTTGTGCATTCCGATGATATTATCATTTTATTCATTCCATGTAGATACATCACATCTATCTATGTATATATATATATATACGTATGCATGTAAGATATGTGTAAGATGAATATCAGAGTATTTTCATAAGATCTATGTAATATCCTTCAAATACAGCATGATTATTACTTATTATATACATCTTTTACCTCTTGGCCCGACCTGCAACTTGGTGGCCTTCATGAACGCAGGAGTTGCAAAAGTTGGAAGCAGGTGGAAATCACCTCACCGACGCGTCTGGACGCCCAAGCTGGATCAAGCTGGCCCTTTTTTTATTCTTTATTTGTTGCTCATTGGGAGGATAATATGATCATAGGTTGGATGCACACGATTCCAAGACTACATCATATTTGTTGATGTACTGTATGTAAAATGATGTAAACGTAAGCAGATGTACGGTAAACAGTTAACCCCCTGAGCATAGTGCTTCCCAATTTCAAGCTTTGGATGATCAAAGGCGGCCTTAAGCTTCGTTTCGCAATTTGCTCCTGGATTGTGGCATATCATATCCAATTGTTGGTGGTTCTATCTTCATTTAAAGAATTGACTGTTTTCTGTATACTGCTCAGAAAATCTAAGACATTGAAACCAGAAGATAGAACTTGTATATCAGTATATCATGATGTTCCCATCAAAACTGGTCATTCTTGGATGGTTCCAGCACTTGTCCACTGGTTCCATGTCAGACACATGAGATTTCAGGGGCCCCTTGGCTGCCTGGCAGGTTGGAACTCCAAAAGCTGAGCAAATTGAGCCAAGTCTCCCTGGAGGAGCTGCCATTTTTTCTGTGGGACCCACTGTTTTTTTCTCAATTGGATCCATTTGGCCATGTTGGTTCCTGATTCCAGGATTTGATTTACCAATTGAATCACAATTGGAACCCATTCCCATTCATTTTACCATGATCATGTTGGATGATGAGACTCTAGGACAACTTCGTGGACTCCCTGGACACCTTTGCTCAATTGCCCGGCACCCAAGGGGGGATGATGACTGGCAAATACCGTTCTCACCGTGATGGATGATGGCTAGTACCAGATAGAGAAGGATTCAGATACGCGACCTGCAACAAGGGCGTTGAGCACTGGCGGAAACCAAGGAGCTGTTTGATGGAACTCTACTTGAGCAACAACGTCATCGAGGACAGTGTTTCCTTGAATCCAACCCAGACCATTTCAGGCCATGTTTTTGATGATTCGAAGAATTCGGGCAAGGGCTTCAGGTTTGCACATCTATTGTCAGATACTGTCAGTTTCAAAGCTGTTCAAGATAATTCAAGATGCATTTATGCAGTTAGAAGGCTCGTGAGCAATTTATGTTTTGGGGTCAGACCCTCTTATCCCATATTCCGCTAGATGGAGATGTCTGGTTCTGTCATACAGAGCATGAAACTATGCTCTCTTGGACCTTGACTTGCTCCTCATTGTTTGCGTACAAATCTAAAACCAACCAGCAGCAAATTGGGTACTCTAGACATCTCTAGACTCTAGATGACGCTCCCAGCAAGTCAGTGATTCTATATGATTCTATTCTTTTGTGAGGAGGACAAGACCCTTTGTTGGTCGGGTGAAATGACCCACAGTCGTTTGGGGAGGTCACTGGATTGATCTGTGGAAAAATGCTGCAAACAAAATGGGAAACAGGATGTGAAACACAATGTGAAACATAAAGTGAACAATTTTTCATTGTATTTTTACCGTGTTTCCAAAAAAAATCAGAGGAATTTCCTCCGATATTTCCCCCTTCCCGGGATGGCATCACCTCAGGAGCTGAGATCTTTGTTCCTTGGCGCATGTTTTGCAATTGGCCCACCTGGCTTCATCCTGGACCCATTGGAATTCCATTGGAATTGCTGGTTATCACATGTTATCACATGTTAGCACTATCTTTGTGGGATGAAATCAATGAAAGCCTCCAGATTCTAAGATGTTTGCTTCAATTTTTCTAGGTTTTGTTCCCCAATTGAGGATTCTATCACTTGGTTCTGTCATCCTACTCCCATTGTACAATTTTTGGGATATCGTTCGCCCTTTGTTCGGATATGCGTCAAAATTGGGGTACCAACGGACCCACAAAATCAGCAAAGTTGTCCTCTGATTCCATCAATTCTTGGGAGTTACTGTAGTAGCGTTCAACCCATAGACATTCTATTGGTCATTTTGACATATTTATAGTCGGTATGCGTCCATCCATTTTCAGGGTCAGTAATTGTTGAGTGCTTACTAATGTAATCTAATGAACCTACCAATATAAATTCAAAAAGATCTAGACATAATCCAGCTATTGGGGTAACTGGCTGCCCTGTAAATCGCAAATGTTCATGATTAATTGTGTCATGTTATATTTCTTGATCGAGCACCATGTTAACGACATTAACATTACACTATACATCCAAAGTATCTAGACATGCTCTTGTTTTTTTCAAACCAATATCCAAATTCAAAGTGATACAACAAGTCAAGACTTGAGTTTTTCCAAGGAATATTCATCCAAAAATATTTGTGGCTGGTCGCCTCCTACCCAGGTTGCTGCTGAAGCAACTGCCAAAGCTCTTGGTCCTGGACCTGGCGGGCAACGACCTGTGCAAGGCGGGGATGGGGAAATGGCCATCAAAAAGCGGGTATGTTTATTGTTTGTTTATTATGAACATATCTTACAAATTCTTACACAAATACGTAGCTATATTATTGATATATACTTAAAGAGATAATGTACATATCACATATCTATATATTTACTGAAACGATATATCGATATATAGCAATATTTAAGCTAAATATAGAATTGGATTAATCTAGGGATTTCACTACTCCTCCAATAGATTATGGATTTTCGTTTGTCCAGACATAGGGGGATGCCCCAGCATGGCTGTTGTACTGGGAAATATGATCAATCATCAAATTTGTGGGAGCGGACTATTTTCAGACAAACCTATACTTACAGAAGCATCTCTAGAAGAGATTTAGATTTTGCAGGTATAAATTCACAACAAATTGGGGGTTTGACCAGAGGAGATTGAGCAAAAGTTTGGATTCAACCAATAATGAGCAGGAAGGCAACCAATGGACGAACAATCTGAGGGGATGGCTGCCGGATGGCTCAAGAATCAGCAAATGACTGGTCATTTTTTTGGGGGCATAGGTTTTGAGCCACAGCTGCATCTTGGAAGCCTAGATGGCCCAAGGTATAGAATTGAACACCTCCAAGATAAATTGGTTGCCGATGGATCACTAGCCCCCTCGAGGTATTCCGATGACCCATCAAAGCATGAAGGAGTGCAAACAGGTAGACGTGCGGAGGTCTTGACATTCTGGCACCACACAGGCTTTTTTCATGACCTCAAGCAGTGAACCCACGAACCTCCAAGCTGCCGGATGTCCTCTGGAGGCCAGTGACTACCGGCAGTACGCCATGTTCCACCTGCGAAAGTTGAAGGCGCCCTGAACGACAGAGGGGAAGTGCTTGGGAACCCATCCAAGATGCGCTCACTTTATTCTTTACAGTAAGTTGAAGCATTTCTGTTGTTATTATTCTCATTACTGTAGTAGTTTTACTCATTATTATTGTTTACCGGTATCATCATGACTACTATTCTCCAAGACTGCAAGGCTACTCTGCTTCACCCAGAATCGTGGTTTTTGTTGCTAAATTTGTACCAAGGGTTATTGTGATCCAAGTTCCTCACCACTTTCCGAACATCCATGTACCAATCATAGTTGCCAATCATCGATGTAGGGCTTTATGATTTTATGATATGTGTTTATGGTTGGTTTTCATCTGTTTTCCCATTAACTATTGTCATACCCGTACGAACTCACCAGTTGCAGCTGGGACCTGGTTTCGGCGCCAGGTGCTGGATGGGATCCCCTTGTCCAAGGCCGAACAACAGCAGGCAGATGAGAAGTTCAGTGGCAAGGCCGGGTCGGCTGACAGGTGAATTCCTGTCACCATGGGGGGCATTGGCTTCTAGTAGATGGCTGATGATCTGATGTTGTTGGGGATCTTCCTTTCGGGCCCCGGGGATTCTTGGTGTTGAAAATTGGGGGGGGGGGCGGAAAATTGCAGCGAATTTCCCGCCAAAGTATATTCAGTATCACAACCGGCAACCGGTCACCTGATCAAGTTGCATTAAAATACAGAAAGATTGACTACTGACTACGGTCTATTTCTATTCACAATTTTAAATCAATACTACACCGCTCCGGAATGAACATTTCATTCATAATTCTTGGGGCTTCCCCAGAGTATCAGTCGACCACCGGTTCAACCAGTTTTCTACATAGTTGCAGATTTGTGATTCAAAGTAACTAGACATGTTCCATAGGCAACTATTCATTAGATTCTAACCCCCACTGACTAAGAGTGGCTAGTGAAAATTAGCAGTCATCCCAGATATCGTCCAGCCAACAACGGCATGGCTTACTGCTAAAACTTGCCCAAACTGTCCCGGTTGTGCCTTGAAGTTTGTCCCAGACAAGAATGGACGGTGAGCCTAAAGTTCAGGGCTTTAGGCTAAAGCCCTGAACCATTCCCCTTTGCCCAATCATACACCATTTGGGGTATTTTTGGGTTTAATCCACTTGGCGAACACAGCAAATCCCTGTCTCCAAGAAGAGTCTCCACTTGTTAGGTCACCATGGAGTTGCTGGAAGACAAGCTGGGCCCTTCGCCCTCCTGTTGTGGTGCCCAGCTGGCCGCGAGACATCTCATGGGTGAGCCAAGAAAAACACTGGGTGAGATGGGCTGATTTGGGTGATCTTCAGCAGTAGATCATCCAAATCCTTGGCAGTAGCCAATATAATCTAACATATTAGTCCACACCGAAACGGTCACTTCATCCGCATTTCCAATGAGTGATGCCCCTGGTCTGATGAGGTTACACCTTCCGCACGGTTGATCTTAGCAGCCAAGGGATCCGCGAAATCGCCACTTGGGCTGAGAGGGATTAGGGGGTGAACACGATGCTGAGAGATGGTGATGATGATAGAATGCGATGCTAAATACGCATGACAGATTGAAAGCAGCGCATGTACAGATTGAAAGCAGCTCGTGTACAGATATGTATATACTGTACATATACGTATGAGATACGATAATATGTGATTGTGCCAATGATCACTGATTGAAATCCCAAAACGAAAAACAATGTCTACTGAGTCTACTGGCAAATAGAATCAGATATAGAACGGTGAAACCACCTCTATAGGGCCCTGTTGTTTTTGTTTTGTATGCAGGTTAGGCCGGGATGCTCCCTGCAGGTGACCATGAAGGTCCTATGGTGCCCATATTTTGAGGTAAGCATTTCATATGCATTTGATGCTGGTGTACTATGGTAAACACTTGTTTTATTGCGATCAGCGGAAAGTCGCAATCAAAATTTCGGGGAGCTCACACAGCTTGTCAAAATTTTAGTTGATAAAGTTCGTTCAGATCATATTTATATGAGCTCTCCATGTCGATCCGTGTTTGCTCATTTTATCGATCTTGAGAGAATTGCTGAAGCCATATCTCAAAAGGTTGCAAAATCAGATCAAATCTGTGGCCCCTTGTGGTACTTGATAGCCTTCAACAGTTTTACCACAACCAACTCATAGGGCAGAAGTGCGATCGCCTCAGGGCCAGCTGATCAATGACGACCTCTTCCCATCCTTGAGGGTATCTTGGCATCCATGGGACGGGAAGGGATTCGGATAGATGGTCAACTTTCCACAGTAGTCAGTTTAGCAACATTGGGAACCACAGGGGAAACTCCTGATGGTTGGGTACGAAACTTTTGACCATGGTACTCAACCATTTTTTGTTAGTTGAAACCCAGTTTTGCACGAATTTCCTCCAATTTTAGTGGTTACAACCTCTTTTCACGACACTTTGCCAGTATTTGCCAGTTGCAATCTGGGATGGCCACTGAACTACCCCTTCGATTGGGCCAATGGCTGGGTCTAAAAAAATCCAAGGAGTTGGTCCTGGATGGCAATCCGATCACGGACATCAGGCACCGGATGACATTTTAAGCAGTGGCGAAAAAGCGCAAAGATAGTGTTACCAAACAAACATACAGTAGAAATCGGATGCTACGGATATCTCGCCAACAGAACCAATAGAAAGTGGAATCTTCACCAACAAATCGGACATGATGCTTGTTCTTGCGGATGAACAACAGATTTCAGACATTATTTGCTCGATGATCATAACCACCAAGTGACGGACCCGCCATGTGGAAGGAACCTTGGGCCGCTGGTGAAGCTCCTGGTCTTGCGTTCGGGGCACCCGTTCTGGCTTTTCACAAGGGTGACTTCCTTTGCATTTGTGAATTCATGTTGCTTCATTTTGCTGCATTGAGGTGGGGAAAAAATTACATTCGGCTGCAGATGGTGACCGAGGTCTTAACAAGACCAAACTGGACCTGGAGGGTGGTGTCCTTGGTGGCGTTGCCAACTCAGGCTGCGGTTGCTGAGCATGGCATTCTAGGCGTGGCAAATTGCAAATTGCCAAAGAATTTCTTGGGTGAAATTCTCCTCAACAAACGCCAGACCATTTCATGATATTCATGGTCATTGAACCAGATCTGTCCAAATTTGGCCCAATCAATGACCACTGTTGGGCAACTACAAGATTTAGCTGGAGAACACCAGCAGCCTAGGCCGAGTTTACTGGCGGCTTCGGGACCTTTCCTAATTTGCAGGTACAGCTGGGAACTTCCGACATGGGACTTGGTGGCCAAAACTCCACAACAGTGGTTTGATACGTCCCCAAACTGGTTGCAATTCATTGGTCGATGGTGATTTGCAAGTTGAATTTGGCCCCCCCATGATGAAGCGTTGCAGGTCTTAGAGCTTGGCTACAGCTGCATTGCAGATATGAGCTGCTTGGTTTAGCAGCGCCTGTGCTGGAGCTAATTTGGAGATGATCCTCTGATTGGTTGGTCATTAATATTCCCTGGGCATCCTGAAGACCAAACTTAGGCATACTTAGGCTATCTATGGCTATCTTAGGTTTTGAAATGATTCACTGGTTGGATGCTCCTCAGCTGCGAGAATTCGGATTCCCCCAATGATGTTGGAGCTAAAGCCGAGCCCATGTGATGGGCCCACCTTTCAGAGTGTATAGTTGTTGCCCATCCAAACCCAGTCATGCCAATGGCATATTCCTTTTCTTGCGGGCAATACTGCAACGAAACTACATTCAAGATTGAAGATGATCACTTAAGCAGCTACTTGCGACAGAAACAGCATTGAACACATGTTTTCAGCTTCAAACTTCCATGTTCAATTAAAGGGTATATGATATACGGTATACCCTATATCTTCCATGATCTTCCATCCAGTCATTCCAAGGAGTCTTCTCCGAGCTGGGACCTCGGGGTGTCCTGTGGTTTTGCCAAGTGGCAGTGATACAACCTGCATAACTGGCCTACTAGTGGGCATTCCTCCCCATTTGCCAAAGAGGTTTATGATGGTTTATGTGAAGATGTTGAATTTAATTACTCGTATCTATGACATGTTTGATTGGGAACATGGTTGCAGTAATCATGGCATTTTGGCGTTTCCTGTTTTGAGACAACCCAAAAAGAACCGTTTTGGTACCCGATGTTTCCTTAGAATCTGTGTAGCAGCTAGTCGGTTGCGGTCCAATACTTCAATGTCTGTGTCTGAAGCAATCCTTTTAAATTGAACTGCAAGTGAAGCAGTTGTAGATGTTCCACCTCAAAACAAGGTGAAGGGAATGATTTTCCGGTAACACCTGAAGGTGGAAAATGGGAAAAGAATGGGAGCCACTTTTAGATATATAGTCCTGGCTATTTCCTATTGCCTTGGCTGCCCTGAGTAGGTTGCCCCTGCAGAGCTTGAGAATTTTGCACCTCCCTGGCAATGAGATCAGCAAGTTGGAGGCTCCTTTGGCATCCGGGGGTGGGCAGTTGGTGATTTCATGATGGGTCGTTGAATTACTGTATCAACATTAGCAAAAGGGAGATGGACCATGGACATGCTTTGTTGGCTCATATTTGCTCTCATCATGTATATATCATACTATGCATGTACATCCCATATAATAGGGACATTCCATTAGTAGTGGGGATATTATACTATATTATTGATATGAGTATGTAATGATGTGTTCTTTCCCTCTCCATCTCCCTTGCATCCGACAAAAACTCGCCACGTCCCAGTTCCAGGGCTTGAACAAGATGGAGCAGTTGAGGGAGCTGGTGCTGGACAAGAATCGGGTGAAGCAGTTTCTTGGCTCAGCAAAGTTGCTGATTCATGGCCTGAACAGAATCATTTATAATCCAATTGATTTATGGGATGTGTATAGGGGTTCCCGTTATTTGTAAAATTTAAAGGGATGTTCTAATTTCATACGGGGTGAAAATACCCCATTCGTACAAAGACAGATTATTTCTCTGATATCCCATCAGTGCCAGGCCAGAGAAGTGTAAGGGGAAACTGTACGGAGCTTGGATGAATCAAACATCCCAGAGAAATGGGAAACTGTTATATCACTAGATGTAGGATCTCATCATAGGGTATCTATACCTCACTCAATCCCAACAGATGTGAGGGATATGATGCCAGATATCTCCATCATTTGCTCAATCTCGTTGGTCGCCCAGGTTTGATGAGAAGTCCTTTGAAGGGCTCAGGGTGCGCCGCGAGTTTTTGCCATGCTTCACTTCTAACCACTAGGGGTTGGTGGCGTCCACAAAATGACTACAGTTGCATATGCAATGTCCCCTTGTCTCATTCTGAATCGAACCTTGGTGGGAGCCAGGGCTTTGGATGTTCCCCAAGGGAACATCTAGAAGAAATCATGGGTTTTTACTGCCAATGTAAGAACATTTCCTGTATTATTTTTTCTCCTTTAACCAACGATATCACTGGACAGGCGTTGCGAGAGCTGCGGGTGGAGGACAATGGACTAAAGAGTTCGCACCTCTGGGGAAGGTATAGTGACCTCATGGCCGACCTCACCATAAATGATGGGTGAACATAGGGGAAACCAGTGGAAAGCATCAACCATGACCTGAAATCAGGTTTCAGAAGCGTTGCAAACGTCTCCAAAAGGACTTGAAGGCAAAATACTCATGGGGAAATCGATTTCCATCAACTTTGCAACCACCAGAAGTGACATTGCAAGGTCTATCCAACATGAGCCCTTTGCCGCGGCTTCGTGCGTTGGGAAGCCTGCTGCCGGTGGATTTGGCATGGTTCCGTGGTTTGGAAACTCCCGCATGTCACATCATGCTTCTAGTCCCACTCTTGTCATCACCATTCTTGTTGGCTGCTTCCCTGTTCAGGTTGTTTATACTTGTTATTCCATTTTCCCAAGCTAGCAATTGGATCCCCATTGATATCCTTGGCAGAACTTTCCTATCAAAGATGGACATTTTCCCCTTGCATCCTAGACTTGAAAGAAGCATTTCCAGGAACACTCTGTCTGTATATTTGCATAATATATTTACTGGCAACCACAAGAACCCATAAAAGATACAAAATAAGATCAAGGTCTCAAGGCTGGCACTGGCCCGAGGCTCTACCTGTCATTGAACCGCATTGTGGAGCTCTCGGAACTTGTCAGGGGCGCCCAGCAAATCGCAGCCATGTTGACCGTCGGTTGACCGTCGGTTGACCGGTTTACTTTGACCTTTTGAAATTCGAAACATGGTTCATCTATGTTCATCTCCGGTACACAATCCCTTGAAATGTGCCAGGTTTACATAAAGGATATCAATCTATACATGATTGGTTGATGTAAGATGTTTCCAATGGTATACATTGTCGAATTGTTGCTTTCTTTTCATCTTCTGCGACTGGATGATGACCAACCCAAATGAAGAGCGAATTCTTGGGTGGGTGAAAAAAACACCAGCACATGTTCATTTTGTCTATTAACCCTGTCCAATTTTTGGGGCCGATAAACCACAATAAGCCGCAGGCTATGCTCAGGTTGTCTGGTCAAATCAAGCGTGGAGGTGAAAAGGGCACCTTGTTAACTTGTTAGTGGCATATCGTTGATGTTTCTACAAGTTTGGGTAGTCTTAGAGTGAGACATCCTGAAATCATGTTTTGTCTCGCCTTTCACGGAGGTCATGATGGATTTTGATCCTCCCATCTGACTGACTACCGACTATGATTTAGTTTGTAATCCTGGTGGAGTTCAAGATTCCACGAGATCCCACGTAACTTGGTAATTGGCGGCGACTGATGGTTGTTTCGAGTTGCGTTCCCTACCATTCCCCATCATTAGATCCGTTGGTTCATGGGTCTCAAAGCGTGCTGGCAAACTGGTGGTGTTTTGCAATCGGCTTCTTTGTAGGGTTGTATACTTGGGCTCCATCGATATTTTGAGTGGATCTCCCTATTTTAGTTTGATCATGTTTGTTGGTTGAACCACTGCTACCATTGATTGCTATGAATTTCCACCGTCTGAGAGTCTTAGGAGAAACTGCGCCCCTTGCGGCACTTGCTGGTGGTGCACATGGCTCAGAATCCAGCCACTCGGCTTCAAGAAATCGTGGCCGCTGATCGTGGGATAATCCCTGATGTTGGCAAGAATTCCAAATCCCTGTGAAGTTCATATTGTATCTAGAATCCACATGATATCCACTTATCCACATCATTATCACTCTCTACACTGTATATAATACATATTATACATTATATATCCACATTACATGTACATATTCTACAAACACATATGCATAATTATGCATACATATCCATACATATCATAGCTCAATTTTTTGGGTGGCGCGTTCCGTCCAAATCCAGGTGGCGCGGAAGCCGCAGTACCGGCTGCAGCTGCTACACTGCGTTCCGACCGCACGCGCGGTGGATGGCCGGGAGGCGCCCTGAAAAACATGGAGTCAAAGTGGAAAACATATGAAAACATATGAAAACATGGGATTCCAATGGATTCCAGCTTCCAACCCCAAATCTATCCAAATATCATGTCAACGGCTAAATTCTAACTTGGCTGAGGCAAATTCTAGTTGAATTGTCACTTCACTTCCCATTGTCGTTTGATAAAAACAACGTTTTTTGGCGGCTTCGATCCGGTTCGTGACAGCAGGTGACGCCCGAAGAACGGGAGCGACTAGATCAGGTGGCGCCCGGGGACCCAGCCATTTGTTCCCCCGGTGGCCATGGCCATCCGGTCTAACCCATCCTGGTTTCTGGGGGGTGTTTAAAAAATTAGGGGGATGAGATTGTATCTATTGCCCAAGTGATATAAGTATGTTTCAGTGATTATCAGAGATGGATGATCTGATATCTAAATCTATCCTTGAATTTGATGGGATTTATACTTCTGAACCAACTGTTTTCCAGAAATTCAACTCACCGATTCGGAATTGATATTTTTTTTACTTCTGAAAAAAATCCTGAGTTTTAGCTCAGTGGTTAGCTCAGTGCTTCTTGGTATGGATCACGCACCAACTTGGTCCTGCCTGAGGTTTATGGACGGTGGCAAGACCGCGGCAGCACGGGGAGCTCAGCCGCGCTTGAGGGAATCCACGGGGATGCAGATTGATATGGTTCAACATGGCTTTCCTGAACGGGCTACCTAACCTGTAGACATGCGGATATTACTGAGGTCTTACCACAACAGTAATCAATTGATATCAATTGGATGTTTTAGGATTTTTGATACAACTGATTACTGGGACAATTAATTGTCAATTGGATGCCATAACAGCAAGTGGATTAATCTTTAATCCCTGAGGTTTTGGTATTGCTGGGACCCATGAGCTGGTTTGGCAGGAACAAAGCCCCATTATCGCGGTCCCTTTGATGCCCATGTTTGAGCCATACCCGGCCGTACCCCAAAACCAGCACAGATTAGGACATCTTCACAAAAGCAGAATTGAATTTATATAACTATTATAAAATAAATAAATGTAGCCCAAGGACACAATTTAGATGCTGCTAAGAAACAATGTGTACTGAGACGCTTCCATTCTTTTGAACCTGCCAGCACCGACACGGATATTTCGGAAAACATTCAAAACTTTGCCCACGAATCCAGTAGTTCTGTTTGGTGACTGCGCTGAGGAAAGATCGCAGTGTTTTTTCAGACAGCAAGCTGGATCAAACTCCAAGCCCAGTAGACCAACACTTGGCTGGTGGTTTTAGTTTAATCAACCAATACTATTTTCATTACCAGCACCACTTGTTTCTGACTAGACATCAGATCCCCAGTTGGTAATTAATCACATACTATAATCTTGGTTGCTTAATCATCAAGAACCTTTTGATCAAATTTTGCACCGTCTCAGCATCCTCAACCCAGCACATTGCAGGTCTATGTTTTCAATGATCCTCCACCTTCAAATGTCCAAGTGTCGGGCACCCAGATGTTTGCGACGATTTGCAGTTTTTTTACAGGCGCTCTGGTGTTGAAATCCGGTACCATGTGAACAGGAGACAAGGAATCATTGACGACTAGGCCGTTTAGACCCCAACTGCCAGCCATGCACGACTTCAAGAAAGATCCTGTGTCACGACTAGGACCTTCATGTCACCGCCTGTTGCGACGGTGCAAGTACCAGCACCTCAGCTTGCAAATCTGCTGGGTGCATCCAAGAATTGGTCAATTTGTAAGACCCAGAAGGCCACACATTGGTTGGTAACTTTTTCCTACCATCCAATGTTTTGTGCCATATTTGATCTGTGCCCTCCTATGCGTACCATGTTCTTGAATCCCGGACAATACGCTTTCAGTAAATTTGTAAATGTTTCTGTTTCTTGGAAAACTAGATCACTTTGATCTATTTGGATGGACTGTACATGCGAGGGATGGTAATTTGAATTGCGATGTCCAAGCTCGTTTTATGAAGGGTACAGGGTACTGGGCTTGTGGGCAATGTGCAGATGTGCCACGTCATTGTAAAGCTAAGATACTGGGTAGCAGACAGGGAATCCATGTGAGTTCACCAATATTATGAATGCAAGCGACAGCAGTATGTCAGTATGGGAACCAAGGGAAATCACAAAAAACGAAGATAGTTTCTTGAAAATGACATATAATTTATATAATATATACATATACAGTATACCCAGAAAGATTAGGGACATGTCGTCAGCAAAAATAGCCCACATCCACTGAATATCCCCGATGTAACCTATCAAGGTTAGTATCTTTCAAGATCCAGATCTTCCCCCATCTCACGGTCACAAACCAGGGGGCAAGGCTGTTCATACTCCGAAAGTGAGGATAGTCCTCGTTCTCATCATGCAACACCTCTAGCGTCACAAACGACCATGGATTGGGTTCGCACAGCTTCTTGTTGCTGTGGTCCAGGGTTTGCATTTATATTATTTTATATTCTTGTTTTGTCCCCCAGTAGTGTAGCTTGCTTATTGATCAGCCCCTTTTCGTTTGTTCCGTCCTCTGCAATCAGATTCTTGTACCTCATAATTTTCATAGGGCTGATCTGAGTCCCAATCAAGCGAATATATGCGATTGGTGTATCACCGCATCTTCTCCTGCAGGTTGTTCTAGGCTACGCATGGTTACGCATCCCTTCTTGCACACATGCTCGCTTTTGTCAGTTGCACAAATCCACAAATTTGTCGCTGATCTATGTGCTGGTGAAATCTCATACTTTCTTCATTCCCCTCAGATCTACACTTTTACAATGGATTGCTTCAAGGGAAACTCTAGAGGAAATCGTGGATTTTACAAGCAAATATCCAGGTTTCAGGTTTAGTATATAGTTTTTCATAGTTTTTCGTTCCATCATCCAATTCCCTTTTTTTCCCATGCTTTTAGCGGTTCCATGATTCCCATGGTCCTCTTCATCCAAACTCTTCCAAGGGTGGCCCCGTGAGCGACCCGGCCAAAGCCACGCCGGGCGCCGAGTTGGGGCTCCCAGTCCCATGGAAACATGGGTAGGAGATGATGGCTTTGTGGCCACAAGATGGGGTAGATATGGGGTAGATATGGGATGAGTAGATATGGGATGAGTCATCGGGATATCATGGGATATCATCATTAAATATGATGGGATATGATATCGATCAAAAGGTCCTTGAACATCTTGAAAGGAGTTCTTCAGAAGTTCTGATTGCAATCAAGGTAAATACTGTACAGTATGATATCATACTGTACTCGTATCATGAATTACTGCATGATACCAATTTCTCATAAAAAGAACATATAGGGATATTTTTGCAAGAAGTTCCGCGAAGGAGCAGGGGAATGTATATAGTATATTGTACAGTATCATGAATTATATCTTACTGCGTTGGATTCATGATGATTCATGGGATAGCTGACGCTACGCAATGTGATGGTGATGTTGTCGGGTCATGTACTTATGACTTCAAGGGGTGACGGGAGAAAAGATCACTTCGAACTTGTGAGGAGATTCAATGCCAAGACCTTTCATCGAGGAACTTCGATGGACACGAACTGGCACTCATATTTTGAATTTTGGAATGGCAACAGCCAGTGGAACGTAGCGGAACGACTCGACACGACTCGTACTCTTTCCCATGTTGGCATGCCGACTTACTGGGATCCTGTTTGTTCTTGTACATCGGCTCTAGAACAATGGAAATTACATCAATATCTGCAGACCCCAGTTTCTTTGGCATTTTTTGCATGACTTGTTCAGGCAATATTCTCTGATGCGTTCCCCGGGCAAACGCAACATTTTGATGGTGTTTGTTCGAGCACATGTGCATTGCTTGGGAGAAACTTCCGCATCTACAGCAACTGGTTTTAGCATTTTGAGATATTTCAGAACAATGCTCTTTTGGAGCTACATGGGTGCTTCTCAATATTCGGAACCTCGACCATCTGCCAACAATGGTCTCGTAGTAGGGAGCCTCTTGTATTTGGAGATTCTTCAAATTCAAGATACACCTGGCATGTACTTTAACATGAAAAATCTTAATTGAAATCATAAGACCCATTGCTGTTTGCCATTTACCCAGGTTTGCAGGTCATTTTCTTGCTTGTGTTGGTTAAGATCCGGCATTTGCATGGTGATTCCCGGAATTCCTGAGGCTCAACGTTTTGTTGGTGATTCCCCGATTTGAGCTGTTTCACTGACAGAACTCTCTCCTGTGGCCAATCACACAGACCTATACATCTGAGGCGGGATCGTCGGTCTTCACAGGCACAAGGGGCTGGCTGGCGTGATGAACCTTTCCAACAATCTAACCTGGCAGTAGAGAATCGTACCATTTAGTGATTGTAGATGAACATCGATACTTTTCTTACTGACTAAACCAATTGGGATGTCGTATTGGCGGGTATACGGCAATGATTACGCAGTGCGATACAATGATCTGTCTTGCTACTTGTGGCTTTCGGAGACATCTTATTCCAGGTGGACTGTACCGACTTGTGCCTCCTGAGACCGTGCAGTGTGTTCATGCTCCTTTTGTTGCTGGTTTTGTACTGCTGCAGCTGCTAATCGAGTTCCAACAATAACGTGGGTTTTATCTCTCGGATATGCAATGAAGCCAGCTGTCTGAAAAACAGGCCTGCCTCTATTGGGGCTCTCAAAGGGTGCAAATTTGCTTGATATCTGGGTTGGTCACCAACTCTCAACCTCCTGCTCCTATGTTCAATGATTCTTGGACAGATAGTCATTGTTCTTTGGTCACAGAGGCTAGTGGCCAAGAGTCATGTTGATAGTGATATGAAGACTGTCTCCTGCTTGTATCCTTTTTTTCCTTATTCTGGATGGTTTTGTCGCAGAATTTGTGTCAGGGAAATCATAAGGTAAACTCTGTACTTGTAGATGTCACAACACATGACATATGCTCTTCTCTAGAAACAGAAAAACAACTCACTGAATCATTCAACCAACCAAGGGATTTTTACTTTTCCAATGATATGAGTGATATCAGTGATATCCCTCATCTTTGTTGGGTAAATCTCACTCTCGCCACTTCCGTGTTTCACCTTGCAGCATCTCAATGCGTCCTGTGCGCAGGGGCAGGTGGAACTGGACTTGTCAGGCGCGGGTAAACTCCAAATTTGTGGGTTGAACATGGTTGAACCAACAAACAGATGAGAGAATAATAGAGAATATAGGTATACAACTGTTTTTTGCAAAAAGTAATGCATATATTATATATATGTGTATGTATATATATATATTTATACAATTTATACATATAAAAACAATGAAACTGCTTGGTGGTTTCAACTATTGGGATAATGATCCCCAATGACGGATCCATGTTTGGGTTGGACGCAGCAAGGGAGTTGCGAACGTGATCAAGGATCAGGTCATCAAGTTGGTTCCCAACCTTCATGTCAGGTCAATCAATGGTCACGGAGGATATACAATGATACACCCAGCAATTAATGGCATGCGTTCAAGACATCTCAAAACTATCAAAACTCTTGCCCCTGCCTTGAAACGATCCATTATTCGGAAGGATTGGTGCCCCAATTCTGATCCGTGCCAAGATATGGCGGAAAGTTTGGTGACCGCCGTCCAACTTGCGGAAAGAACGTCTTGCATCATTGGCCGACAGGTCTGAAGAAGGATCGCGCGCAATCCGCGCGCAAAACGGTGCCAAATCCCGGTCCAGGTGCACCAATGGCCACTGGAACTTGTCGAACTTGTCGGCGACGTGTTTTGTGACCTCCCGGAGAGGTGTTGTTTGCCCCGAAAATTGTCCCAGCAGTCGTCATCATCATCATCATCATCATCATCATGTAAATACACAGATTTTCTCGGTGTCCTCTTGTTATTTGGCAAGTATGTTTGCATCGTTGAGTGGCCTTCTGGGAGGCAGATGACGCAACACATGCAGCTCTCGAGAAGTGAGCTTTGCACGGCGACAGTTGTTTTTTGAACCGGGTATGGGTCAAAACTGGAGACTTTGATATACTGCAAATGTACTCATCAAACAGTCCAACAATGTTTGTTGCATCACAGTGTATTTGGTTTTGAGCCGTACTGAAATGCTGGGCTGTGACCATGATAGCCAGTTCTTTGGACGTCTATTCTACTGTAACATTGTATATAGATGTATATAGCATGTCTTTTCTTTTTTCCTTTGTATTTGAGAAATGATAGAAATGTATCCAATTGCAGATTGTTTTCCTGTTACTTGCTGCGCAGCCAAGTTTAGTTTCACATCTAGTCCCAAAGTGAGGCTTCCAGGCTCTCACCAGACCTCTCAGCTGTTGCGAGAAGATGGGAGAGTAAGTCATTCATCTATAGGCCTCTGTAGGCTGACTGCGCAGAAAATCCTGCGTGGGAGCGGCAGCAAAATCATGTCAGTTGGTCCACACATCTGGTTTGGCAATGGTCGCTATAATTGAACACGAAAATGGTCTTTTGGAGCTCCCTTGGCCGTTTCCAGTTTTTGATGCTAAATTTCAGGGCTGTTCGGAAGGATTCATGGGTTATCACATGTTATCAAATTCCGCTAGTTCCGAATTGGTCCTGGCAGAGCAAACTCTGGGCCCTCAGGGAAATGAATGACAGGTGGCAGGCTGATTGCCCCTCCATTTGGCTCAATTCATATCCCATGGTTCTGAGGGGGCTATGGCTTCCAAGAGACGTGTTTGTTCCAAGTCGACAGTGCGTTTGACATCATGCATGACCCCAATTATTGGCGGCAATTGTGCATATGCCCCACAGGAATGGTTGGATTGGGGGATTCTTCGCTCTGCACGCACCGATGCTACCACTTCTATTGGCAGTATGTGGCCCAGAAGTGAAGATCTGAAGATCTCCAAAATTCCATGGATGAGCATGCTGGGGTGAACTTGGGTGGAATGATTTGCACGCCACATATCTCCTTGTTGGCTGCAGATCGGATACCCATGGGTTGGCTACTATCTATCACCATCTATCATCATCGACCATGGAAAATGGAGCAACTGCTGGCCTTCCCTCGAAACTCTTTTTGGCTCACAGACCGGGATCGCGGTCCAAAGGGAGCAGAGAGGCACGTAAAACCCGTCTGGCTGCACGGGCTTTGAGGGCTTGAGATGGCTCATACATCTGACACTGCCAATGGTAAGAGTAGAATCAGCAAGATAATTATTGCATGGTAGACGTTCATCTCCTTCGTCGTCTTCTTCTTCAAGAAGTCAATTGCTTTAAACATCCTCATGTTACCTCTGTGCACGAAATCGATGGATCAGTGGTAGAGATGGTCCAGCTGATAATGACAATTGACTGTTAGGCAAATCTCCAGTCATGGGTCATGGGTACTAATCGTGTGAACATATTTGGCACGCAGGTACCCCAATTTCTTGCAGCATGTCTACACTTATCCAGAGTGATGTGTATATTCTGCACATTTCTGCACCATAGAACCTTTTCTGTAGGTTAAACCTCCCAATGTTTGTTGCTAGTTCACTTCACCAGTTCGTGGGCCCAGGCGCATCTCGCTGTGAGAGATGGAGGCCGGGGGCATTGAGGGTACCCAATTGGCACATGTCCCTATCTGGAAAAGTTATCATTTGATTTATTAGTCATAGGGATTTGCAATGATAGGTACATGATATCTATTTGTATCTATTTACCAGGTTTCATGATGAACTTGCCGCTCAATCGTTTTCAGCTAAACGCAAATCGTGGCCTAGCAGATTATATAGTGGATGAGTTGGAAGCCCGACAAAAACTGGGATATATAATACATCTTCTGGTTGCGCATTATTCATACTGCATACTATTTCAGATCATTCCAGGATTCCACATAGACAGGTCAATTTTGGGTGACCCTAAGGTCTTGGAGTTTTTAGGACAAAACCCATCATATTTTGTTACTTAGATCCCGATCTTTGGTGGTTAAACCATTCAAACTTGACCCCGGTCCATCAGGGAGGCAGCAACCTCCCGGACCCGGCGGCCTTTGGAATGTATGGGACCTGGAGAATGAAGGGCCAAGGGTGACAGGTTGGAGGGGTTGGTCATGAGTCATTCCCGTGTTTCTCTATCCCTGTTTAGTATGCTTGACCCATGTTGACCCTTATTGGCTTATATTTGGGTTCACCACGAACCACTTGTTTGGTTGGTGATTTCGGTGGTAAAGAAGAGGCTCTGAAGTGAACCGCATCTTGTTCTGGAAAATTGGTTGATTCCCCGTTCAAGTCTTTCAATGACACAGACAGAATCCTGGTAGCTAGAAGCACCACACAAGGTTCTGCATGATCAGCCCCAGCTTTTCATCAAAATCAACTTGTTGCTCACTTGGGTGTGGGTCGAATCATTGGGTGCCTGGAAAATCCTGGAAAGAAATATGGCTGGCAAATGTGCAGGAGTTGGATTCAGGACAAACATAGGGAAATGGGGTCCCCATACCCGCATCCGGCAAAATAGGATATCTCTGGTGTTTCCTGCTGTGTCTTTATGTATTCTTCTTGTCTGTTGGTTGAGTTGGCAAACTTCTTCCATTTTCGCTGCTCAACTTTTCCAAGACTGTCATGACGTTGGGACAGTATTTTTTCCCCGATATTTACACCAGAAGAGGGCGCTTCATCACCAGATCTGGGATTTTCGCCATGTTTCACCTGCCAACTTCTCAGGTCCTCCCTGCCAGAGCAGCATGAGGACACTGTGGAGTGGAGAAAGATGTAGAAATTGGAGAAAGAGCCCAGAGATGATGCTTATTTTTGGAGTTCATGAGGATTTGTGAGGATTCTAATAGGAGCTATGTTTATATGATCCACCATGAAAACAACCCCAATCAACCAGCGGAACCGATTCACACTTCTCAACAGTGAGAGGATTAAGGTTTTGGACAGTTTTTTTTGAGATATGGGGCAGCGATAATTCGGTCATGTGGACATGAAATAGATATCAGATCAACCTTGCAGACATCCCTGGGTGGTCACAACATTCAGTTCATGCCCATCCATCAGGGCTCTCAAGAATAGCCAAGGTACTCACCAGCACGGCCACATGTCAGGATCAATTGGCGCTGGGCTTTCGGATGATTCAGAATGCTTACAACAGCAAGGCGACAGCACTTTTGCACAATGCAGCTCTCCTTTCTGGTTTGAAATTGATTGTTCTCCCCACTCAGTTTGAGTGATTGAGACTTATATAGAATGACTTAGATCATTTTCCATGCAATGAGATGTTGGGCATTGCATTTCAGAAAAGATATTGTCGCAGATGGGTGATTTCGACCACGTTCTTTTTTCCCACTACATCGGATGATGATGCTAATTGCCGAGAATATTCTTCAGCAGGTGGCTCAACCAGTTAACCACTAAACACGGTACTGTTTCGATTCGGAATCTCCTATCATGAAGAAGAGATACAGTTATGAACATCTCAAACCAAGTAGCGTTTTCTATCAGATCCCATTCAATCCCATAAAATCCCACCAAATCCCATTAAAGCCCTTTCAATCCCAGGAAATCACCTTAAGATTCCAGTGTTTAACATCCCCCAACCAGCAACCATTCTCGGAGGTCCAAACCTTGGAACAAGAGCTGAGAGGCCTTCGCTTAAGCTATGAGGCGATGAGAATGAAGATCTGCAGTGGTGGGTATAATTGAGGAGTTGGGATATACCTAGCTTTTTGGGGTGTTATATATTTTTTGTTGTGGGTGAAATTTCCGTGATTTGGGGTGAGAGATCCAATGTTGTAGGTTTGATTCCCATGTTTGGTGGTTAACTACCCATGATCTAATTCTAAATATACTTCGATATGCTCATCCTTTTGGATTTAAGACCCATTTTTGCTATCCAACATTCTTCTTTCTTTGCAATGATTGATATAACTATCTAGGTTATCTAGAAACATTGAAGCCAATATGAGCCAATGCAGCCAATAGCTTTAGTGGTGATTTACATCCAGCTGCAGGCACATTCACAAGTGGTCTGAAAAACTGGTGCGAAATGAAAGACGCATTTGCAGTAGTGCCTTTCCAGCTTTGTGCTAAAATCCAGCCACCGAGATGGATATGGATTTACCACGAACATATCCAGTTGGCCTACACATAATTTTCCATTGTTTTCCATGACATCCCACAATTTTCCATGTCTTTGAATGTGCGAACCTCACCCCATCAACTTTTCAGTAGTTATTGTGAGTCTACATCCACTCTACATCCACTCTACATCGACGACACATCCATACTGTGCAGATTCAGCTGGCCCAAAGCATCATTTTCTCAGCGTCCCATTCTGCCTCAGGAGCAGAAAAATCAAGCTGCCGCACTGCAGCGCAAGAACTCAGCGCTGGAGGTCGGACTTGGCATGTGGTTCATCTGGTGAGCCCTTCATCTTCCAACAATCATTGGGGAATTTTGGGATGTTTCACCTCCAAAACAAAGGGTTTTGTATGTTTTGTTCCCCGAAAGAGTGAGTAGCTGGATGTTCTTGTTAAATGTTTCTTGCCCACGACAATGGGACAATTTCGATGTTTTGCACGCAAAACAGATGGTTTTTGTGTCCCGCAAGAATGGGGGATGCAGCAGGATGCACGTCACCGAGTTAAGCACTGCAGGTGGAGCTGGTAGAGGGACATCAAAAGGCGATGGGCACGGGGGAGAGGATAGAATCAGGATCCAGATGATGTTCACATTTTCGCTGGAACCACGAAGCAGATCATGCACATTTCTGCTTCTCGGGATTTAGGTTGCCCACCAGAGATGCCAAGTTGGTGACTTGCAGATGTCGATGTTTGAAAGTTGTAGCTAAATTGCCATAGGTCAAGTCTTTGGGTACCGGTAAAAGTTGGACGGACGTGGATTGGTAACGCTCAAAATTGCCAAGACACTTCTGTTAGGTTCCTCACTGTGACCCAGACTCAACTGGAAGTCTAAAGTTTCGGACCCCATCAACAGGTTAGCTGCATGCCTCTGCTTATCGAATGGAAGTTGAAGGGAAGAGTTGGGAAACTCCACTATCAGTTTTCTCCTTTGTGAAGCATGGACGTGCAGGATTGTCCGGGTACAGAACTATCAAACATTTATATAGATACACACACACCCCACAAAGTTGTCATGGGGAAGCGCTTCCAGCTGGCTGCATCACTTCAGAAGAATCATCATCATCTTTGATATGTATATTAGCATATATTAAAATTGGCTATATTCCTTGATACCTCTGAAACATGTTCCTCTCCAGCATCATCCCTTTCCGGAATACTTCTTGCTGGGACCCAGACTGCCATGAACATGCGACTATTCATGACTATTCGATAGGATTCAAGTAGATGGGCTAGATTGCCAGCTTTCACTTGATACAACTTTAGATTTTCTTGGTATACTAGGTTTAAGACACAAATTGTAAAACTAAATAATCTAAATACTACATCTGCCATCATCTTCCAGATGTTTTAATCTCCCAGATGTTTTAAATGGCCAAACCTTTTTCCAGCTCTCCAAACCGAAGGGGCGTTCCTTTGGGTCGATGCCCCAGGCGCAGCAGTTGGCGGAAGAGAATAAGGAGCTCTTCAAAACGGTGCCCCCAGCGCGACATGGGGAAGACATGGGAGCAGAGGGGGGGTTCAAATGCATTCAATACATTTCAACAATTTTCAATACCAAAATTTGTCGAATTTTGGATGACTTGGGGTACAGATGGAATTGTGACTGACCCATATTGGCCCATGGATCCCATGTCTGTAGGGATGTCAAAGATCTAGAGATGCAACCAAGAGTAAGGGGGCAAAAGGACTTTAAGACTGTAAGATGGCCATATCCAAAGCCATCTTTTGGAATACTAGCATCGAGGTTTCAGGGATGCACTGCGTAGCAAGGTTATGTTGGGAACAGGAATTTGTTGCTGGCTGGAAACCATACCAGAGAAATAGGGAAGAATTTGCATTTTTTGGGCCAAACGAAGCATCCAATGATTTGGGTGCAAATGCATCTACATGCTCAATAGAACCAGAGGCAACCTCAATGATCCCAAAAACAGACACTCTTAGAATCCCTTAGAAAGGTCCCAGGTCCTTTACCGTCCTCATTTTCTACTGTTGGGCAATCTAATATAGGCCCAGACACAGATGGCCGGATGTCAGAGGACCGAGCTACCCATGGGTTTCCCTGCAGACATGGATCATTCTCGGGGTTCGGTGGGGGTGCGAATTCCACATGTGTTTTTGTTTGAATTCCTTTTTGAACGTGCCAGAAAAGCACTCTTTGGCTTCAAATGTACTTGACCCTCTGGGAAGTTTTTCATGTTTTTACTTGTCAACTCGCTTCAAAACAATGAATATGTGACATGTGTTTCAATTTATTATGACAACATATTCATAGGTATATATATGCTTGAATAATCCCTGTTTGGACACACACACACACACATAGACTGTATATATTTATATGTAGGTACCCGATTGCAATACCATCCCCTTTATTTCACGTGACTAAGATTGCACAGATAAAAATGATCAGGGATTGCTGACCCTATACGGACATACTCAAAGTATGTCCGCCAGGCAATGCTCGATTACATGTGATGCATGGACATGTCAAAGAGCAAAATACACTGTAAAACACAGTACAAAATGAAGTCTTCAAGATCTNGGAACCACAAGGTCGTTATCCTGAAAACATACATATCACATATAGGTGTCATCACCTAGACATCACGATGTCGCCAAAATGAATAACCACAAAAAAAACCAAGTTTTTTTGAAAGATAACATCATGAAAATGCAGTTTCGCATGGTATTTACCGTGTTTTTTGCTGATGCACATGGATACGGGGGGTGGTATTGCAATCGCGCGCCTATATGTATATATATATATATTTTAATTATGTGTATAGTACAATGTCTGTGAAACAACATGTAATCATTTTCGGACAAAGAACTCCAGGGTCACGTCAGGTGCAGCAGCTGCGGCGGCAGCTCCAGCGCTTGGAGGGTCTCAAGAAGCGGGTTAGCAGCCCAGAACGACTTCACAAATGGTGCTTGGCAAGGGGAATCAATAAGAATCATCCCCCTAAAAAAATATCCCAACTACCCAAAACTACCCAAAATTGCCTTCAATCAGCTCTTGGAATCATTTTGAGTTGCCCAGATAGGTCAAACAAAATTGGGTGAAATCCATTGGTTTTTGATGGAGCAGCGTTCCAGGTTTGTCTAAATCAATGCTTAGTAGCTGGGTAGTCCCATGATATATCAGTCCCGTATTCAGCTGATGGACCCCCGACAGGTCGAACATTATTGATGTTTACCATGGTATACGTCTTTTCCAGGGAAAATCAGGGGAATACTTTCGACAAATTGAAGTGGCGGAACAACAAAGAAGTGAACATCAACAACCCCCCATGTGCAGGGTGTTCTGCATCCCAAGATATCCCAAGCATGCATATTGACTACTGTATCCGCACCCATGATGGGGGGTTCGACTAGTCCAGGTGGGAACATCACCAAGCGCAGCGCCAGATGCATCTGTCTCAGGTCTTGGAGTCTATTTCCGATGAGCAGGGCTTGGAAACCTCTGAGGCTGTCCCTGGAAGGGACTGATGGTTCTGGGCGATTTTGACGATGCCACAACCTAAACAGTTTGAGACTTGGATATACTTGGTAGCTTCCCAGATTTTTCATATTCTTTATGGGCAGCCAAGTTCGGATCAAGTTTGAATCATCTTATTTTTGTGGTGCCAGGACTCTAAACTCTACATGAGGGACGACTACCTCGCTGGTGCTCTGCCAATGACTGTTCAATCCATGCAAGGTGCAGTTGGGATTTCTTTCGGCATCGGATCGGAAGGGAACCTCCGAGAAATGGTCTTCTTAATTTCCTAGACGGGTTTATCCTGTTCATAGAATTCTGAGAGTGTTTTCAGAGCTGGTTCCTACTCCATCTCTTGCCTCGGGCATGAGTTGTTATGCTCTCATTGGAACAGCTAATCTTTTTCTTGTTTGCAGTTTGTAGGGTTCCAGACTACACCACTCATATTCAAACGTCATAGATGATGTGCTCTCGCGCGTGACCCACAACTTGACCATAAAATTGCAGTGTTGCCATGATCTCAATGGCGTTCATGGACAACCCTTACCATGGATATATGGCACGATTGCCTGCTCCTGTTTGAATTTTGGGGATAGATAATACTGAAACAATAGAGTGATGATGCTGGCTATGTGCCCAACATGATACGGTTCTGCTTTGTGGTATCTCCATGTCTACATCCCTTTTGTTAGTGAGATACCATACCATACTCTACCATGATATCCCCATTTATTGTTGGTGACATCGCCCAACGTGGTTGGGTCCAATTCATCTCCCACTTGATACCCACTTAAGGTTTCCCATACCGTGGGACTTTGGTCAAGAACTGGGTCAGACCATTGGACCATGGTATTCTTGTCATCCAGTTGGATCGAAATCTCTTGCACAGGATTGTCTGGTTGGTGGTTTCACATATTTCCCCACTTCATTGATCTTTATTTGGTATATTTTATGTATATTTTGGGATGATAATCCAAAATGGCCAAACATTTTTTGGTTTCGGGGTTGAAACCACCAGCCAGTTATGGCTGTTGGCAGGGGAGGTCGGCGGCTTCAATGCTCGTCGGGGAGCTTGATTCAGTGGCAGCTGCATCCAAAATTCGACACATTTTGACACTGCCCAATGGATCATCAATAGATCATCAATGGATCCAAATGATCAATACTGCGTGGCTTGCAGGCCCTTCAGGTGGCCTACCTGCTACGCCTGAGTCGTGCGCCGCTGCGCTTTGAACATTATGTGCAAAGTTATGTATACAAAAATGAAAGCAACTATAAACATCTAATCACGTAGATGGGATCGATCGTGTATCTACAGAATATGTATTATACATGAATGTATGTGATATATGTATGCGTATATGATACGCCATAATGTGTTCTCTGGTAGATCTTATATGGTAGTATGTATACTTCGCAGGTGCATATGGATATGATATGCACACGGCCTCTAGGCCGGTTGGCTACAAAGGGTTATTTTTCAAGGGATCCCAGACAAACAGCAGGTTGGCCCACCTCTGATGTACAAAGCCTTAGTTCCGTATAGTTGGGCCGCAGAAATTCAGTCAGGCGAATGGGTCACTCCACCTGTATATATATATATATGATACAATAATTAGTTAATTATTTAATTAATTAATCAATGGATTAATTAAATAGTTAATTATATATATATACATATATTGATATATTTATTGTAGATAGATATTTTGAGAGGGTTGCCTCTAAAATGGGCAGGTGAAACCGCAACATGTGGTCGCCTTGTTCCAGGTACCGGCCCAACTATGACGCCAGTGCGCCTGTGACCGAGGTGTGGCGTAAGCGCTTATGCGCTGTCTATTGACAGAAGGGGGGAGGCAGTTCGGTTTCATGGTTTAGCAACGGGGTATGGGTCAAGATTCAAAACTTTGGGACACACAGATGCACTGGTGATTTTTAGTTTCCAGCTGTCCCATTCATCGTTACAACGGCTTGACCGCCACCCCAGGAGGGCGTCATATTTTCAGGGTATTCAGGCGACCTTATTGCTGATACTTCAGGGTCTTCCCAGCCTAAAGAATAATATATATACAACAATTTGATGGACTGAAACAGGCAAACGAACGTGACTCGTGAATATTTGCTACTGCACAGTCAAGTTTGGAATATGTGGGGTCAGTTCAGGGGCCAGCAATCTTTAGACACACCTTGAGGATTTGCCAAAGGTTTTTGAATCTTTGAAGCCCAACTGTACAAGTCCAACTGAATGGCAGGCTGATAATGTAAGTACATAGTTTTGTTCTGCTCTCTGGACATTAAATGCTACAACCAATCCTGCTCCCTACTTGTATTCCCGACCCCTTGTGTCACACCGTGCCAGCCCACAACGACGTCTGCCCCGATCGATGGGAAGCAGTTCTTTCGTCAGGCGTGGGACGCTGCGATGCAACGCTGATACGTCCTGAGACTCTGGACACGAACACCCAGTTTGTGATCAATCCCCAATCAATTACTACTTGATTTACTTGGACTACACTGATCTACTTGTACTTGCAGGTCCTCACGAAGTGCCTTTCATCTTTTGCGCTGTCAGAGTCAACACCAAGTGGACGGTTTCATACTTTTTGTTCCAATTCCATCGAAGCGACCTGCGAGTGGGTGTGCTGCGGGACACTTGTCTAGCTTGAATAGAACTAGGAGACCAGGAACCTTCATGACATGCTACTGGTACATGATTGCTCCAAGTGCGAAACTCTGCGCCCTCGCTCTCAACAGTAGACGTTGAAGGCACGCTAGGTGGGAGTGGGTGGAATATTTTTCCCAACAGCAGGAAGCGGTTGGGTTTCAATCTTTAGAAGCAGGGAGGCGGTATCGCGACTTCTGTGCTCTTCCCTACGCATGCGCAGGGTTCCGGGATTCTTGGAACCTTGTCCCCCACTTTGTCGCCACTCTGTGCCCCACTTCGTCTCCCACCTTGTCCCATGCCTCGTCTTCCACTATGTCTCCCACTATGTCCCCCAGCTTGTCTACCACTCTGTCTCCCACTTTGTCTCCCTGCTTCTGACCCGCTTTGTCCCCGACATCGTCTTCCACTATGGCACCCGCTTTGTCCCCCCACTTTGTCCCCCGCTTTGTCTCCCACTTTATTTCTCACTTTGTTTCCCATTTTCTGTGTCTCCCACTGCAATCTTTTTCTTCGAAGCTCCAGTGGGGGTTGAAGCCCAACCATCTGGGGGCAGCTCTGCTTGGGGAAACTGCTGGGCTCCGCAGCAAAAACTGCTGGTGATGGTGGAGGTGGAAACGATGTCACATTTTGATACATTTTGTCATCCTGTAATCTATTTGGTCTTGACTGTTTGAGCCTTGCAACTTGACTCGACGGTTGCATTATTCACGTCAAAACATCTTGGAATGTCTTTCATCGTAGTTTATAGTGACCGCCAAAAGAGCGGAACTCCGTTTTATGTGTGATGGGCTGCGGCTGCGGTAAGCAATCTGGCTCGGAGCCTAGCCACGATGATGACTACAGTCACTGCCAGTATGATGACAATGTGTATCGGCGGAAAAATGCGACGGGTGCGCCAAGCAGACAACCACTCAAACCCAAAGCAGCGGATGTTGAGAGGGTTCAGAAGGCATTGTCGCAGAGGGTTGAAGCTTCTGCGAGTGCAAAGTGGCATTTGGAGCTGCTGGCTGTGAGCGCCCCAAACAAACCGTTTGGTGCGACAGGCTGCAGCTGCAGCAAGCAGTCTCTGTCGGAGCGGCGCGGTGATGATGGTCTGCCAACATTGCGTTCTCTGCCAAGCACCTGGACCTTCAAAAGTTAAGTAATTTTTGTACGTTTGGACTATTGCACGTTTGGGCCGTTTTGAACGTTCCCCGCCTAGACTGCACGTTTCAAAACAAAATTGAACGGGTGTTTCCACACCATGTCATTAAATCACCAAACTTGGGCTAAAAAGGTCATATCATACCGTTACACTGGTAGCAAAGATGGATGCGACTGTGACATACATGTAATTCGGGTCCCGATCTGATCACCTTTTTTTCACCAAGTGGAGAGTATACTAGCCGTTTGTTTGCCCTCTGTGTTGCGCGTATTGTGCATTGAAAGCTTTGGTTGGTAAGCCTGGTAAGCCCACCAAGACATTTTTTTGGTCGACTTATGTCCATGTCAAAAAAAAAAACAGTACAGAAATTGCAAATTGCTTACTTTTGCGGGTTTTTGCGTACTTTTGCGGGTTATTTGCCTACTTTTGCGGATTTTTTGCGTACGTTTTGTTTGTGGTTTGCAACATTTGGGTATCAACACACCATAGTTTTTGCCATACAACAGGAAAAAATGCAGCATATTTTTGTCATTGTTGGCAGGGCGGTGGGACCATGCCTGCATGGTGGGGCAGGTGAGCGGGAACAACATATTCTGTGTGTGCATATTGTCTCAAAAAGTTGCAAGACATGTTGGCGTCTCTAATTCATGGAACAGAATTTGTTGATCTGACACTCAACGTAGTTCCGTAGGCAAGTTTTTTCACTCATGTCTAAATGATGACCAAAAGTGCTTGCGCCACTTGATTTCTGAACGGTTGATCCAAATGGGCCAATCTGGCATGTTTACAAGATTTGCGCACTGTTTGTGCAGATTTGCGTTCAAAGTTCCAACAGTACTGTTTTTTTGGTACGTTTGAAGGTCCAGGCAGAAAACCGCTGCAACCCCAAGAAGAGGAGGAAGTCGAGAAGGCTCAGAAGTCAGAGAGGGTTCAAGCCTCTGCGAGTGCAAAGTGGCATTTGGAGCTGCTGGCCGTGAGCGCCAAAAAAAAGAATGTTTGTCTGATGTGCTGCCGGGAGAAGGCTCACAAGGCAGAGACCGTTGAAGTTTCGTGCCATGCCTCTGCGGGTGCAAAGTGGCATTTGGAGCTGGTGGCCGTGAGCGTCGAACTGAAACGGAAGCTGCAAGATCCGCAGTTTGTGGCGACTCGCTGCGACTTGGATGGTTCGGGTGATCTCGATGCACACGAGTTGAAGCAGGCGGCCAGGGTTTATGGGCTCTCAGACAGTGGAAGTTCAGGAGACCAAGATGGCCCGACCGATCTTCAGCCCCTCATGGCTGGGAAGGCACGCATTAGCAAGAAACAGTTTGCTAAAATTGTGGCCTCTCGACAGGGAAACACCAAGCTGATCAGAGCCTTTGATTCAAACAGGGTCGAAGTTTTGCTAGGTCCAACATGGTCCAACATGTCGGCAGGATGCCTTGAAATGAATTTCAATTTTGAAGCAAATTCAAAATTATCTTGCTGTCATATTTAATTGCCTTCGGCAAGCCCGCCGGCCATAGAGAGGTGGCCCCAAGGGAGTTTGATGTGCCCTCTAGGTGGAAGCCGGAGAGAGAAGCAGAAGAGAAGAGAAGATAACCGAAGAGAAAAGAAGAGAAGAGAAGAGACGAGAAGAGACGAGAAGAGAAGAATGAGATGAGAAGAGAAGAAAAGAGTTCAGTTTAGTACCGTTTGCGTCCTTTGACTAGTACCGGTGGACAAGTGTAGTGCTGTAGACAGTGTCACTAGCTACCGGCACTACCAGTACAGAACGTGGGGTAGAAGGAAGGGGTATAGGAGGAGTAGGTAGAAGGAGAAGGAGGATCAGGAGTAGTAGGAGTCGCAGTACTACTACTAAATAGTAGCAGTACTAGGAGGGGGGGTGGACACGATTCAGACGAAGCAAAAATGCGTAGCAAGAGAACAAAGGAACAGATACAAGCCAAGAACAGAACAGGAACAACACCTTCCAATTTGACACGCCGGCAGGCCGGCGGATTTGCACCCATTCCTGAATCACCACGAATCTGCAGAGACATCGCACATGAAAACATTAGTGTAGTTCCCCACAACATTGTGCGGGGTTCTTGTTTTTCTGCTCTGCACCTGCCGCCTCTTCCTTCCGCCTCCCGCGTCCCATTGTCACACACACACACACCTCTCTCACACACAACTCTCTCACATACAACTCTCACACACACAACATTGTCACATACAACTCTCACACACGCAGCATTGTCACACTCAACTCTCTCACACACAACCTTGTCACACACACACACAACTCTATCACACACAACATTGTCACATACAACTCACACACGCACAACATTGTCACATACAACTCACACACACACAACATTGTCACACACACACACACGCACAACTCTCTCACACACCACATTGTCACAAACAACTCTCTTACACACAACATTGTCACAGACCTCTCCCTCACACACAACATTGTCACACACCTCTCTCTCACACACACAACATTGTCACACACAACTCTCTCACACACAACATTGTCACACACAACTCTCTCACACACAACATTGTCACACACCTCTCTCTCACACACAACATTGTCACACACACACACACACGACTCTCTAACACACAACATTGTCACACCCACGCAACATTGTATACAACTCTCACACACACACACACTGGAGATATGGAGATATGGTCGAGAGAGGAAGGGTAGGGAGATGTTCTTGTACTCGCCTGAAAGGAACCTAAACAGCTTGGACATCCCCGTGGCCATTTCCACCACAGAATGGTGGACTTAAGTCCAACATCTGGTACCATTTTATGGTGACCTGGCTTGAGAATAGACCCAGAAAACCANTAAGTCCAACATCTGGTACCATTTTATGGTGACCTGGCTTGAGAATAGACCCAGAAAACCATTTTGTAGAAAACAGTGGGGTTTGGATATGTGTTTCATCTTTATCTCGGTGCAGGATCATTTTTTGGGCACCAAAACCTAACCATTTTGTAAGAGACAAATGTCCATTTTGTAGAGGATTGTCAGGGTATGTTTTGTTGTGTAAAGATAGAACGCTACAAAGGCTTGAAAAGCGGAAT
>BGPT01000791.1:110037-136858 GCA_003297045.1 Symbiodinium sp. clade C Y103 | reverse complement strand
ATGGCCAGTCCAGATATCCCACTCTGTGACCTAGCTTCGTTGAACTGGGTCAGTCACAGAGTGCCCAGTTCCCCTGCATAGTTGATTTTTAGACTGCATCTTACTAGCAGTTTACACACACACACACACACACACACACACACACGCCCCGCCTCAGCGGGGCTTTTTTCGGAAGACATGCAGCGATAACGTGAGCTGTCTACGGATCTCGGTCGAGATCAAAATGACAAATTTGCCGCAGCAGTGCCTCACAAGCTATCATCATCCATCTCCGTCAAATGGACATCGGTCGGTGCTGTAGTGGCAGTCGCTTCAGCAAGAAATGCGGAAAGTTGATGAAGTTGATCATGAAGGAGAGAGAGATCTGCAGGAGTGAACAGCGTGGTAAGCTGAGAGTCTTGGATGAGGCTGGTCAGCTGATCTCGAGTTGCCTGAGGTGTGGCAGGTTGCGGAAGGGACCTCAGAGTAGTAAGCAATTGGGACACATACACCGTAGCAGGGTCCAGCGCAGAGGTGTCGGCGAGGCTGTGGTTAAAAGGGGCCGTAGGTGTCGGTGCAGTAGATGAAGGTCCCGGTGGAGGAGGGTCATCTTCAATCGGGTCAAGAGGTAAAGCTTAGAGGCCATAGTGTCTTTTCCAGTAGTTGCCCAAGATTTGTGCCTGGCTCCAGCTTCCCACCAACCGGTGGAAGAAGTATTCAATCTTGCTCTCACGCATGCTGCCCCGGACAATATTGCATTCCTGGACTTGGAGATCCTCGTCGTCACCATAGCGTTGCAGGATAAAGGTCAGCTGGTTGTTGACCAGAAGGACAAATCCAGTGTCGGGGGAGGAGTCAGAGCTAATCCCGGCAAGGTCGGTATTTTCGGTGGCAAAGGGTGGCGGAGTCACCGTAGCAGGAGCACCATATGTGCCATCGGGAATCATGGAATCGGACAAAGGTGGATCAGCCGTAGATGCCAAAGAGGTTGACAAAGTGGGAAAAAGAGAAGATGCCACAGAGGACGTGCCAGAAGGTTGGTGAACATCAGGCCAAGAAAGATCAGTCATGGTGGAATCACGTTTCACTCCGGACATTTCGAACCAGCTAAAAATGGTCTAGCAGAAAATGGGAACAATGAAAAAGAAGTACCAAGGTTATGAAAACAAGGCGCGCAGAAACAAAGGAGAAGAAGAAGGCAAAAGGAAGGAAACCGAAAGGAACCAGGAAAGACAGGAGGAGAGGGGAGAGGAAAGGAAACCATGGGGCAAAGCGGCAATGCGAATTTTCCGGAAGAGACTAGAGGGCAATACCTCAGGGAAGGATGCAGTTTGCATCGTAGAGGTGACACATCAGTTTACAAGAAAATGGAACATATGGGCCTGGATGACGTTGAGTCTGACCCATAAAGTAGGTATATTGGTGGGTCTGCCATTCAGGACGATAGGTATCCAGTAGCCCACGTAGCTTCCAAATATCATGATCACGAGAAACCTGGAATACCTCCAGGCCATTTGGTTCATCATAGCGGATTTCCAGGTCATCAGTAGTGAGGTGAATCTGCCACTGATCTTCGACTCGTTCAAGGACACCTTCCAAGATTGTATCCAGAGTGAAGGTGTCAACCTGATTGGAGTATACGTATCTGGCATATTGCCAAAGAGCTCGTTCCTCCATAGTGGTCAATGAGGAATGATTTCGAGGATCCATGGCGTAGTAGTTCCAATTTGTAGTATAGACAAGGTGCTAAAGTCGGTGATGATGACAACATCTCGCCAAGCAGGGGGGTCAGGACTGGAAGGTGTGGACCATGAGGCAGAACCCGGTGCAACTGGAAATTGAGGAGGAGGGTGCCACCGCGGTGGAGGATCATCACGCGAGCGAGAGCGTTCCACGTTCATGACAGTGGGCAGGATGAGGGAAAAAACTGGGTTACCAAAGCTGGAGCAAGAACATGTGCCGGTGAAAAACTTGAGACAAACTAAAAAGCCGTGAAGAGAACTTGAAAACCATTGTAAGGAGAGTAATAAACGAAGGTGAGCACATCATGAAGACATTTTTCGATTATGTAGGTCGCAAGCGGCAAATCATTCTACAAATGAAAGGGATCCACTGGTTGGGATGGTCAACAGAGGAAAAAGCGTCGTATTGACGACGTTTCCAATCAGGGCGATAAGTCTGCAGAACGCCCAGGACAGAGCTGTTGACATTCAAAATGACATCATAGCCTTGGTCCGTCTCATAATGCAGCTGGATAGTGGACGGTTGAATGTCCAGTTGCCACTAATCATAGACTCGTCGAGAGATTTCATGTGAGGTCTTGGACAGTACATCGATCGAGCATGTTGGTGTGAATGTACTTGGAATGTTGCCACATTGAATGTTCTTCATATCCGGTCAGGTGTTCATATCGTCGACGGTTGAGGACTGAGTAATACCGATGTTGAAAAGATAGATGATGCAAAGGGGAAAGATCAACGATCACCATCACGGGTCGAGAGGGATATCGAAGTCGATCTGAAAGAGATTGGGGTGCAGGCATCAGCGGTTGGGCACTGAGGCGAAGCACCCATGGCGGAGGTGGCCAAGCCGAGGACATGGTTAATGGAAAGGACTGCGAGAAAAACAGGCGAACATAATGCAGGAAGTGTTGGATCATGTTAAGATATCAAAGTGAAACCATCGTTTTCATCCTGTAGAGCGATCCAAAAAGAAATTGTCAGTCTCCTTCGGCACATTCCTCTGTGCGTGTGCTAGCAAGATCCGAGCGAGTGGACTTGAGCCACTGCCAACGTGCTCTGCATGACTGAGGATCTCTATGCAAACGTTGGCCTATGCTTTTCCAGCTAGGTCTGGCCCTGGCATCCTGCTTGTATTGGATGCACGCACGAAAGAGTCTATTGGTTGGAGGAGTAGGTCCCGTTGATGTTCGAGAATCTGGTGGTTCTGGGACCGGGGAATGAACTCGTCCGGAAGGTGCGTCCGCTGGACTGTCATCCGAGTCGGACGTAGCTGCCACTGGGTGCAGGAACTGGAAGGACCGGCACCGGTGAGGTGGTTGCTGGAGGATCAGTGGGGGTGGGATTAGTAGGCGGTGGCCGCGGAAGGAGCCTCAGTGGCTCTGGATGGGTTGGTGGTGCTTCGGTTCGACGTTGTTTGGAACGACGTTCAAGCGTTGGTGCAGCCTCAGATCTGGTTCGTGGGGGACAGACCACCGGTGGTACATCTTCCCAGGTTGTGGTATCAGTCGAAGCCACAGGCGGAACTGTAGATGGTGCAGGCATCGAAGTGGGATCAATAGATCGAGGTGCATTTGGATAGACACGACGGGCGGGGTCATCGGAAGCCCGAGGAATAGATACGCCTCGAGGGGCGTGACGTGTGGTCAACGTGGGTTCCATGTCAGGAGGCGGGCTGGCAAAAGTATGAGTCACAATGGTTTGGCCAGGACAACTAGAGCTGGACGCGGGTGAACGACACGGATGAGGAACAAATGTGGTAAGACGTGGAGTCGGAGCAAATGGTGTGTCATCCAAATGATAGCCAGGATCAAAGTGGTGATCAGCTGGAGGAATAAACCATGGCATGCGTCCAGCAAGCCACTGGAGGTGCATCAAAGCACGCGCCAGATGATGACTCATGGCCGCACGGCCATCCATCGGTAGGAATCGAGAGGGAAGCAGCGAGCGAGAGAGAGAGAGAGCGAGTTTGAGCCAAGTTAAGAAAGGAAAAGGGGACGACATGGAAACAAGAGAAGTGAACAAAGATCTGTCAACATCAGGAGACAAAAAGAATATTAAAGCAAATTACACAAGTTAGAGCATAGACTCGGCACCGCTACACTTTACGAGGTTGAGGCAATGATTTGCGATGATATTCGGTCGAGGCCTGTTGCCTCGAAGCCAGCCCTAGTATAGAGATCGATCAGCTGCTGAATGCCAGCATGTACAGGGTGAATCGGGTGGGCACCTTTCGCCACAATGTGGCAGCGAGAGCGAAAGCCACTCAGGAGGACTTTCGGAGGGGACGCAGAGAAAGGTGAGAGCACCTGTGATACATCCGTAGGACCACAGTAGATGAGTTCCAGAGGTTCGGTGGCAATCATAAAGCCCAGAAATTCTTGATCGGGTTCCGTCTCAAGAAGGATGGGACGACCATAGACACCTTCATCCAACAAGGTTTCGTATGGGGGGGAGGTCCACAAGTTTGAGATCGCCAATGAGCAGGCGGCTGTCGACATAGCGAATGTGGCGAATGAAGAGGTTGTGGACAAGATCTCCCGGTAATTGCAGTGCCAGATCTCTTCGCTGATGAAACAACCATGAGGCATAGCGCAGGAGAGAGCGGGCTGCCCATTGTCGAGGGTGCCAAGGAGGATGCAGCGGGTGCCAAGGGCAAAAGTCTGCATGTCGAGAGCGGTGGTAAGAAGAGATGGAACATCTCCAACGGTGATCTTACGGGGGACATTGAGGCGACGAAGGGTACGTCCTTTAATGATGTCACCCGGTTGGTTCGTTTTGCCAGGATGGACCGAGAAAACCTCATCATCATTGACGCTCATTTTGGGCCGAAGGAAGTCGAGGAGCATATACCAGGCGCCAATGAAACGTTCCTTCTCAATGCTGGTGAAGAAACCAGCTAGGTCTTGATTGAAGAGTTGGAGTGGTAAATGCTCCGGAATGGCTTTCAAAACGGCCAAGAGCTCATACACATCGCCCACAGCAAAGTGATGGGGACAGCCGACCGGTATCGGTTGATACAACATGCGGGCAAGGATATTGAGCATGGGCCGGAATGGAGCATCAACAAACGAGATGATGGGTCGGCCACTTGGCCACTGGTGTATTTCTTTTTGGCTTTGCTCAAAATGTAGCCGGAAGGGGTTTGACGGCCCTTCCCAATGGCCCAAGGGTAAGAACGTCCATATTGAGTGGTGAGTTGATCCACCAAGCTGTTGACCACCATCAGGGGTGGGGATGAAGACCTGTGGGTCCATGAATGTCTTCTCGATGGCTTCATAATACAGGGCCGGGCAGAAGATGCGTAGAGAGGATGCATGTTTGTCTTCACAATGGAAAATGGCATCCGTGAAGAGGTCTTGGAGATTGGTGATCGTGGATTTGGTGATGTGAGAGGTAAGAGCATGTTGATGCCGATGTTGGGACCACAGCGTGTCGATGAGTTCGCGCAACCGTGGTGTTGGGATGGACGGGAGGCCATTCATACGGGCCCATCGGCTGAAGCCCTGGGACATCATACGGGAGAATTCCCGTTTCGAAGGAAAGACCTTGTTGAGGAGAGAGCCTGCACAAATGGGTTGGAGTGGAGGCGGCAGAAGAGGGGCCAACAGGGATCCAGAAAGGACCCAGTGAGGCTCGGATGGGTTGAGGCTGGCGGGCCGATAAGGTTGCCAATGTTGGCAAGAGCATTGGGGAGATTCACCGGAGGACCAAGCCAGCATAGCCGCCTTGTGGTTGCACAAGGTATCCAAAACCGCTTGGTGTTTGAGGAAAAGAATTTTGAAGGATGGGTTGAGGCAGGGAACGTGGTGTGCGAGGACCTTGAGGAGCCATTGTCGGAGGAAATGGCTGATGGTCTTTTCCAGTCTAGGAGCTAAGGACCAAGGAATTCGAATGGCCGAGGCGCTGGGGGCCGGTTTAGCTTTCCACCAAGTGATGGTGGCATCCAGAGCCTGTAACGAGAGGGTACGGAACGGTACTTGAGTATTGCAAGGCGACGGATGGCATAGGTCACCGTGAGGCCTCCTTCATGAGAGCGGAGGAACTTGGTGGCCTCAAAGCGGGATGCCTTCGAACGAAGGTTGTGGATCAGGCGCTGCATTTCGAGGCGAAATCTGGGAGAACCGATCTCCTCAGGGCTGGAGTGAACTTGTGGCGACGAGGGCCGTTGCAGATCGCTGTGCACAGCTGGCCGCGCGTAGCTTCTGTGGCAGTGACCGTACTGATCCGTGGTATCGATGCTGTGCCTGGCCTCGGTCTTGTTGTATCTTTAAACAAAATTTACACTACGCCCATGTTTTTTTCATTGCGCAGCAGTTGAGACAGTCGTCTCGTGCTGTCTAGCAGCGGTCTGATTGGACTCAGCGCTGTGGCTGGAAGTCCGGTAAAAAGGTGGTGGCAAAAGTGCGCAGCGATTGCAACTGAACGCACGCCAACCACTCCTGGTCGTGCTCACTCAGCACGGAAAATTGATGCACAGAAAACCCTTCACTGCGATGGCGGTGGTGCAAGCCAGTCAACATCGTCGCAACCAATGCACGGCTGAGGCCCGATGGGTACTCCTTGGCGGAGGACGTACGCCATTGCCCTGTAACAGGGTCAATTCCAGCAAGAGCTCCATCAGGTCGAGGTAGTCCAGGAATGCAATGGGCATGAAGGGTTTTGGCAGAAAAGGGGAGGTTCATGGTCCGGATGACCGTTGGCTTGATAGCTGAAGCACCGTAGCGCCACTGCTGGATGTGCACACGTTTGCTCAAGGGAGCAGCACCGCACACATTGCGCTGAAGCAGGGTACGCCAGGTACTAGGATACTCGGGGTTCTCATGCTCATCCGGGTGCTCCATCATGGCTGCACCACCACCCAGCACCACGCCAATTTCCAGTTTCAGGTTGATCAGCATCAATGCGCTGCCGGTGTCCAATTGAAGCAATTCACGGTGAGTCAAAAATGAAAGACCCCATGCCCTATCCATAGAACGCAAAGGGCGGGGCCAGCGACCACGGAAGAACTCAGGCGGGTCCAAATGGCGCGCCGCGCTCCATGTTTCACATGGAGGGCCGGAGAACACACCGGCGACAAGCCCAGCAGCCACAATACGTGCCAACGATGCCACTCCGGGACCTGAAAGAAGATCACATTGCGCCCCACCAACCGCCGTGTCCAAAGACAAGATCACAACCTCGATGTCTGGAAAGAAGTCCTTCGCCATGCGATGAAGCCAATCATGGCAATCGTCAGGGCGACGTCGACCTGAGAACAGGTGCAAGAAGAGCAAGAACCGACTTCCGTCAGGGCGTACACAGAGAGGAACTCCTTGAGGTAGAGGCCAATCAAGAACTGCTGGAGCTACATGAGGATGCAGGAGCGCCTGAGCATTCTCAAAGCAGTTGGGCAGCGGTTCAACGTCATGCGCTTGGCGACGATCATCATGTACACACGGAAGCTCGGGATCAGGATCAGGAGGAGGCAGGGCACGCTGGAGAGAATCCAGTCGATCAACCAAGGCACAAATAGGAAGGTCAGAGGCCAAGGTGATGTAATGATGCTCCACACGCAGCTTGAGGTCAACATCTTCAAGAAGATCAAGAACTTCATAAAGATACATACGACCCCAAAGAGCAAAGGCCCACATCGCCTGAAGATGCTCCACCTGCGAGGTATATTCCATAATATCACACCAGCGAAGCTGAAGATCATCATCGGAGGCGGTACACCAGGCAAAAACAGCTCGGGTCAACCGATCGTGCACGGAGTCACAGAGGCTTTCATCAAGCACATCAGGAAACTCATGACGATCCCACTCCACTTGCCATCGCTGAAGAGCATGAAGATGACGACGTTCCCACAAAGTAGAAATGTGAGGTTGAACCGGACCAGCCGTAGCAATCCAAGGGAGTCGGTGATGACCATGAAGATGGGGCGGAACAGAGACTGGAACAGGGTCAGATAGAGGATCCAGATGTTTCTGCAGCCACCAAAAACATCCGTCTGGTTTCCGCCTGGAATACCGAAGATGTTGCTGTAGACGTTGTGCTGTCCAGAAACAGCGTCGACATGCCTCACAAACTCCAGAATACACATAGCGGCGCTCAAGGGAAATTTCGCCATGCCGTCTCCATCTGTGGGCATTCAAGCCCTGCACCGTAGAGAAAGAACTGGAGCAAGAAGCGCAAGAGAACACCTCAGTCGCTCGAGAGCCAGCTGCATCCAAACCAGGCACATCAAAAACAACACCATGGGTCTGACAGAGCGTCTTGATGTCGCGATGCATCTTCGCCACATGGTGAATGGTTTGCTCCTGCGTGAGATGACGGGCTACAGCACGTCGAATTTGCTGAGCCATGGTGGAAGGGACCTGAGCCAACCAAGCAAGGAGCGCCTCCCGCGTCCAATCATGAGCAGGTAGGTGTGGCATCATCGTAGCAAGCCAACGCAAGGCATGTCGAACAGCATGAAGCCAAGAAGACGAACAAAACTCGTCCTCTGCCAAAATGAAATCCCAGGTGGCACGTGGAGCACTGCGATAAAGCTGGAGGAGAAACAGCAATCGGTGCTTGGCAAGTCGAACAGACAAGCCAGGAATCCGCCAAAGGGCACGAAACTCAGCATCAGACGTAGTGTCCGCACTCCAAAATCCCGATCCAACAATCTGGCGCTGCCAACGCGTGATGACACCAGAAAGATGTTGGTATTGCCGAGCTGAAAAGGCTCCAACTGCCACTGCCATACATCAAGATGGGCATAACCAGAGATTCAAAGAGCTTCAACCGAATAGGAACAGCAATCTTGCGGTTGTGGAAGATGGTGCGACCCATGGTGCGGAAGGCATGCGACGCCTTTCCAATCTTGACCTTCAAGTCCTGTTGGATGTCACCTTTGGAGGCAAAGACCAAACCCAAATGGGTATAATGAGAAACAATGCGAAGAGGGTCACGATGCAAAATAGGAAGCAAGCTGTGCTCTTCAAGAAAGCGTTCTCGCCGTAGTTGAGGTGCGCCAGGCCCTCGAAATTGCATGGTGGCCTCAGTCTTGCCTGGTGCACAATTGAGGCGAAGCCCAAAGGAATTGAAAACATCATGAGTCTTCTGCATAGTCAGCTGAACGGTCAAATCCAATTGCGAAGCATCCAAGCAAGGCAGCGGCAGTGCAATATCGTCAACCCAGGCAATGACTGGTGCAGCACATTGCATGTAGACGTTGGCCTGCATGATGGTTGGAAGAGATCCAATGACAGCTTGAAGCTTCCGAAGCAAAGAAGTCATCATGATGTTATAGGCAATGTCAGCCAAAGGGGATCCAGGGCGCGATCCTCTGGTCGTGGCATGGCACGTATTCGAACCAGGACAAGTAAACCAAGTGTCTTGATGAGCATCCTTGACAAGCCGAGCCACCATGGGATTGACAGTCTCAAATGGCGCAGCATGGTCAGCAGCATGATCAATCAGTTGTTGCACGTTCAGACCTTCAGCTTCAAGAGTCTGACGAAGAGCACATGGAAAGGCAGCTGTAGTCCCAAACGCATGCTGGCGTAACAAGCAATGGAAGGCGTTCCGCACGTCCAAGAACAAGACAGCCAATGAAACCTGCTTGGCAGCCGCAACAGCTGAATAGGATCGAAGCAAAATGGAAGCAAAAGGAGTCTGCTGGCCACGATACCCACCATATTGCGTGCTCAGACGCACCTCGGATGCCCACGGCAATAATTTCCGTCTCAGCATGGCATGGTGTAGTTTGGCAAGACAATCAAGGACCATGATGCCTCGCATGCCAGCAGCCGTACGCGCCCCAACAGTTCCAGCCTTTTTTGCAATACTGCACAAGGTGCCGCCCTTGAACTGGACTGGCTCCGCAGAGACCAGCCAGATTTTCATCATCAAGGCATGGAAAACACCAGGATACTGCTGGAGACAAGATTGCAATTGTTCAACGGCCACACTATCCAATCCAGGCGCACGGCCCTTCTTGGCAAGTTTACAAACTTGTTCCAGTTCCGTACAGGTCGGGAGGTCACAAAGATTGACAGCCAATGGAAGATCATCTTGCTGTTGCCGTTGACGGACTGCACAAGAATGCAAAAGAGCAGGATATGTCGTGGCAGACCCAGCTTCCAATGCACAATAATGTTCATGGAGCTCATCAAGACAAGGGCCAGAACACCGAGTATTCGACTTCCGTTTGGCAATGTGCTTGGGCAGCAAGTGCTTGATGTGTTTCCAAAGGCCAGTGATTCCTTCATCGGCAGCAATGTCACCTTGACGAGCGGCAAGACCAGCAAAGAAGAGGCGATCATCATTGCGTACAGCTTCAGTGACTTGGAGACAAAGATAATGATAAAACCAGGAGTGCCAAGCAATGGAGTGGTCGATCAGGCGAAGCCAAGGACGCCACACGGTCACATCATCACAACCAGAACCCGTCTTCCAACCAGCGAAAACAGCACGCAAGCATCCAAATCGGGCAGCAGTTCGCAAGGCACGGAGTCGTTGCCAATGATGCCGTTTGTGCTGAATCAGAGCCCATGTATGAGCACAAAGATGTCCTTTGCGTGGTTGTTGCCGAGGCTTGGGAGGAGTCAACGCAGTCATCCAAAGCTGAAGAGAAGCAGCATGCGAATGAACATCCGAGTGCCAAGGGACACAAGGCGGAGCAGTGGCAAGGCCAGCAAGGTTGGTTGAAGGCGGAGACACAGGAGGAGACATCGAAGGTGTGCAGGGCAAAGGCAACTCAAGCAATACACAACGATGATCAGGCTTGGTGATGGTCAAGTCAACATCAGCCAATTGTGTCCGAATCCCAGAGGTACGCAAAGACAAAGACAATGCCACAAAGTCCAAGCGTCCTTCATGGCCAGAACTATGGGTCCAAGTCGCATGAGGTCCATCATGAAACGACTCATCAGTTTGAGGAAGAAAGAGATCCTGATCTTGAAGCCAAGCATGAAAGCATTCACCAGCTAAAGTTTCGGCCTCCGCCCCAAATGTACCAACACAAGAAGAAGGCTGAGAGCCAACACGAGCATTTGCATCAAGAAGGGCGATCAATGGCCACGAACGATATGCACTGGGAATGTCCTTCGACAACATTGTCCAAAAGGAAGTCGCTTCTTCAAAGGTGGGACATGGAGGTGCATGGGCAACAAGAAACAGTAGTTTCAAATCATCGTGATGAAGCCGAACAAGAAGATGTTGCGCCGAGGACGCAAGAATGCGAAGATGGCAGTGTCGAATCAAAAGCGGTCCGTGGGAATGAGGCCAACGTTCATGAATCCACAATTGAATACCACCAACGCCTCGACCAGTTGCCGGAGCGGATAAAATGTGATACCGCTGAGATTGAGAATGTCCCTGCATTTGAGAACGAGACTCCTGGATACCGATCACTTGAATGTTCGCACGGGCAAAATCACGGAGAAGAGCTTCCATCCGGCCAGTAGCACCCTTCCCATGAGCAGCACGATTCTGGTAGAGGGTCATGACGTTGGCAGTTGCACACCGAAGAGTGAAGTGAGCCGAAGGCAGAGGAATCGTAGGTGGAACACAACGTCGAAGAAATGGATGACCAGCAGGAGAAGGCTCAACACACAGCGGAAGTGAAGCATTCACCTGCATGAAGCCGTTGTAAATGGGCGGAAACGAAGGATGTCCCTGAGAAGCAAGTTCCAAAGTTTCAAGCCAATGAACGGCAGTCAAATCCTCAACCAAAGGCTGGTAAATCTGCTCAAAAGCCAAAGATGGGATCCATCCAGAGACTGAGGCCCAAGAAACAGCATCAGCAGCTTCGTTCCAAGGATGCCCAGAATGTGCCGGGATGTGATGCCAAGTTGGAACCAATTGAAAGCGCTGTTGAAGCCAAAGAATCAAGGAACGGAGCGCATACTGAACTTGTGGATGTGCTTCAGCACGCCAAAGACCGGATCCAGTCATGCCTGCAAACATACAATCAAAGTTGAAGCTGAGGCTGATAGAAGTCCAGGCAAAGCTATCGCACAACTGACATGCCCAAAGAGCCGCACCAACAACGCTGGCAAGTTCAGCAAAGGGGGCAAAAGCTCCAATCCCCGTGTCAAAACAGCGAAAGCCACCAAAGCGATCACCATGTCGAGTATGAACCACCAGCACAACAGCAGCGGAAGAGCAACGCTGACTGTCAAGCACAGCCGAGGATCCATCAGTGAAGAAAGAGAACCCAAGCGGCAGCTCATCTTTCCAGCAGGGCGTGGAGGAGAAGGCATGCAAGGTGGAGTCATGCCACTTGACCACACTATCAAGAGATTGAATGGCACCGAGGTCAAGCTGAAAAATGATCGTCCGTAAACGAAGCACAGGACGAAAATCGACAGAAATCATGGTAGGCGTCTCAATAAGGGAGTCAAGACACAAAGGAACTGGGGGCAAACGTGGCCAGCGGGCTTGAGCCACCGTCCCGCTTGTTAGGCGCTCACGTTGAAGTGCCTCGTGCGGACATTGAGACATCAAAGCAAGAGCATCTTGACAGGTCGTCTGCAGTTTGATGATGGAAAGCTGCAGAAGATCAACAGAGTCATCATCAGAATCAGGTCGTAAATCTCCAACAAGGGCATGTTGGTCTTGCAAGAGGCGAACAGAGTCAGGATGAACTCGAATCACAAGACTGCAGCCAGATCGTACAGGTTCAGGATCCACAAGGCCAAATGGTCGATCACCAAGAGACACAGAGCACTGAGAATTCTGCAAGGGGTCAGAGGATTGAGGATCCGCATGACGCAGGATAGTAGCTCGTGACGCAATTGCAGGCACAGATTGCGCTGTTTGGTGTAGGTGAATGAAAGAACCCTGAGCCCGTAGAACAGAAAGAAGAACTGCAGCGGAAAAGTCAGTCTGCTCCTGTTCAATAATCAGAGTAGCCAGAGAGCATTGAAAAGAAGTACATGGAGGAGCTGGCCGTACCAAATGAACAACACATGGGATCGTGGTGTCAAGGAGGTCATTCCACACAGTGGCGAGATCCTGTGCCCACTGTGCCACATCAGTAGTCAAGCGAAGAGGTCTAGGCGTAGCACAAAGTGGATATCGATGATGTTGGATCAACCAAGTGTTGACATAGGCGATCGGGCCTTCGTCCTCATTCTCAATCAATGCACCATTGGTGAAAAGCCTTTCAAGCCCTTGCAACCAACGAAGGTCATCAAATGGGGCACGTGCAGGAAGAGCAGGTTGAGGCCGAACCGGAGGGGCATATGATAACTCCCAAGCCGGAACAGCGGCATCCACAGGATCAAGCTGACAGTGAGTGCCTGAGATCACAAAGTCATGATCACCCTGAAGCAGCTGACGAGACCGGACAATGGCAGTCTGGAGAAGACGCATCGAAGTACTGGCACTTGAAGCAGCACCAACATGAGCAGCCCTTTTTCCGGGTGGATCACAATCAGAAAGACCAGCAAGCCGCTTACGTACTGCTGGCGGCACATCAGAGTCAAACAGCAAGTCCGCAACTTCAATGGCGAAGTCAGTGTCAAGCGCTGAGTCCTGCGGTGGAGGTACTGTGACTCGAAGATAAAGGCCATGTTGAACAGCATGGAGCGCATCATCAGATTCAAGCCAAGCCTGATGATTCCAAGTGATCTGACAAGACATGTGAGGAAGATCACAGTAGTCAGCAAGATGGAGATGGCGCAACAGCATCGCACGACTCATCAGATTCGGAACTCGATGAACATGACGATCAACAGTCGGTGTGGAAGAATGATACTGAATCTCGACATCAATGAGAACCAGCTGGTCAGTGGTACCAGGTTGAAGGTCGCCCACATATTGAAGGATAACAGCTTCTTCAGCAGCGTGTTGATCAATTGTGGCAGCTTGAAGGTAGTGAAGTCCAATGACATCATGCAATGAGAGTCTCAGCTGACGAGCAATGTCCAGCAAAACAGCATTGTACGTAGTCCAACGAACAAAGAAGTGATGAGCAGGTCGTCGGAAGCTGTAGACATGCACGCCTTCAAGTGCTTCTTCAGCAGAGGTCAATGACTCAGAATCAACGTCCTCAGCATCCTCATGAACATCGTGAGAAACATCAGGTTCTGCAGCTGGTTCAACACTGCTAGCAGCAGCCGGGGCCGGAACAACCGTACCCGCTGCAGTGGTATGATGGCCCTCTCGAACGTCAGCTCAGGGGTACATGGTATAGCCTGCCAACCATGTGCAATGTGACATTGGCGGCCAGGAAGGAAATGGTCAGCTTGAGCACCAGTCAGAAGAAGATGACCGCTGATGCAAAGTGGAAGAGAAATGGCGATATGATACATGTCATCAGAATCAGGAGGATAAACGGTGACAACACCTCCACGACCATCTGCCGATCCTTGAGTCAAGATGACATCAGCATGGACACCAACTCCAGGTGGGTCAGGAACGTCCGGAAACACCAAATGGATAGCCCCAAGGCGAAGCCGATCAGGCCATGCTGCAAGAAGTTGCCGAATCCAGCCAGCGCTCATACCAGATAAATCAATGATGCGAGGCAATTGACATTGAGGAGCTTCAGGGTGGTGAAGATACCAAGTGCGCACCCGTAGAGCACTGCCCAACAATCCACCATGAGCATCAAAAACAGATTGCAACTTCTAAATGAACGCCATATCCTCCGGGTAGAAGGTGATCTCCAGGAGGACCCGAAGACGAAGCAGCAGATCCAGCAGCAGCAGACACGGATTCATGGGCACCACAAAGAGCGTCAATTGGTTGATCAGCCTCAGAATGCACCACTTTCCAAGAACCGGAACATGAGGGCTGCACCAACGATTCAGAATGGGAACAAGGAGTCCTGGAGATGCACACGGCCACTTCGGACAGCGGATCAGCATCAGGACATCCAGAGACAGCACAACTGCGATGGGTAGTGTCCCATTCATTGACGGGTTCCTGTTCATCACCAAACCAGTAGGTGTCATAGTCAGCAAAACGAACATGTAGTCCAAGAGTTTGTCGGAACTTAGGAGCAGGCAATCCCAACGCTGCTTCCGCAAGATGATCAAATTCCCCTGGACATACTTCTTGATGTAGATCGAAGGCATTCTTCAAAGCCTGCCATGGCGCAATGAAGTTGGGCTCCTTGAGAATAGGATGTTTCCACTGCAAAGCGGCCAATGGAGGTAGATCACAAGCCCTTCGGACAGGACACGGTAGCGTCGTCACTGACCAGGCGCAGCAAAAGGCTGCAATGCCTTTGCTCCAGACAGAGCGGATCCTCTGTCGTCCGTCATGGGAACCTCGGCTTCTTCGTCGTTCTTCCGAGCCCGTTTGGACTGTCGTTGCTCTGCTTCTTGTTGATCTTTTTCGGCTTGTTCGGAGAGCTGTTGCAGACTTGTGGCCATATTCTGCATGCCATCCAAAATGCGATTGGATGCCTCTCGGGTCGCCTGCTCGATGACCTCGATGTCGTCGTCGGAGATCTCCGTGGGTTCGGTAGTCTTCTTGCGCTCGAAGTCCACTTTCGCTTGAGCAACTTCTTCTCGAGCGACATTGATCTGTTCTTTGCAGGCTTTTTCTTGGGCTTGAAACATTTCTGTATACTCGCTCCACTGCTTGAGGGAGGCAGTAAGAAATGTCCGCCACCTGGACATCAGATTGCTCCTGGATGTAAGGGCAGCATCTAGAGATTCTCGAGCTTTCCCAAGGTCTGTGACAGCACTGTGTAGACCTTTGGTGTACTGCTTCTTGTTCTGGGCCTTGTGCTTTTGAACAAGGGCAGTCACATCTGGTGTCATAGCATCGGGATTCTGTTGAAGATGTCCAACTAGTTCTTTCAAGTCCTTGGCAGCTTGGCTGTCTGCAGCAGGAGCTTCTTGAGGATGACCAGGAGGAAGCGGCGCAGTCATCCAAGGAGCTGCAGAAGCATCCCAACCAGAAATTGGTGGAGGTCCAGGAGGAGGCGGAAGAGGAGCTTGGGGTCCAGCAGCCGATTTGGCTTTGGTTTTCCCTTTGCCAAGTCCTTTGCCTTTCTGATTCTGATTCTGATCGTTCTGGTTCTGATTCTGGTTGTTCTTTTTGCGCCTGGAACGTGGTCGTTGTCCTTGAGCATTGCCAGTTCATGTACCATCTTGCCATCCATCTCCAGTCCAAGGAGGTTGATGAGATTGAGCAGCAGGAGCATTGGCAGCATACGTCTGTCGGGATCTGGAGGGTTTGCGTTGGCGAGGAGCCTGTGCACAAACCTCCCAACTTTGACCACATGTGTCGCAGAACCAGGCTTGAGGACTTTTCATTTTGCGGCAAGAGCCGCAGAGCCATCCAGTGGGTCCAGTCATATTGGCCATTGCAAGATCGATCTTGGCAATGAATGAAGGATCCTTGGAATGATGTCGAGCAAGTTGAAGGCGCAATTTCCTTAACTGCACAAAGTCCAAAAGAAGTTTGCCTGAACGGTGCAAATGCCACAAGCGCCGGGCTTTTGCACGCTTCTTCCTCTCGCTGCGCCTCCTTGTAGGAGTGATGATGTCCACTCAGCAAATACCCCAAGCAGAGTAGGACAAAGAGCATGCGCAAAGGAGATGACCGGAAAGAGGCCAAAGAGCAGCTCAGAAGCGATGAAGAAGTTCAGGAAAAAGAGCAAATCAGGAGCACTCAGCACTTCGGCAAAGATGAACCAGATGAGCTCAGTCACAAAGTCCCTGGCAAGGTGCGCAAAGAACTGAAGCAATGGCGATTTCCACCGCGGCGACGCCGATTGCTGTGCAGCGAGCCGCTAAGGTGTCAGGTTAGCGGGGGGCAGGCTTGACCCAAAACCTTTACGCCCATGTTTAAACTATAAACAGCCCATGTTTTACACTTTAAACATGACGCTCAAGCATTGCTGGGGACTTAGGCTGGCCCCTAAGTCCCCGGCTGGTGCCGGAGGTGCCTTCGGCACCAGCCCGCGTTTTTTAAGAAAAAGTTGCGGCGCTGTTTTGGGTTCTCGCACGTGCACGGCAAACACAGGGAGTAATTTCAACAGCCCTAACTTCTTTCATCTGAATCTCCGGTCACTGTTTGCAACCTCCGCTCCACCCTATCTGTCCTACTTGCTTCGCTCTTGCCACTCTTCGTATGCAGCAGTATCCACCTGTACGGTATCCTACATCTTTTAGATTTTCACTTTTCTATTCGATTATATGCTCCCTATTCCCACACTGTTTGGAGTCTCGTGCCGGGATATGTGTTTTTTCGTTGTGTTGGTTTTCATTGTGTAAAAATGCCATAGGCTTGTATGATTCATCCCTGACCTGCTTTCACACTGCTTTCACGTAGTTCAAAACTGTTTGTTCCACAGAGCGGTTGGGATTTGACCCAGTTCAACAGGCAACATCTAGGTGATACTTCAAGAATAGCTGGGATGAATGGACGGTCATTTAGGGAAGAGTTGGTTGGAATGCATTTTCTTTGGCTGAACCTATGCAACCAAAAGCCTTCAAACCTGCAGTTTTCAGGTTAGAGTTGGCCTTGGACCCCTCAAAGGCCACCGTATTTCACAGAAAGCAAGGGTTGCATTGATTTTTGTTTGGGTGAAATTACGTAACCAAATATGCCCTATTCAGGCTAGAGCTGGCCTTAGACACTTTGGGGTACCTGTTGATTTTTGCAGAGACATTTGCGGGAGATATGCTGGGACTAACAGTGATGCTTTGGACCTACACGCAGGGAAAAATACCCGTCAAACTTGCGTCCGGCATGAAATGGACATGCATTCTTGGAAATTGGGATGTTTGTTTTGCTTATTGAAACTACATGGCCCAAACACCTGCAAATCTGCAATTTGCATTTCTCAGGGGACAACCACCGTGACCCATCTCGGCGAAAAAACCATTCAACTACAGGAATAATTTTGTCAATCTTTGTTTTCTTCGAGATGGCAAGCAAGTTGGAGACAAATTCATGTTCCGTCCACGGGTACTGAAATTGCCCGTCCAAGGCAAGGGGTGTGGAACAATCAAATCAGATCCGGCGTCGGCTGTGACCACTCGTTGGATTTTTCTTGATTGGATTGATTGCCATATATTTTTTATTTATACCTACACTGGGTAGGTAGAGATGAATTCCCGCCCACCCCATTTTGGAGGAATTTCTGTTGTGGAAAATCAACTCAACAATATGTTTCATTAATTTTATTCATTATATGCGGTAATGCCCTTGGATTTTTTCCATTTCCCGGGGGGGTACCCCCCTGCACTTTCACTGTAAGGGCACTTGCAGAGAGCGTATTGTGATGACGAAAGCTCAAGCGGCACACGAAAGAGCAATGGATTCGCCAAAATATGTCATTAAATCATTAAATATGTTTGATCAGATATGTTTGATCAGATGCGTTCACAGGATGCGCATTCGACAAAACTCCTCCTGGTATTTGTTCCCGTTTCAGGTAAATTCGTTTTTTTCTGCGGTATGTGGAACTGGTTGGACTTCGTCGCTGGCCTCAGTTTTGTTTCAAGTGCCGCATTTCTGTAGACTCCTAGACGAGTGAGTCGACATTGGAACAAGCACAGGGTGAAATCATGTCACAGCCCGAAGCGCCGAGATCATTGTTTTGGTGTGGCCACGGGCTGAGCTGAGACTGCGAGCCTTGTTCCTGCTTGTGTCTTTGGCAACCTTGAGCACTTTGAGAAATTAAGATGACTTGCACAGTGTCACAGTATAGTGTTTCTCCCTCCATGCGCTAACACACGGGAAACACATGTTTATTTTGAGAAAAAATCCCCAAGCAGCCCATTGGTTTGTGTTGCTCAGCTCGACGGTGCAGGATCATCAGCAAACTTGCAAAGGACGCCATGCCTGTGAACTCACAGGTGCCCGGCTACCCTTGGTCCATTCCTTGGCCCTTGGTCCAAGGTGGCCAACATGAAACCCGAAGATGTTGTGCCCTGAGTGGTGCAAACCCCCTTACACAATTGATGGGTAGTAAATTGTGATAGATCCAAAGAATGGCAGGGAAATAGTAGGTTTCAAAGTTTAGTAAATGCTTTAACTCGTGTTCACTTAAACATGTTTCTCTCGATTCCACAAGGACCCTAGAGTCAAAGTGTTTCGGTCTAGGTGGTTGTCTTAAGTGACGATGGAAGTCTACAAACATACTTTGGAGCGGACTTTGGCTATCATGCACGTGGAATGGGTTGTCTAGACATTGGCATGGCCACACGGCGTAAGATGCGCGTAGTCCGCTGTTTCAAACTGATTTTGCAGTTTATATACCAAAGACCCTGCAATTGCGCATTCTGAAAGTACGAAAGATACAGATTTGAAAAATTCATTTGCTGCAGTAAGAAAAAAGCAAGATGGATCGTAATTACAACGACCTCACCGCGACGTCACTGAAATGATGGTCCGTAAGGGCAACTATCCCAAAATCGCCTTATTTCAAGAGGTTTGTTGCTATTTAGCCTCGTGCTATCGTGTTTCCATTTTCCCCAGGTGTTGATGTGTTTTTTGGAAATTATGTTGCGACTATTCTTGATTTATGTGTGAATATAACCCTTTTATCCTGTGGTGTAGGGTTGGGGTGGGGTGGGGTGGCATGTTAACATTAAGTTGAAGTTGCTTCCAATGTTGATGCTACGGTGATGATGGGATGGGGTGGGGTTGGGGTGGGGTTGGGGAATGCTATGATGCGTTGATAATGTTAGGATTAAGAACTTAAGAATAAGATGAGGTGAAAAAAATGAGGCGTGGGCGCAGCTTCGCCGGCGGCCTGGTTTGGAACCCCCCTTGGAATACCGAGACAATGACCATTTTACCCCAAAGCTAAATACCAGGCTCGTGAGTGCTATCATTTCTCGAGATCAATTAGCCCTTGTTAAATCTCCTGGTCGCAAGAGGGAGCATGGTGTGCTGTTATTACAAACCGTTTTGAAGCTTCCTGGTGCTGAGATCGGTCTTTGACATCTTAGATTTCCATGGGGCAACATTTGAACAATTCACTTCTTGGTCAGTGGGCGAAATCTTCACAGAATTGTTTGGATGTGTTTTTCATTTTTCCCCTGAGTCACAGTACATGCATGTTATTCTTTTGTTTTATTCTGATTCTTCTTGCTGTTGTTGTCGTCGTTGTAGCTTCTGGTGATGGTGATGACGGTTATTGAATTATTGTGTCCTCCTTCTCATTGCTGTTGGCTGCTTGCTGCATGCAGGCTGGGGCTGTGTAGGAGAGGAACCGTGTCAGAATCCTCACCAAAAAAATAGATCAGGAATGCGCCGCAATTCATGGCCATCCAAACATTTCGCAGGATTTCAATACATCTGAGCTTCAAACTGGAGCTTCAAGCAATCTATTTCTAACCAAGAATGAGCTCTCATGGAACCACATCAAATAAAAACGGGCCTCGGTCAGAGGACTTGATAGTTTTGCTCTGGATGTTGCCATTGTGTGTTGCCCATTTGTTTACTTGACAGAGTGTTGATGTTGAACAAAGTTTGAATTCAGAATTTGGAAATGGCCGTTTGTGTGGCTGTGGGGATTGGGGATTGTGGCGGACGACACCAGGTGCTGCGCCTAGCAAGACTCATCCGGCTCTTTCGGCTCCTACGCTTGGTGCGGCGCATTCAGCAGCCGCTTTGATCCGAAGCACAGTGCACTACGTTTTTTTCAAACAAAAAAATCCGAAAGTCGATTGAGTTTTGTTTTCCATTTGTGAGTCTTGATGTTGAAGGGTTTGCCACAGATCTGCGTGGAGCACCCAAGCGACAGATAGCAGGGCATATTGCAGTGATCCATTCTGCGGGTAGAGCGCATGTACTTTTTCAACATTGGCGCGCGTCTTGCAAGTGGAAAGGCAGGAATAGGCAGGAATAGGTAAGAGGGAGATGCCTACCCATTGTCGTGGATAATGTCTCACAAACACACACGCTACACAAGAAATTTACCATTTGAGGTGGTCTGACGCGAAATGAATCCCGCATGCATGATAAACAACAAGAAATTCCCTCAATGTGAAATTTGGGATTGAAGTGAAGATCAGCCCAGTTGCCCGGAAGTGATACATCTCCCAATACAAGCGAAGAATTGACAACTGTGAGATGCTTCGCATGTCAGACCATGGTGAAACCAGCACCAAATGCCACGTTACTAAGCTCGCGTGCACTTTTTTGGCGTCCCGCTGAAATCCCGCTTTGCATGGTTTTGTAATGTAATAGATATATAATATATGTATACATACATTGTATTAGATTTGGGTCAGATTCATGTTTGGGGTCTTTACAGGGTATGGCCTTCAATCTGATGGCCTGCTCTCAGGTTCGACTCCCTGTACTTGATGTCCACAGCCATTCGTAGCAGCTTCGGAATTCTCGGCTGGACTGCTGCTTTGCTCTTCCTGATTCAAATGCTTTTTGCGCTGGTCTGCTCCTCAAATCTCAGTGCTGAAGCCACACATGCAAGCCAGCCAAGCTCTGATCAAGCGAAACTAAAGAAAATGTCCTTGTGCAAATGATCCGTGCCACTAGTTTGACTTAACCCGCGGCAAATGTGGACACTCCCCGCACTCCACCTGGGATAATCTCTTCGGCAAGATCCCATGCAGATGTTGCGTATCCACTTTGACATGTGATAGAACACGTTGATGACATGTGGTAAGGTGTTGAACCAGCTCCTCTACGGGTTCTATTTCTCGGAGGAACTGTTGAAGGACCACGAGGAGCTCAGGGACAGATTTGAATTGGAAACTCGGACGACAAATCAAACACATTGAGTGGCTCAAGCACCACCTTGCATGGCCACGGGTGCATTCCATGTTCTGACTGAGGACATATCACAGGTCCAAAAATGAGGGTTTCAAGGTGTATATATCAATCTGCCATGCATGCGAGTCTTTGTGTTTGAGAATTCGTACATGTATCAGAACGTTCGTTGGCAGGATATGTTTGTAGATGTTTTATTCCGACAATTTTGCTATCGGACGCCATGCGCTGCAGCTTCGGGAATTATAGGAACAGACGTGCGGCGACCCTGCTGCGGGAAGAACTCAACCCACCATAACGTTGCAATTTCTGCATGCCAGGCTTTATCTATACATTTGATTAATTTTAAGATGTTTTAAGTATTTGTCTATGTCTCTGAGGAATTGCGCGCCATGTTGCCGCAAATGGCGCGTCGGATCAAGTGGATCAGACTTTCGCAATTTCTGTAGCGTACCTGGCTTAAAGGGTGTATTTTGGATTAATTTGGCTCGTTGCCCTTTCTTGCCTACTTGTTCGTTTTAACCTTTTAATCCAAGCATTCGATGAACAATGCTACTACAGAGGCACCTTCCCAATTAAAGAGCACAGGGGGGGATTCGAATCAGGTGGCCATTGTCAAGACTGTGTCCGGTATCACCTCAGGATGCGTTTCTTGATGGGAACTACGTCCGTGAAAACCATTGGGAAAGCGCAGGCCAAACTACCAAATAGACTTATTGATTCTGCTGTTCTGGTCCGCCAGCAATCAAAGGCCAGCAATCAAAGCTGCTTACAAGGTGGGGTCGGATACATCTACGTAAAGCTTGATCAGGTCTAATTCAAGCAAAAAACTCTACCTTCGCATAGGACTTGCCGATTTCAAAGATTTCAGGCCTCAAATTTCCTTTCATGTATGTCAACATCCTTGCACATATCATGCTTTCAGTCTGAGTGCCCCAAACTTTCTGCAATGCATGGGCATTTGCACATTTCGTCCGTGAGCCGGGAACCAGCACTCTTCATGCAAGAGTATTTTTTCATTGAATGTCTAATGCTGAAGGATTTCAATTCACATTCAGTTTGATTCTGTTTTTTTCTGTGGTCCGTAGCCATATCCTATTTGTGTTCTTCCGTTCCTTTACTTCTTTTTTCCTTCCCTTTCCTTTGTTCTTTGACAGTCCAAAATTGAAAAAGGTTTGACGCGATGTGCAATGAATACCGGTTGGCACGAGATTCAGACTTGGCATGGCCCTTTAATAAGCACCATGGAATCTCAAACCTGGGTGTGTGTGCTCTTTTCATGTTGTTGTTTCCTTTTTTTCTCACTTATTATTGTTTGCCTCTGGAGATGTATCCAACAGTGATGTGCAGTAGGACATTAAAATGAAAAGTAGTCGAACGTCAAAAAGAGCAAGATAAAGGAGGCAAGGGATGTGGAAAGGCGTGTTTTTAAAGCATGCGCACATGCGAGTAGAATTTACGCCCGGATCGTAGTAGGAATAGGGGGGAAAATCAAGGACAATGAAAGAAGAATTAAAGCGTGCCATGTGTCTTTTCGGGTCAGGTGCGCGTTTCCTAGGAGCGTATTTGTTTCGATGTGTTTGGAGGCAAATGTTTGTGTGTGTGTGTGCAGATTTGTGCGTGTGTTTGAATTTTGGTTTACGCGCCCGCATGTTGATGGGACCTTTGCATCATCAGGTCTACACCTATTTTGGAACATTCTCTCGCTCGTTGCTCACCATGTTCGAGATAACCTTGGCGTCTTGGTTTCAAAGCTTATCATGACCGCTTCCCTGCGCACAAATACTGCAAACATTTGCAGCACTGATGATTCGATGGACTCAGGCTTCTCAGACCATCAGGATGGCTCCAATCTTTCGCTTGCATTTTATGCTATTCTGTCCAGATTTCTGGAATAGAATTGGCACTAGTTCTTTAAGATAGGTCGCGGGCACGGATGCTCCATGATATGTGTTAATTATGTACACAATCTGAAAATGCATGAGAGGCTAATTGGCCACCTGTGTGCCGTGCCCTCACTGAGAACGTGCTTTGGCTGCAACTCAGTCAGTGGTTTGATGCGGTGGGCTGATGCATTTGGGACTAGCGATAAACACTTTTTGTGTTGGCGAAAGTGTAGGTGATCCAGCACAAGTCAAAATAGAAAGGCTTCAACGGTGGAGGATTCAGCGCCTAAATAGATACTATGTATTGGACTTCTGGCTAATCCCTTCCCCCTAACACTAAACCCCCCCCTTAATACTAAACACCTCAGATAGTTTTTAGATGTTTTTAGAATTAGGGGGGTATTTATTATTAGGGGACCCTAATACCAAATTTCGGACCTTAATAATAAAAACGATTTTTATCGATTTAAAGATCAATTAAATTCCTGTTGAAAACGCAATGAATACGTTGTAAAAAATTGGATTTCGAAGCGGACCCTAATACTAAATTAAAAACTCTATTTTTAAGAACTATTTCTTCGATTTCAAAATCAATTAAAATCCTTTTTAAAACGCAATTAATGCGTTGCAAAAAATTGGCTTTCGAAGCGGACCCGAATACTAAATTAAAAACCTCAATATTAAAAACTATTTTATTTTTAAAACGCAATGAATACGTTACAAAAAATTGGCTTTCGAAGCGGACATTAATATTAAATTAAAAACTTTAATATCAAAAGCTATTTCTTTCCATTTCCAAATCAATTAAATTCTTTTTTTAAACGCAATTAAAACATTGCAGAAAATTGGATTTCGAAGCGGACCCTAATAATAAACACCCCGGGGTTAACTAGTTTTTAGTATTGGGGGGTCAGACCCACACATGGTAGATATATTTTTAAGTTGTTTTCTAAAGGGGATCAATTAAAAGTCAAATTGGCCAACCATAAATTTTCCAAAATTGGAGATGGACCCTAGTTTTTAGTATTTGGGGGGGTTTAGTGTAAGGGGAAGGGATTATTTTGAGTCCGGTAAAAAAAGTTTGCAGTTTGTTTCCTTTTTTCGGAGCTCAGACCTGACTCAGTCAATGTTGACCCGTTACCCGCAAGGTGACTGAATGGTTCATGATTTTCTTTTTGGTCCACAAAGTTACCATGGGCTTTGCCGTCATTGGTGTCATCAATGGTGCCTTGGCCGCAGTTTGAGAGAGAGAGAGAGATGAATAGTCCAAACTCTGCTTGTGACTGGGTTGTCGTTGTGTAGTTGTAGCTGTAGCAGTAGTAGTAAGGGGAAGACTGGTAGTAGAGGAGTAGAAGGGGATTGCTCCTACTCCTGCTCCCCAATCCTACTTCTATTCCTCCTACTACTACTCCTACTCCTGCTACTACTCATACTTCTACGAGTACTCCTACTGCTACTACTACATTACTATTACCAGTAGTACCGCACAAGGCGGTGGCGGAAGTTTCAAGAATAGGAAACCTATAGGAGAGGTTCGTTGCTGTGAATGATGGATGGCAGAGCCGACCCACTGATGGACCGACACGTGGCTGGAGGCAGCGCAGTGTTGTTGTGGTTGTAGTTGTAGTTGTTGTGGTTGTAGTTGTAGTTGTGGATGTAGATGTNGAGGCAGCGCAGTGTTGTTGTGGTTGTAGTTGTAGTTGTTGTGGTTGTAGTTGTAGTTGTGGATGTAGATGTAGTTGTGGTTGTAGTTGTAGTTGTAGTAGTTGTAGTTGTAGTTGTAGTGCAGTGCAGTGTAGTGCTGTTGTAGTGGTTATCGTGGTTGTAGCTGTAGCCGTTGTAGCTGTAGTTCTCATGTAGTTGAAGTTGTAGTTGTAGTTGTTGTGGTTGTTGTGGTTGTTGTGGTTGTTGTGGTTGTTGTGGCTGTTGTAGTTGTAGCTGTTGTAGTTGAAGTTGTAGCTGTAGTTGTAGCTGTAGTTGTTGTAGTTGTTGTAGTTGTTGTAGTTGTTGTAGTTGTGTTTGTTTTAGTTGTAGCTGTTGAAGTTGTAGTGGTTATTGTGGTCGTAGTTGTAGTTGTAGTCGTAGTGGTAGTTGTACTGGTAATGTAGTTGTACCTGTAGTGGTAGCTGTAGTGGTAACGTAGTTGTAGTTGTGGTTGTTGTGGTTGTAGTTGTAGCTGTTGCAGCTGAAGTTGTAATAGTTGTTGTAGTTGTTGTAGTTGTTGTAGTTGTTGTAGTTGTTGTAGTTGTTGTAGTTGCTGTAGTTGTAGCTGTTGTAGCTGTTGAGCTGTTGTAGCTGTTGTAGCTGTTGTAGCTGTTGTAGTTGTAGTGGTTGTTGTGGCTGTATTTGTAGGTGTAGTCGTAGTGGTAGTAGTAGTAGTAATGTAGTTGTAGTTGTAGTGGTAGTTGTAGCTGTCATGTAGTTGAAGTTGTAGCTGTCGTTGTTGTATAGCTGTTGTAGTTGTAGCGGTTGTTGTGGTTGTAGTTGCAGTTGTAGTCGTAGTGGTAGTTGTAGTGGTAATGTTGTTGTAGTTGTAGTGGGAGTTGTAGTGGTAATGTAGTTGTAGTTGTAGTTGTGGTTGTAATTGTACTTGTGCTTGTACTTGTAGTTGTGGCGTAGTCACNTTGTAGTTGTAGTGGGAGTTGTAGTGGTAATGTAGTTGTAGTTGTAGTTGTGGTTGTAATTGTACTTGTGCTTGTACTTGTAGTTGTGGCGTAGTCACAACCAAACTTCAAAAATCGTCCCGAAACCCGCAGTTTTTAACACTTTTGACATGGAAACGTGCTTCGTGCCACAACGGCGTGCACTTTTTTGACATCGAATCATCATCGAATCGTCAAAAAGTGCTCCGAACGTGACAGTTTTTAACACTTTTTACTTCCAAATGCGCTTCCCGCCACAGCGCCGTGCAGTTTTTCCACATCACAACTTCCAAAAGTGGTCCGAACATGTGGTGTCTTTAACATTTTGACTTCCGAATGTGCTTCGCGCCACAGCGCCGTACACTTTTTCGACATCTCAACTTCCAAAAGTGCTCCGAACCCGACAGTTTTTAACACTTTTCACTTCCAAATGTGCTTCGCGCCACAACGCCGTGCACTTTTTCGACATCTCAACTTCCAAAAGTTGTCCGAACGTGACCGTTTTTAACACTTTTCACTTCCAAATGTGCTTCGCGCCACAACGCCGTGCACTTTTTCCACATCTGAACTTCCAAAAGTGCTCCGAACATGGTGTGCTTTAACACTTTTTACTTCCGAATGTGCTTCGCGCCACAGAGGCGTGCACTTTTTCCACATCTTAACTTCCAAAATTGCTCCGAGACCAACCGCTTTTAACACTTTTTACTTCCAAATGTGCTTCGCGCCACAACGGCGTGCAATTTTACATTTCTCATCTGCCGAGATGTCTCCGCACCCGCCGCTTTAGCGAGCCTACTTCTCGACCATCCTGAGCCACAAAACATTGGAAAAACACAGTGTTTCGCGACTTTTCTACCTCTTCGTCTTCTGACTTTCTCATCTTCTGACTTTC
>BGPT01000791.1:87537-105037 GCA_003297045.1 Symbiodinium sp. clade C Y103 | reverse complement strand
TATACTTCCGTGTTACGGACTTCAATGAAATTGCAACTCACTGTCATTGCAATTCATTGTCATTGCACTTCACTGTCATTGCAATTCACTGTCATTGCAACTCACTGTCATTGCAATTCATTGTCATTGCAATTCACTGTCTCGGGTCTGCTCGGATCCTTTGAGTTTTTGAAGGAAGTCTCGCACGAACGCTTCGGTTTCACAACTTCAACTTTCTGTTTTTGAGGGAAGTCTCGCACGAAAGCTTCGTTTTCACATCTTCAACTTTCAGTTTTTCAGGGAAGTCTCGCACGAAATGCGTTTTTGAAAGTTAGCGGATGCACGAAATGTTGTGTTTTGCAGGACAAAGCGTGCCTCGGAAGAGGGATGGGGAAGGTCTGCCGCGCGACGTGTGCGAGACGGTCNGAAAGTTAGCGGATGCACGAAATGTTGTGTTTTGCAGGACAAAGCGTGCCTCGGAAGAGGGATGGGGAAGGTCTGCCGCGCGACGTGTGCGAGACGGTCCCGGCTAAACCGGGTTCATGGTAAAATCGTCCCCGCAATCAAAATGAGACTTCAGGCTTGCNATGGGGAAGGTCTGCCGCGCGACGTGTGCGAGACGGTCCCGGCTAAACCGGGTTCATGGTAAAATCGTCCCCGCAATCAAAATGAGACTTCAGGCTTGCCTTTGACATCTGGAAGTTGTTGGATTTGAAGGACGTCTCGCACGAAAGCTTCGTTTTCACATTTTCAACTTTCAGTTTTTGAGGGAAGTCTCGCACGAAAGCTTTGTTTTTAAATCTTCAACCGTTAGTTTTTGAAGAAAGTCTCGCACGAAAGCTTTGTTTTCAAATCTTCAACTTTTAGTTTTTGAAGAAAGTCTCGCACGAAAGCTTTGTTTTCACATCGTCAACTTTGAGTTTTTGAAGGAAGTCTCGCACGAACGCTTCGTTTTCACAACTTTAACTTTCTGTTTTTGAGGGAAGTCTCGCACGAAATGCGTTTTTGAAAGTTAGCGGATGCACGAAATGTTGTGTTTTGCAGGACAAAACGTGCCTCGGAAGAGGGATGGGGAAGGTCTACCGCGCGACGTGTGCGAGACGGTCCCGGCTCAACCGGGTTCATGGTAAAATCGTCCCCGCAATCAAAATGAGACTTCAGGCTTGCTTTTGACATCTTGAAGTTGTTGGATTTGAAGGAAGTCTCGCACGANTAAAATCGTCCCCGCAATCAAAATGAGACTTCAGGCTTGCTTTTGACATCTTGAAGTTGTTGGATTTGAAGGAAGTCTCGCACGAAAGCTTCGTTTTCATAGCTTCAACTTCTATTTTTTGAAGGAAGTCTCGCACGAAAGCTTCGTTTTCACATCTTCAACTTTCAGTTTTTGAGGGAAGTCTCGCACGAAAGCTTGTTTTCAAATCTTCAACTTTTAGTTTTTGAAGAAAGTCTCGCACGAAAGCTTTGTTTTCACATCGTCAACTTTGAGTTTTTGAAGGAAGTCTCGCACGAACGCTTCGTTTTCACAACTTTAACTTTCTGTTTTTGAGGGAAGTCTCGCACGAAAGCTTCGTTTTCACATCTTCAACTTTCAGTTTTTCAGGGAAGTCTCGCACGAAAGGCGTTTTCGAAAGTTAGCGGATGCACGAAATGTTGTGTTTTGCAGGACAAAGCGTGCCTCGGAAGAGGGATGGGGAAGGTCTGCCGCGCGACGTGTGCGAGACGGTCCCGGCTAAACCGGGTTCATGGTAAAATCGTCCCCGCAATCAAAATGAGACTTCAGGCTTGCTTTTGACATCTGGAAGTTGTTGGATTTGAAGGACGTCTCGCACGAAAGCTTCGTTTTCATAACTTCAACTTTTTTTTGAAGGAAGTCTCGCACGAAAGCTTTGTTTTCAAATCTTCAACTTTCTGTTTTTGAAGGAAGTCTCGCACGAAAGCTTTGTTTTCACATCGTCAACTTTTTGTTTTTGAAGGAAGTCTCGCACGAAAGCTTTGTTTTCACATCTTCAGCTTTCATTTTTGGAAGCTTACTTGCGTAGTTCCATTGTGTTTTGCAAGTCGCTGTTTGCGAATCGCATTGTAATGGCTGCGTCAAGATTCCTTGGTGCCACGGCTGCGTGCGTAATATTTTTGTGTTTTGCAGCAGGACATCCTAAATCGTATTGGAATGGCTACATCCAGGTTGCCAAGGTGATTTGTCCGCAGATTTTCTCCATTTTGGGGCTGGTGATTTTCCTATTAGAACTCTTTTTAAAAAGTCTTCAAAATCGTGCTTTTTTCGGCTTCGGCGTCGAGATCCATCTGGTTTTGGAGCTGCAATCTCTGGCAGCGATGTGCGTAGTTCCATTGTGTTTTGCAACTCAGTGTCTGCAAATCGCATTGTAATGGCTGCGTCAAGGTTCNATCTCTGGCAGCGATGTGCGTAGTTCCATTGTGTTTTGCAACTCAGTGTCTGCAAATCGCATTGTAATGGCTGCGTCAAGGTTCCTTGGTGCCACGGCCGCGTGCGTAATACTATTTTGTTTTGCAGCTGGACATCGTAAATCGTATTGGAATGGCTACATCCAGGTTGCCAAGGTGACTTGTCAGCAGATTTTCTCCATTTTTTGGGCTGGTGATTTTTCTATTAAAACTCTTATTAAAAAGGCTTCAAAATCGTGCTTTTTTCGGCTTCGGCGTCGACATCCGGTTTTGGAGCTGCAATTTCTAGCGCGATCATGGATAAAAACGGTTCTGTGTTAAAGCTTCTGTGTGTAAAAGCTTCTCTGTTCAAAAGCTTGCTGTGTGCAAACGCTTCTCTGTGTAAAAGCTTCTTTGTGTAAAAGCTTCTGTGTGTAAAAGCTTCTCTGTGTAAAACCTTCTCTGTGTAAAAGCTTTTGTGTGTAAAAGCTNTCTCTGTGTAAAAGCTTCTTTGTGTAAAAGCTTCTGTGTGTAAAAGCTTCTCTGTGTAAAACCTTCTCTGTGTAAAAGCTTTTGTGTGTAAAAGCTTCTGTGTGTAAAAGTTTTTTTGTGTAAATGCTTCTGTGTGTAAAAGCTTCTGCGTGTAAAAGCTTCTCTGTGTAAAAGCTTCTCTGTTCAAAAGCTTGCTGTGTGTAAAAGCTTCTCTGTGTAAAAGCTTGCTGTGTGCATGAGATTCTCTGTGTAAAAGCTGAAAGCTTCTGTCTGTAAAAGCCTCTCTGTGTAAAAGTTTCTGTGTGTAAAAGTTTGCTGTGTGTAGAAGGTTGCTGTGTGTAAAAGCTTCTCTGTGTAAAAGGTAGCCTTGTGTAAAAGCTTCTCTGTGTAAAAGTTTGCTGTGTGCAAAAGGTTGCTGTGTGTAATTGCTGTGTGTGTGAAAGCTTCTGTGTGTAAAAGCCTTTTCGTGTAAAAGCTTCTCTGTGCAAAAGCTTCTCTGTGTAAAAGCTTCTCTGTTCAAAAGCTTGCAGTGTGTAAAAGCTTCTCTGTGTAAAAGCTTGCTGTGTGCAAAAGCGTCTCGTGTAAAAGCTTCTGTGTGCAAAAGGCAGCTGTGTGCAAAAGCTTCTGGGTGTAAAAGGTTGCTGTGTTCAAAACCTTCTCTGTGTGAAGCTGCTGTGTAAAAGCTTCTCTATGTAAAAGCTTCTCTGTTCAAAAGCGTGCTGTGTGTAAAAGCTTCTCTGTGTAAAAGTTTCTGTGTGTAAAAGTTTGCTGTGTGTAGAAGGTTGCTGTGTGTAAAAGCTTCTCTGTGTAAAAGGTAGCCTTGTGTAAAAGCTNAAAGTTTCTGTGTGTAAAAGTTTGCTGTGTGTAGAAGGTTGCTGTGTGTAAAAGCTTCTCTGTGTAAAAGGTAGCCTTGTGTAAAAGCTTCTCTGTGTAGAAGTTTGCTGTGTGCAAAAGGTTGCTGTGTGTAATTGCTGTGTGTAAAAGCTTCTCTGTGTAAAAGCTTCTCTGTTCAAAAGCTTGCAGTGTGTAAAAGCTTCTCTGTGTAAAAGCTTGCTGTGTGCAAAAGCTTCTATGTGTAAAAGCTTCTGCGTGTAAAAGCTTCTCTGTGTAAAAGCTTCTCTGTGTAAAAGCTTCTCTGTTCAAAAGCTTTTTGTGTGTAAAAGCTTCTCTGTGTAAAAGCTTCTCTGTGTAAAAGCTTGCTGTGTGTAAAAGCTTCTGTGTGTAAAAGCTTCTCTGTGTGGAAGCCTCTGCATGTCAAAGCTTCTNGCTTCTCTGTGTAAAAGCTTGCTGTGTGTAAAAGCTTCTGTGTGTAAAAGCTTCTCTGTGTGGAAGCCTCTGCATGTCAAAGCTTCTTTTTGGAGCAGGCCTTGGGCCAGAGAAGAAGAGCCGAGATGATCTGAGAGTGCGCTGAAAAGAGCTGAGATGAGGTGAGAAGAGGTGACAAGAGCTGAGCTTAGCTGAGAAGNNNCAAGAGCTGAGCTTAGCTGAGAAGATACGAGAAAAGCTTAGAAGAACATAAGATGAGCTGACATGAGCTGCGAAGAGCTGAGAGGAGTTGAGAAGAGCTTTGAAAATCTGAGCTGAGACCAGCTGAGATGAGATGGCATGAGTTGAGACGACCTGACAGGAGAAGCGTGGTGAAGAGCTGAGAAGAGCCGAGCTGAGAAGAGCTGCGTAGAATGGAGAAGCTGAAAGAGAAGAGTTTAGATGAGCTGAGAAGAGATTAGACAAGCTTAGGTGACTTAGGTGACATGAGAAGAGAAAAGAACAGATGTGATCAGAAGCAAGGGATGTCAGAAGGTTAGGGATGTCAGAAGACTAGGGACGTCAAGAGCAAAGGGATGACCTCAGAAGACGAGGGATGTCAAGAGCAAAGGGATGTCAGAAGCCAAGGGATGTCAAAAGCAAGGGATGTCAAAAACAAAGGGATGTCAGAAGCCAAGGGATGTCAAGGGCACAGAAGGCTTGATTGCCTTCTATAGGCCCAGCCACTGTTCAGTTTTATAAGCTATAGGTGTTTCAATTTTTGAAACTTCCGACCCCGGCTTGCCCGGGAACTACTTGTAGTTGTAGTCGTAGTGGTAGTTGTAGTGGTAATGTAGTTGTAGTTGTAGTAGTAGCTGTAGTGGTAACGTAGTTGTAGTTGTGGTTGAAGTGGTTGTTGTGGTTGTAGTTGTAGCTGTTGTAGTTGAAGTTGTAGTTGTAGTTGTTGTAGTTGTTGTAGTTGTTGTAGTTGTAGCTGTTGTAGCTGTTGTAGCTGTTGTAGCTGTTGTAGCTGTTGTAGCTGTTGTAGTTGTAGTGGTTGTTGTGGTTGTTGTGGCTGTATTTGTAGTTGTAGTCGTACTGGTAGTTGTAGTGGTAATGTAGTTGTAGTTATAGTGGTAGTTGTAGCTGTCATGTAGTTGAAGCTGTAGCTGTAGTTGTTGTATAGCTGTTGTAGTTGTAGTGGTTGTTGTGGTTGTAGTTGTAGTTGCAGTTGTAGTCGTAGTGGTAGTTGTAGTAGTAATGNATAGCTGTTGTAGTTGTAGTGGTTGTTGTGGTTGTAGTTGTAGTTGCAGTTGTAGTCGTAGTGGTAGTTGTAGTAGTAATGTAGTTGTAGTTGTAGTGGGGGTTGTAGTGGTAATGTAGTTGTAGTTTTGGTTGTAATTGTACTTGTGCTTGTACTTGTAATTGTGGCGTAGTCACATCCAAACTTCCAAAATCGTCCCGAAACCCGCAGTTTTTAACATTTTTGACATGGACACGTGCTTCGCGCCACACCGGCGTGCACTTTTTCGACATCGAATCATCATCGAATCGTCAAAAAGCGGTCCGAACGTGACAGTTTTTAACATTTTTCACTTCCAAATGTGCTTCGCGCCACAGCGCCGTGCACTTTTTCCACATCTCAACTTCCAAAAGTGGTCCGAGAATGCTGTGCTTTGTACATTTTTACTTCCAAATGTGCTTCGCGCCACAACGCCGTACACTTTTTCCACATCTCAACTTCCAAAAGCGCTCCGAACCCGACAGTTTTTAACACTTTTTACTTCCAAATGTGCTTCGCGCCACAACGCCGTGCACTTTTNTTTTCCACATCTCAACTTCCAAAAGCGCTCCGAACCCGACAGTTTTTAACACTTTTTACTTCCAAATGTGCTTCGCGCCACAACGCCGTGCACTTTTTCAACATCTTAACTTCCAAAAGTGGTCCGAGCATGAGGTGCTTTGTCACTTTTTACTTGAAAATGTGCTTCGCGCCACAACGGCGTGCAATTTTTCATCTCTCATCTGCCGACATGTCTCCGCACCCGCCGCTTTAGCGAGCCTACTTTTCGACCCTCCNTCGCGCCACAACGGCGTGCAATTTTTCATCTCTCATCTGCCGACATGTCTCCGCACCCGCCGCTTTAGCGAGCCTACTTTTCGACCCTCCGGAGCCACACAACATTGGAAAAACACAGTGTCTCGCGACTTTCCTACCTTTTCGCGCACCTGCATCTCTTCTCTTCTAGCTTTCTCATCTCTTATCTTCTCTCTTCTGACTTTCTTCATCTTCTGACTTTCNTCTTCTCTTCTAGCTTTCTCATCTCTTATCTTCTCTCTTCTGACTTTCTTCATCTTCTGACTTTCTTCATGGCTGTGCTTTTCCATCTGTCCATATTGTGTCGGAAGGTTGCTTCTAAACTTCCTTCGCCTACTACGACTACTACGACTACTACTACTACTACTCCTCCTACTACTACTACTACGACTACTACTACTACTACGACTACTTCTACTACTCCTACTACTACTACTACTACTACTTCTACTACTACTACTACTACTATTACTACTACTACTACTACTACTACACTACTACTACTACTACTACTACTACTACTACTACTACTACTACTACTATTACTACTACTACTACTACAACTACTACTACTACTACTACTCTTACTACTCTTACTACTCTTACTACTACTACTACTTCTACTACTACTACTATTATTACTACTACATCTTCATTCCATTACATTACTACGACGACTACTACTACTACTACTACTACTACTACTACTACTACTTTTACTACTACTACTACTACTACGACGACGACGACGACGACGACTACTACTACTACTACTACTACTTTTACTACTACTACTACTACTACTACTACATTACTACTACTACTACTACTATTACTACTACTACTACTACATTACTACTACAACTACTACTACTACTACTACTTCCACTACTACTACTACTACTCTTACTACTCTTACTACTCTTACTACTACTACTACTACTTTTACTACTACTACTACTTCTACTACTACTTCTACTATTATTACTATTACATCTTCATTCCATTACATTACGACTACTACGACTACTACTACTACTTTTACTACTACTTTTACTACTACTACTCTTACTACTACTACTACTACTACTACTACTACTACTACTACTACTACTACTACTACAGTACTACTACAGTTGAGAGGTGTCCACCATGTGCCACATCCTACATAAGCATCCTTGTAAGCCTTCATGTCTATGTTGGTTGCTTGCAACGCAAGCTCCAAGAGGTTACTTGCAACGCAAGCTCCAACAGACCAGCCTTGCAGGTCCGACAATGCCTGTGACTGCCCGCAGCTTCGAAACAATATCAAGACCTTTTGCATGCCCCTCGACTGTTCCTCCTTTTGTGCTGTGCATGTGACATAAGCTGCTGATTTGTCGAACATCGACAGATCCCTGCGAGAAGCATGAGACGACCCGCTGCTGAGAAGGGACAAAAGGCAGCGGCGTCACCGTTGGGGAAGAGGATGACACGGGCCCGTTGCTTCAACTTGGTAGCGGAGCCCATGGAAGCTCCAAGGACTATGCTGTTCATTTGCCGCACCTTGCTGACCATGGTCATCACATTGGTCATGGTTTTTGCTGCATTGGAGATTCTGACAATGGACGACGCAACTCTGGTGGACTTGGATGTGGCGACGACCACAGATAGCTGGATTGCGACGAGGAATCCCTGGAAGGCAGATGACGACACAGCCCATAGCCTGGTGACAACAAGCGAGCCCAATACGCAAGCAGCTACGGAATTTCAGTTGAGTTTGACCCTGAATGTCTCAATTGACAAGCGAGACTGCATGCAAGTATCCTTGGCCAATCACACTGGTTTCTTTGCTGCCTAGAGAAATGATGAAGATTTGCGTGATGGTTTTTCTGCGAGTTTTGACAGACAGAGAGCTCGTGCACTGACTCTTGTGAGCGAAGCGCTTGAACATCGGACAAATGAGGACGGCGGATTGGTGATTGACCGGAAACTGCAGGATGATGCTTCTGCAAGCTCTGAGTTTACAGATGATTTCCAATCTGCTGGGCACAGTCATGGTACGGTAATTGAACGATTCAGACGTTGGTGCACAATGCTTAGACGCATGACTCTGGGAAGATCAAGCAATTGGACGTTGGGATTGCTTGTGCTGATGTCAGGTGTGATGTTTGTGAGTGTATGCCATATGCAACAGCAGCCATTCCGCCCACATCCTATGCAACATGGATTTCGAACTCATGTACATCAGTCCGATGCTGGTCCACCCTTTGTGGGCACAGCGACACTGAAATGCCCACCAAGCTGGTGTGTGGAACGCAACCACGTTTACACGCTGCGAGCGTGGATTTCAGACCTGGTGTTGTGGGCGAGCGCGACAGAGCTTGACCCTGCGAGACATGGACCCATCGCTGCTCTTCAGGTGCAAGGCTCAGCTAAAGAACTTATCAAATTTTAAGAGTTATGAAACCTAGGTTCTCTATCTGAGCATCACAGGGGGGTACGGTGTGCATACCTAGGGGGGTCAGGTACGGGACGTACGGTCAGTACGTGCTTTTGGGCACGGGTACGGTATGTAGGTACGTGCTTTGGGTGCGGGTACGGTACGGGTACGGTACGGGTACGGCACGTGGGTACGGTACCTAGGTACGGTAGGTAGGTACGTCGTACCGGTACAGTGTACCCACCGTACCTGTTTTCAGAAAATGTGGTGCTATTTCCCAAATGTGGTGCTAATAGCGGCACATTTTGGAANCGTCGTACCGGTACAGTGTACCCACCGTACCTGTTTTCAGAAAATGTGGTGCTATTTCCCAAATGTGGTGCTAATAGCGGCACATTTTGGAAATAGCACAACATTTTCTGAAACAGGTACGGTGGGTACACTGTAACGGTACGACGTACCTACGTACCGTACCTAGGTACCGTACCCACGTACCGTACCCGTACGTACCCGTACCCAAAGCACGTACCTACATACCGTACCCGTGCCCAAAAGCACGTACCGACCGTACGTCCCGTACCTGACGCCCAAGTCGTACCCCAATNACCGTACCCGTGCCCAAAAGCACGTACCGACCGTACGTCCCGTACCTGACGCCCAAGTCGTACCCCAATTTTGGGTCCCCGGGCACCCGATAGAGCATAGCTCTTAAACTTTGATAATAAAGAACTGATAAGGGAACTCACCCCTCAGCAGCTCCAGCACGGGGACATCGACCCGACCACTGCGCAGCAGCTCATTGGCCTCATGCTGCTGGCGACAGTTCTAGCTTGGCGCTACGCGCCCCTAGAAGCAGAGAATACAACAAAATCTATTGCTGAGTTTCTGTCATTTCGTCGCCAACCTGGAGAAACAATCGGCAGCCTTCTTGTCAGGTTTGACATTCTGCGGAACAGGGCGCAGAAGCGCGCCGGGTTTGCTGTCAACTTGACTGGTTTGACATGGCTGTTGCTTCAGTCACTGGGCCTCGGTGCTGAAGCTTGGGACAAATTGCCTGCTCCACTTGGAGGACAGATGCCACAGAACGACATGGAGTTTGGTGCTGTGATGGAACGAATCAGAAGACTGCTTCATCTGAAGGAAGGTAGAATGCAACATGGAGGTCATCAAGGAGCAATGGGCGATGCAGGAAATTTTCACACAGAAGGTTTCTTTCCAACTTTTGTTCCTGAAGGGCCACATGCCAGTGCCTATGCAGCCGGTGGTCCCATGGCACCCGATCCATGGGCAGCAGCAAACGCAGCAGCCGCTGCGGGAAATGGCGCGCGTGATCAACCCGGAACCAGTGGGTTGACATCTCAAACCTATGCTGCCAGTAGTGGTTCCAGTGATTGCTGTCCAACATGTGGCAATTACTTCCAAGACGATGGATATACAATACTGATACCAGTTCCGATGATGGTAGTTCAATGCCAGGTAAAAATGATGACCCTGTTGAAGCTTATTTGCAATATGCACTTGCCCGCAAAAGATGGCGACGCATTTCTAATAAGTACCCCCGAAGATACCGTAAAAGTTTTAAGGGTGGTAAGGGTTTCCGACCCAGCACATATGCTGCCTTCTTGCCTCCGAACTCTTTTGCTGGTGGAAAGGGTGGAAAAGGAGGGAAGCCAGGATCCTCTTTCAAGAAAAGAAATCCGAAGGATAAGAATGGTCAGACCTTGAAATGCAACATATGCCAGTCAGAAGAACATGTGCGGCGCAATTGTCCAAGGCGCAATCAACAGGGCGATGGTTCATATGCCACCAGTGCCATGCCAGCATCCGGTGTCCATGCAGTCCAACCTGCCTCCCAACAGCAGTTAGCCCTAATGCCTTGTAATTACATGTTGTGGGGACCCGGTCACACCACGTCGCTGCCAGGTGTGCATGTCTTCGGTGCAGAAATGGAAAACCTCCGAAGTGTGTCGCAAGCCGGAGTGTGGCTTCATCCGGTCAAAGCCGAAAGCGTTCAAGTGCCGATAAACCCGAGCCTGTAACCCCTAGTGCGCCCACTAAAGCAGCCCCAAGATGGAGTCCGAGTTTCTTTCCAACTGCCTCAACACACCATGATCCTGTAGTTGAACCATTGATTGCCAATGCGCCTCAACCAGTTGCACCTCCAACCTGCTCCTGCAACCGTCCTGCTAGGTGTGAGACGAGATGCTGAAACGCCGCTGGATGCCTCAGAGCCAGATGAGGCCAAACCGAGCATTGCCATGCCGAGCGCATACATCCGCCGAGCCTGGAACAGCATCCGATGCATCCGATAACAAGCCTGGCCGTATGTCCCGTGAGGAGCAACAAAGGTTGAGAGAACAAAGTGTGATTGGTTTGCAAAATGTTTTGAGTGGTTTTGACCATCGTAGTGAAGTTGGTTCATCTGTTGGTTCACAAGCTCCAAATGCAAACGGTTGATCAGGACATCATGTGCTCAACCTGGAAAACAGTCGGATGCCTCAACCTGGACTGATTCCCATGCACGCCATGACGCAGGTGCCAAATGTTCACACGCATGCCATGCCTCAGATGCCGACCGTTGTTCCGAAGGCATGTGGCCTCCACATATGAGCCATCAGTTCCCACAGCCTGGAAGTGCAGCTCAGCCGAGCGCAGGTGCCACGGGTTTTCCAACTTTTGATCCTAGCAGTGGCAGTTATCCATGGTGGGAAGTTTCTGAGAAACCAGATGATGAAATCAGAAACGCTGAGAGCTCGTATCACCTCAGAACTCGAAGACGCGATGGCACTGTTGGTTTGCTTGTGGATCCTGGAGCACATGACAACTTGATAGGTGGTTTGACAGCTCAACAGATGTGTAATGAACTGCAATCCAGACTTCATTTGCGAAGCATGGACAAGCCATTGCCTGTAGAAGGTGTTGGAAAAGCTGCGCAAGTAGCTGATCAAGCAGCATGCGTCCCGATGTTTGTGATGGATGTTTTCGGCAAGAAGACGGACTCAACATACACCGCTCCGATCATCCAAGATAGCATGTTGCCTCCCTTGCTTGGCAGCCCCACGCTTCGCAAAATGCAAGTGATCATGGATTGTGGAAGCGGCAAGTTGATAATCCCAGGTCATGGTGGAGTGGAAGTCAAAATGAGCCCGGGAAGCCGGGTGTTTGATCTCGAATTGACAGGCTCAGGTCATTGGGTTCTTCCATTACATGCCAGGACTCAGATGCAGCAGAAGACGGCGGATGAGAAGGAGCTTTCCTTCAACATGTCATGCAGAAAAGACAGATCGCAATCGCCGCATCCTAAGCGGCGGGAAGCCGCGAGCGACTGACCGCATGCCAAGGCCGGCAACAGTACGGATGCCTCTGCTGTTGCCTCCGAGCCCTCCCATTGCATCCAAGCAGCCGTTGAAAAGCCTGAGTCAAGAATGAAGCCTAAGATAACTTCAAGGGTTGATAATTTGGCCTGGGTATTTTCAGATAAGGTAGGTCTAAGACAACGTTTACTGCAAGAGTTCAACTTTAGGACATTGCACTTTTATCACGATCTTCACAGCAGACTTCAATGTCAACGGTTGTTGAATGAACTGACTTTGCAACGTCCTCTTGTCTTGTGGATTCGTCTTGCTGGGCCATGTGCTGGTTCAGGCAACAAACAAGATGCCTTGCGAGCCGAAAACCTTGTCAGACTTCTTGCCCATCAAAGAAATGCCAATAGGTTTGTAATCGTGGAAGCCAGTGAACGCAGCCAAGTGTTGAATCTCCAAGCAGTTCATGAATGCACCCAATCCCTACTGCAAACAACTCATCGATGGTGCCGTTATGAAACTGACTTGAAACAGAATGAAATGCCATGTAGTTCCAAGATCAGACTGCCGACCAATTTTCATGTTGCAGACGGTAGTGAATGCAAATGTTGCCCAATTCAACATGTCAAGTCAAAAGAAATTGGTGCACGTGCTGCTGCCCGTTTTGAACATGTTCTCAGAGCCGTTATGCATCGAGTTTGTCTTTCCAAAGTATGCTCAGGTGAAGCTTACATGCTGCCGAGAAGCCATTGCCTATAGATGCCATAGCCACCATTCCAGAACATCCAAGTAAGTCATTTCTCATGGAAAGCATGGCCTGATTCGTGTGCGCGTGGAACCCCGTAATTCCATGTATGTTCCATGCAATAGTGATTGCCCTATTCCTTTGCATGCACTCGAAGGCCAGAGACAGACAAGACTTCAGCAGTGCATTTCCAACTTGCTTCAACAATCTCCACCAATAATCATTGACGATGATTGGAAATCCTCCACCTCAAACGTAATGAGTTTTCATTGGGTAGGAACAACATTTTTCACAATCAAACCTGATTCATTGCAAGAGTACAAACAAGATCCAAAGCCATTAACAACAAAACAAGTGTTAGAGCGACAGCTTGGACCTTATTCAGTGCAATCCCCCAAACCTAATTTAGTGCAACAGTTTGATAACAAAGAACATGATTTTCCACGACAGTTGTATCCAACAGAAAGCGCATTGCGCCAAAAGAAGAAGAAAGCTGATGGACATGCTTCCCAGCCCCGCTGGAAACACGTGGAACAACACCAAGACGATTGCGGTGAGAATTTTGACACCCTCCAAGTAGCAACATCCGAAACCACCGAAGCCAATGAGAAAGAGCAGTCATTAGGTGAGCAAGCCTTTTATGACCTAGCATGCTTAGCAGTTGGAAATCCCACTTTTTAATTCTATGGTTCAGGTGCGGAAGACCCACCTACTGCCTGGGCATCATGCATCGATTCTTTCACCATGGCTTCAGTTTTTTACCAGCGATCGAAGTTTGAAGAACCTGGCATTGACTGCATGGAGCTGTTTGGTGGTGCAGGTACCACAACTTTCTTGCTTGTCAAATACTATGGTTTGAAAACTGGAGTGAATTTCGAACTTTCATGCGGCATAGACCTCAGCAAAGATGCAGACATCCGATATCTCTTTGCATACATTCGCAGAAACAAGCCCAAAGTGATTCTGCTTGCACCTCCTTGCAAAGGATACTCCAGATGGGGGCACTTGAATACGAAAATCAATTACAAGGCCTGGTTAGAAAGCCGACAGTTGAGTGTGCCTTTAGCTCGCCTTAGTGGCGATGTTGCTGCAGAAGAGGTGTCAGCCGGACGCCATGCCTTTGTAGAGCAGCCGCATGGGAGCGGTTTGTACGAAGAACTGGAATGGCTGAAATTCAAACCCAAACTTCTCACTGCCATCTTTGACCAATGCATGACAGGCCTGCGCATGAATAAGCATCCTTGGTGGCCAGTCCGCAAGACCATGAGTGTAAAGCCACCCATCCTTTGCTTTTGATACACCTCCAAAACTTGCGTTGCGATGGTAAACATCCTCATGCCCACATTGGAAGTTGGTCGGATTCGAACAAGCCAACAGTCCGTAGTTCAGATATGCAAGTTTGGCCGCTTGACTTGTGCGAACGAATTGCTGCCGGAGTTGTTGAATGCATTCATGACATGATGTCTCAAGAAGCTAGATATTACCCGACAGCAGTACTGCAGCCGGTGAGCCATCCGGTGATCCACCTCCAGCCATGAGGTACACATGTCCAGCATGCAAGAGCCGCTTGCGAAAGACCGATCCTAAACATGTGAGGGATGATACTTGTAAGTTTAAGGACATAGAAAGCATCACATGGTCATGCCCTGGTTGTGTTGCTCGTAAGAACCGCGCACATGAGTTACACACCAATGACCACACATGCCAATGGGCAATCGCCCGTGCTGCGCTCAACTCACCCAAGGGACGGAAGAGTCCCCGCATCCAGCGACCCAACTGCTAGGATGCTCGGTGAAGGCAGGGAAGATGGAGTTCCAGGTGCCGAACCGCCTTCTCTTGCTGATGCTGATACGCCAGCCTCTCCAGAGATCTTCAGTCCAGAGGAAGCAGAAGAGCGCCGAAAAGAGAAAGCTCAGCCACTGAAACGCACATCCAATGCTGAAGTTCAAGTTGAAGCGCCTAGGCCACTGGCGCGTCCCAATGCACCAGTTGAAGATGTAATCGCAGTGCCAGCCGAACATGCCATAGCTGCTGTTGCACAGCCTCCCAAAGATGGCCTTTCACCTTGGACCAAACATGATCTAGGTTTTGCTTTGCAGCAACTGAGGTCGATCCGTGAAGGCGTTGTGCGGCGCACCCTGCGCAAATTGCACTTGCGATGGTATCATGCAGGTTCTAAGAAGATGCAGGTTTTACTTGAGGCTGCCGGCGTTAATCCCCAAATCCTTGCGATGATTCCATCCATCATCGACACATGTGATATCTGCCGACACTGGCAAAGACCTGGCCCAAGATCAGTTGCATCAACCAGACTTGCAGAAACTTTCAATAAAGAAGTGCAGATGGATCTTTTATTTTATAAAATTTTTGTTGTTTTGCATTGCATAGGCTCATGTGCAAGATGGACCTTAGTCAGCCTGCTTCCAAACCGAGAGCCCAGTTCAATCATAGATGGATTTGCCAACTGCTGGGTCCGCCTGTTTGGCCCGCCAACATGTGTTCTTTCAGATCAAGGGGGTGGTTTGATCACCGACTTGGTTGGTGACTGGATGGACAGACGTGGTATTCAAGTGAGCTTTCGTGCGAGAGGTCAACACTGCGGCCTTGTTGAACGTCATACTGAAATACTTCGACGCCAACTGCACTTGTTGGAAGATCAATCCAATGCTGAAAGACTTGCAGTGCCGTTCTCAACAGGGTTGTCCGACGCAGTCTTTGCCAAGAATGCCATGTTCCAGCTAGGTAATGCCACTCCATATGAGGCTATTTTCAGCCGCCGTCCGCCCTTGATGGCAACTGTCAGTGAAGAATCCGGTGAAGGAGTTTCAGACAGAGATGCCTACGCCATCAGAAGACTTGCCATAAGTAGCATGATTCAAGCAAAAGCCGATTCCAAAGCCAGGATTGCAGATGCCTCCAAAACTCGTAGGTCAGGTGAACTGCTCGAGTTGAAACTTGGAGACCTGGTTGAGTTCTATCGAAAGCCCATGAACAAAGATACCGTCGGATGGCATGGGCCTGCTGAAGTAGTTAATTTAACCAGCCTGCAAGATGGTTTGCTGCATGTCAAGTGGCAGGGTCGCATTTTAGCAGTGCGCATTCAAGATGTGAGGGCTCCTTGAGGACAGCTATGGTTTACCTCACTTTTCTCATGCGTCCTTCTGGACCAATTCGCACTTTCAAGTCCGAAGTTGAAAGCCAAACTGCAGGTGCGATCAGACTTGGTTGGATTCGTCAAGGTCAAAACTGGATTGAGTGTCAAGCCAATAGGACACATCCCAATTTACTTGCAGCCGGACTTTATTTGTCAACAGTTTGTATGAATCTGCAAGGTGTCATAGGTTTTAGGTGCGGGGTGAATGTGCATAATCTCCCAGCTGCTGCTTTTGATGACACGCTCCTCCTGTGGTGGAACTTGCAGAAGCCTGGCATGTCCGAATGGTACCACTGTTTCTTGCCTGGAAATCAAGTGTTGAATGTACCAAGAATCACCAATGATCCAGATGCTGCAGTAGTCCAATTCATGATGGTTGACATGACTGAAGTGATGTCGCTCAGGCAAGTTGCGCCTGACATACCGCACCTTGGCGGATCACATGAGCCTGATATGCCTGACATGAATGATAAGACCGATGACGTGCTGCGTTCCAGAGGACCCAAGCCCTTGCAGAATGTGCCGCAGTCAAATACCAACTCCGAAAGTCAGAACATGCAGAAAGATGAAAGTGAACCAACTCCCAATGATGCAGCAAACACCATGTTTGCTGATGTTGATGACAAGTCATACAGTTTTGAATTCCAAAACGTAACCTCCGATATAGCCTTCCGTGGAACTTCCCACGATGCCATGCCTGTTTGCTCCGGCCATGTTGTGTGCCGAGAATTTTCAAGTCACGTGAGTGCCGAAGAACTCACTGAGCCTCCTGAACTGTTGCTGCCTGATAGCATGTTAACATATGTGACGTTTCCAACACGTCATAGGCCTAAGCTTAGATCTAATGAATGGTTACCTCTTAGTTTCGCAGCCGGTACCAAAACCACAGCAGTGATTGAGAGAACAAACAACATCCTCGATCGCAATGAAGCCTTGCTCAATGTGGATTTGTGCCGTGAAGCAATGATTCTTGAGTTAACACGTTGGGTCAAGCATGGTGCATGGAAACGTGGCAGACGCAGCATTGCCTCAAATGTTCTCAAGAGCAAATGGGTATTGAAGTGGAAAGATATTCAAGATGGCCAGACCAAGTCCCGAAAAATCTAAGCTCGTCTGGTGGCTCAGGGCTTCTTAGATAAGCAGTCCACAGACACTTACGCAGGAACTTCAACACGTTGGAGTCAGAGACTCCTCATCACTATCGCTGTTCAGCGACGATTGTCCCTATGGAGTGCAGAGATCTCTGAAGCATTCTTGCGCGGTTTGATGTTTCAAGAGCTGCATGAAGAGGGTGGTGAGCTACGTGAAGTTCAGATTTCGCTTCCACCAGGTGGCGAACATCTCCTACGCACCATCCAGGGTTATTCAGACTATGATCCTGATCATCAAGTGTTAGTGATGTTGAAACCTGGATTTGGTCTGCAAGACGCTCCACAACTTTGGTTGAAAGCTCTCAAGCGAGTGTTGACAAAGATAGGCGTCACTTCTACACAGGTTGATCCACAACTGCTGTGCATGCATCGCAATAATGATTTGCTAATGACCATTCATGTTGACGATATAAAGCTGTGCGGACATCCGTCCTTCATGCAGGATGTGGTGAAACAACTTGAGAGCCATTTCGATGCAGTCAAGTTGGAGAAGGACAATTTTGTCCACT
>BGPT01000791.1:75037-82537 GCA_003297045.1 Symbiodinium sp. clade C Y103 | reverse complement strand
TTTCGCGCGCTCCTCCCGTATACGTGGCAAGAACCACGGTTTCCAGCAACAAATATATTTTACTAAGTGAATGCATATTAGCATATGCACGCGCGATAGATTGCATCAGCAACCACGGTAAAACATTGTGAGATCAGAAAAGTCACTTTTATTGTCTTGTCTTGTGCGTGCAACCACTACTGAATGGTTCTAGCTTTGACGCGTTCAGATGCGCGCAGCTGCAAACCAGCATTGTGGCGTGGGCCAAACAGGTTGTGGTTGCTGGTAGCTTTTCGCAGCCTTGACAGGGATCTGAACCCCACCCCTGTAATCCTAACAAAACATGATGCACCTTTTGTCAGGAAATCTTGGCAGACAGCGAGTTGAAGGCCTGGCTTGGCGCGATGGAGTTAGTACCTTGGCACCCACTGTGACATTGCCGAGCTCTCGTGACCTAAATTGCCTTCGTCCCGGTTTCTACTGGTCTTCCCACAACCTATCGGCTTTTCACAAGAGCCCCGTTCAGCATTCACCATATTTCATCATTATCACATCCATTCACCTTTTCACAACCTGAGGACATACGAGATGTGAGCGAAGCTTGGGAATTGTTGCAGGACAGGTACTCAAGAGGAGATCAAGCTTACATACGTAGATATACTTCGTGTATTTTGGAAATGTTTCGTGTATTGTAAAGTGTGCTTAAAACTTTGCTTTTCTGTGTGTGTGTTGCTCTGCGAAAACGTACTTTCGCTGCGTACTTTTTGCAGTTGCCGCTTGTGAATGCTTGTGATGTATAGGGCAGCGTAGTGTCTGAGCAACAGGAGCAAAATGTGAAGATGCATTGCTTGTAGCTCATCGTACTGTGTACTTGTCCGGACCTAAAGTATGAAGGTAGCGCATGGCCAGACAAAAGTTTTAAGAGCATTCCTAGAAATACCCATCTCTTGTTTAGGCCATGAGTGTCGAAACATGTGAAATTTGGCCCCACGCCATTCCATGCCCATGTGTCTATACTTCATGTTCATGTTGCTGCGCATTCATATTGTATAGTTCCGCCGTAGTGATGATGTTGAAGGAGTTCTACTTCTGGAACGATTTGATGCCTCCTAGCCATGCAAGCGTGTTGTGAGGACGACTGCAATGACCGTACTGGCGGGCTGACTGCAGAGCAATTGGTCCTGGGGGTTGCCAGGTTACAAGGCAGGAAAGTGAAACTCTGGAAACCGTAGGTGCTGCGGATGACTTTTGGTCCCGTATTTGATTTCATCATCGGGTTTCTTTATGTTTCATTTTGCTTCTTTATGCTTCTTTGTTTTTGACCGTGCGCAAGTCTTGGAGATCTCCGGCAAATTTCTTCTAGGAATTGACGACCGATCTGATTTTGGTGTCGTTTAAGGTATTTCTGGCGCAGAGAGGCTAGTGCTAGTGATTTTTTTACAGGCTCTAGGGGTCCAGACCTGTGCACCTATCCCCCTTGCACAACAATTTTCAGGGTCAAAATCTTTTGTCAAAGTTGGTTTTCAAGATATAATTCCACACTGAGGCGTTCTTACAGTAAGAGGTACAGGCTGGGATTGGAACAGGGTATGCCCTTTGGTCTTCGGCTTTTGACTGCGCAGGCTCGCACGAAACGGTTCTCCAGTTTTGCTCCTTTCCCAAGGTTTTTGTATACTAGCGCGGCTTGCTCGTCTTTTTGAGCCATGTCCATTTTTCGTGGCAGGCGTGGTAATGTGGGTAAAACAATAATATACCATCCCCCAAATCACCATAAATAGATGGTATATACCATTCCCAAATGGGTGGTTTATTATTGTTTTACCCACATTACTTTCATGGCATGTTGACGTCTGGAACGTCGTTTTGCGTGACAGGCGCAGGAAATCGGACACTTTTCATCCATATGGCAGGCGTGGCACTTTCTGCGCGTTGCTAAGATGTTGGCAGGTGCGGGCCAAAATGAGAGGTGGTTTTGGATGTCATTTTTCGTGGCAGGCGCAATTTTTGGTGAATTTGGACATGCTTTGAAAGGATCGAAGGCTTCGTTTTGTGAAATTGTCGTCATTTTTGCCCGAAAGCTCCTGCGAATGGTTTTTCCTAAAGAACAGCAGCCAGATTCATCTACACAACATCTCCTACTTTCTTTACATCTTCCACATTCTCTACATCAACTTCATCTAAACATCACATATATCTCATCCACATCATCTACCATTTCATCTACATCACATACATCTCATGTACATCATCTACATCATCTACATCAAAGTCAGTATATTCAATCATTATTTATCAATAACATCTCATCTCAGTCATCACATACGTCATGTTACACAGGAGTTGTTGCACAGGAGTTGTGACACAAGAGTTGTTACACAGGAGTTGTTACACAGGAGTTATTACGCAGGAGTTGTTCAGGAGTTATTACGCAGGAGTTAATACGCAGGAGTTAAGACTCAGGAGTTAAACTCCTAATTACCGAAAACTCCTACTTCTCAAGTTCTGCTAAATTCTCTCTTACGGCGGCGGGGCAGCCAAAAGCCGAATTGCGAAATGCGAATCCGAAAGTGTCGTATGCAACCCTCTCCGCACTTGGTGCCCGTCGGACGCACAAACGTGTGGCGAAATGCGAATCCGAAGTTGTCCGGATGAACCCTTTTCGCATTTCGTGCGTGTCGGACGCACAAACGTGTGGCGAAATGCGTTTCTTCGCTGGGTACGCACGACCCTCTGCGGGAGCGTGCGTGTCGGACGCACAAACGTGTGGCGAAATGCGAATTTTCTGGTGCGAAACGCAACCGTTTCGCATGAAATGAGGGTCGAAGTGCAAAAACTGAAGTAAAATTCCGATTTTTATGCTCAGACGCAACCCTTTCGCACCAAATGAAGGTCAAACTGCCGAAACTGATGTGTCAAAGCTTCTGCGTGTAAAATCCCTCTGTGTAAAAAGTTCTCTGTGTAAAAGCGTTTGTGTGTAAAAGCCCCTGTGTGTAAAAGCTGCTCTGTGTAAAGACTTCTCTGTGTAATAGCTTTCCTGCGAAACGCGTCTGTGTGTAAAAGCCCCTGTGTGTAAAAGCTTTCTGTGTGTAAAAGCTTTCTTTGTGTGAAAGCTTCTCTGTGTCAAAGCTTCTGTGTGTAAAAGCCCCTCCGTATAAAGAGTTCTCTGTGTAAAAGCGTCTCTGTGTAAAAGCTGATTTTTGTAAAGACTTCTCTGTGTAAAAGCTTTCCTGTGTAAACGCGTCTGTGCGTAAAAGCTCCTGTCTGTAAAAGCTTTTCTGTGTAAAAGCATTGCTGTGTGTAAAAGATTTCTGTGTATAAAAGCTTTCTTTGTGTAAAAGCTTCTCTGTGTCAAGGCTTCTGTGTGTAAAAGCTTCTCTGTGTCAAAGCGTCTGTGTGTAAAAGCCGTCCTGTGTACAGATGGAGAGCCGTGAAGGCTGAGGCTGTTGAAACCCGAGATTGTTGCAGAGCAACCCGCTTCCCAGACAAGCGCCGCCGGCGGCGGTGGTCTGACCCCGCCAGCTGCAGGCGGTGGTCTGACCTCACCTGCACCTGGAAACCGGTGGTCTGCTGCTGCATCACGTGCGGCGCTGCAACGGTTGCAAAGCCAGAAACTGAAGTCAAGATGGAGCCACAGGCTTTAAGTTCCAAGACCGAAGATGTGCCTAAACCTGACATCACCCGGGACAAGACTGGAAGGCTCACAGTTTCCGAGGCTGGGAAAGTCTTAGGCCAATTTCCAGTGGCAACCCCGACGCAAGACGATGCCCAAAAAAAGGGCCGAATCGCGCAGGGGTCAAGAATCTTCAAGCTGGCGCAAGAAGCTGCTGTGAGATGGAGCATCAAGTACAACCTGGGTCCTGGCGTGGAAATCATGCTTAAGTCACTGGGGCCATCAAGTTGTTGGTGTCCAATCCACCATTGAAACCAGTCCCATGATGCCGCTGATAAACCCCCACAGTTCCAGGTCATGCAGGTGATGCGCTGTCTGCGTTTAGCCTTGTGTGGTGTGACATTGCATGGCAAAGGTGTATGAGAGGCGCAAGCTGTATGCGCAGTACCCAAGCGTGCAGCGCTAACTAGTAACTAGTTGCCCTCTATACCGCGTGTAGCCATGAAGTGAGGCTCGTTTTTGAGCTCGTCTGAAAATGCGTTTAAATGTGCCACGATTCTGTTTGAAAGGTTGGTTTGATCCGAAAATCTCATGGGGCTCCTGGAGGTGTGATTTTGCAGACTCATGAGAATCTGCTCCCTCGCCATGCATGACCATGACGAAACCCTCACCCCAAATTGGGCTATAGCTCAGAAGTCCAGCTGCAAGAAGGAGCAAGTGGAGGCAAATGAGCCAACTGAAACTGCGTCTCATGCCCAATCCAGGAAGGATTCGGTTCGGTTCGGTTTTTGTTCCTTTGACGTAGGAATCGGTTCGGTTCCGCGGGCTGGTTGAAATCGGCTTAGATCAGCCAATCCGCTGCTACGCGACATGGAATGTTCCATGTTCGTTTTGGTAGGATCCAGAGCTCATTTGGGTTCGTTTGGGGCAACGTCTTGATGTCTTCCATGTGCTTGAAACGGTGCTTCATGAGTGAACGAAGAGAATTGAGGCACTTTGCCGGGATTAGGAGCTCATTTGGGTTCGTGTGGGGGAACTTTTTGATGTCTTCCATTTGCTTGAAACGGTGCTTCATGAGTGAACGAAGAGAATTTAGGCATTTTGCCAGGATTAGGAGCTCATTTGGGTTCGTTTGGGGGAACGTATTGAAGATTGGGTGAGTAGTCTAACGGAAAATGCTTTTCCTCGAAGTAACTTTGCATCCTGAAAGTAGCAAAAACAGGCTCATTCGAGAAATTCACGGAAGCACCTTGGAACGCGCCTGCCACGGAAAATGCTTTTCCCCGAATGAACCCGTTTTTGTAACTTTGCATCCTGAAAGTAGCAAAAACAAGTTCATTCGAGAAATTCACGGAAGCACCATGGAACGCGCCTGCCACGGAAAATGCTTTTCCCCGAATGAACCCGTTTTTGTAACTTTGCATCCTGAAACTAGCAAAAACTCATTCCAGAAATTTACGGAAGGACCTTGGAACGCGCCTGCCACGGGAAATTCTTGTCCCCGAATGAGCGTGGTTTCGTGACTTTGCATCCTGAAAGTAGCGAAAACAAACTCATTCGAGAAATTCACGGAAGCACCTTGGAACGCGCCTGCCACGAAAAATGCTTTTCCCCGAATGAGCCTGTTTTTGTAACTTTGCATCCTGAAAGTAGCAAAAACAGGTTTGTTCGAGAAATTCACGGAAGCACCGTGGAACGCGCCTGCCACGGAAAATGCTTTTCCCCGAATGAGCCTGTTTTTCGTGACTTTGCATCCTGAAAGTCGCAAACGCTCATTCGAGAAATTCACGGAAGCACCTTGGAACGCGCCTGCCACGGGAAGTGGTTTGCCCCTGATGAGCCTGTTTTCGTCACTTTGCATCTTGAAAGTAGCAAAAACAAGCTCATTCGAGAAATTCACGGAAGCACCTTGGACCGTGCCTGCCACGGAAAATGCTTTTCCTCGAATGAGCCTGTTTCCGTGACTTTGCATGCTGAAATTGCAAAAACTCATTCGAGAAATTCACGGAAGGACCTTGGAACGTGCCTGCCACGGAAAATGCTTTTCCTCGAATGAGCCTGTTTTTGTAACTTTTGCATCCTGAAAGTAGCAAAAAAATGGCTGATTCGAGAAATTCACGGAAGGACCTTGGATCGCGCCTGCCACGGAAAATGCTTTTCCCCGAATGAGCCTGTTTTTGCAAAGTTACAAAAACAGGCTCATTCGGGAAATTCACGGAAGCACCTTGGAACGCGCCTGCCACGGAAAATGCTTTTCCCCGAATGAGCCTGTTTTTGTAACTTTGCATCCTGAAAGTAGCAAAAACAGGTTTGTTCGAGAAATTCACGGAAGGACCTTGGATCGCGCCTGCCGCGGAAAATTCTTTTCCTCGAATGAGCCTGTTTTCGTGACTTTGCATCCTGAAAGTAGCAAAAACTCAGTCGAGAACTTCACGGAAGGACCTTGGAACGTGCCTGCCACGGAAAATGCTTTTCCTCGAATGAGCTTGTTTTTGTAACTTTGCATCCTGAAAGTAGCAAAAAAAGGCTCATTCGAGAAATTCACGGAAGGACCTTGGATCGCGCCTGCCACGGAAAATGCTATTCCCCGAAGGAGCCTGTTTTTGTAACTTTGCATCCTGAAAGTAGCAAAAACAGGCTCATTCGAGAAATTCACGGAAGCACCTTGGATCGCGCCTGCCGCGGAAAATGCTTTTCCTCGAATGAGCCTGTTTTCGTGACTTTGTTTTTGCTACTTTCAGGATGCAAAGTCACGAAAACAGGCTCATTCGGGGAAAAGCATTTCCCGTGGCAGGCGCGTTCCAAGGTGCATTCACACATGACTCACATGACCAGGACACATGATAAAAATCAGGGGCTTGACATTTTGACAGCTTGTTTGAATGCTGTTTTTTGAATTTGAAAAACTAGCATTGCATGATCAAACCAAACAGATGTCCCAGTATGTGACAAGTGGGACAAAGGAAGACACGATCGTGATGTACAAATGTCGCAGCGCTCAATCCCTCGGGCACATGTACTAGCGCTCAATCACGATCGGCGGAGCAGGTGCCACAGGAGGGACAACTGCATCCAAAGAGGCAGGCTTCAAGTAGAGCCCCCATGCCTCGATCGACAAACCTCCTGCAGGCAGGCCATGCTGAGACATGAAAATTGCTGCCACTGTAACGTTTTACAGTAGTTAGTTATCAAACTCCACCAAAACAAACTTTTAGCATGTCCCAAAAACCGAAAAACCAAACAATCACACATGTCATGTGTCACCAAACAATCACACATGTCATGTGTCCCAAGCAAAAATATTATTGCTGAGGGAATGCACCTTGATGTACCAAGAAGGTGTGGTCTTGGTTGTAGGACAATTGTACATGAAACAATTGTCCACGATACGGCACAACTGTAGTCTGGCATGGAAGGTGTCCATCCAGCCACGACACATGTGCACGTAAGCTGCGGCCACGGGGTCGGGGATGCCCTTGCTGCCATTCCAGTGCTCTTTTGATGAGACAATTTAATGCGGTCCTAATGTCACAAACCAGAATCAGAAATGAGACTTATGTTCTGAGAATCATGTTTGGATCCCTATGCCACCCCACTATAAACACCAAACACTGTTCAAGGAGAGTTCAGGAAAANAGAATCAGAAATGAGACTTATGTTCTGAGAATCATGTTTGGATCCCTATGCCACCCCACTATAAACACCAAACACTGTTCAAGGAGAGTTCAGGAAAAAATAATGAATGAACAACAAGTCACTCCAGACAATTGTTCTGTTTGGCCTCCTCAACATTGATGGCAAATGCTCCTTCGTCATAGTGCCTTAGACAACAGTTTCTCCATCAAGACCTAAACTCAATTCATAAGAAGTTCTTTCTGAACTGAGAAACCTCACAAATATCTCACATACAA
>BGPT01000791.1:42483-75024 GCA_003297045.1 Symbiodinium sp. clade C Y103 | reverse complement strand
AAATATCTCACATACAACGTGTAAACACTTGAATTCAACATGCAGGAACATTGTGCAACTGCTTCAATTCAATATTCTATTTGATCAAAACATAAAACAGACAAAAATAGAACCCAACATCAAAACGAGTGACGGCTTGTGCACCTGGCCCACAGCTGCAAGGTTGTTGGACAAACGTACCGACAATTGTAGCGCCCTTAGCCATCAAACCGTTGTCATCAATGGCATCCCCATGACATGAATTAAGAAACGACACCAATACCCAAAGAAAGACGACAGATTAAAACACTTCACATTGAAAATCCACTCAAAATATACAATGCTGATAAATAGTAAACGAAGAACTCCCGAAGATCGGGTTCGCAGCGGTGAGCTTCCCCACGACAAACTGGGCGCCCTCCTCACCCATCCCACACAGGTACTCAAACACAAGCTGCGTAGACACTTGTGAGTCCATTGGGCGTTCCGCTTCACCATGAGCCATGACAAATGACGACAAATGACGACAAATGTCAGGTCAGAGTCAGCGAGGTCAAAAACAGCGAAGACAAAACTCTTGAGACAGATGTCTGCGGTGATCGGCCAAGATATCAACTTTGAGTGGCAACTGCAATGATCACAATTGTCACAATGACTGGAACGACAGAAATTCAACCAGAATCCATAGAATTCCACAGACATGTGGGCAACTAGTTGACACACGACCCCAATCCCAATGCCCAGGACAAGTCAGTAGCACCTGTGTCAGTGACCTTCACGATGAAGAGGCGTTGATCAAGCTCATGACGAAGAGAAACCAAGAGCAGCGGCGGGGCGAGACGGTGGACAAGTAAGGAAACAAATTGTAACTAGTAAGTATGGTTTTTTGCGCACACATGTCACCATTCCCCATTTTTGTATTGGGGATATGTTAACTTTGCATATGCATATGGGATAATCAACCAGAGGAGATCAGAGATTTTTAATTTTATGTGTTCATATCATATGATATCGTTTGAATATATATAGTTTTAAATAAGACAATTCTCTAGGAAAAACGTAGCAAGACAAAACCGTAGCTGCAAACAATTGACTTGAAAAGAAAGCAGACTCGTTGGGGACGTGATCTTGTTCGATTAAGTATCCTTGTTCAAAATTTAATTTGTCTCAAAATGTCTCTTTTTCCATGTTTTCTCATATTTTCCCATGTTTTCTCATTTTAAAACTGTTTAAACCTCAAAGTTTTTCAATATAACTCTTGAAAAACCTACCTTATCCAGAACCCACCTAGTTCAAGGTAGCACATTACATTTGGTGAGTTCTTTCGCACTTGCGAACGGGTAAGCTCCAAGCTTGTGGCTTTGATCTACCATGGTCACCATGGAATGAACATGCAGCTCGAGTGAAAGTGTTCAAAGTCAGTTCCCATTAAGGTTAGTTTGCTTCATATTCAGTTTAGAGGCGAGTTGAATTTAAATTTAATTCCAACTGAGCCAAGCCCGTTCAGCTTCAATCAAATCAAAACAAGTCAAATTCAAATTTTACAGAGTCTGTTCAAATTGAAAAACGAAGGCCATTGCCATCCTCATGTAGCAACATCCATCAATACATGTCAATTTCTTACAAGGCTTTACCTGGCTCCATGCTGGGTTATGCAAGAGGTAAGTTTTTTGGATGACCTCTATGTTGAAGGGGTGTTATGAATCAGCCGCCATCATATTTCATCACGGAAGAGACGAGCGCAATCCAACCACTGCAAGTTGTCGGCAGTTTGATGTGATTGTGACAGTGTGGCGGAGCCGGCTGCGATTTCATGAAAAGATGCCGTGCAAGTTCTGCGCGCTTCCACCCTTCCTGCATCTCCGATTCTGCGCTTTCTTGCGCGCCCATGTTATACCCCTTCACACTCACAAGCAAAAAAACAACGGCCTTACCAAAATGGCTGACAGGTGGACGGACTTTGCGCACCAAAAACGTTCTGTAGGGCTTGGAAAATTGGCTTACCTTTTTAAAGGTCAACGGTGTTCTGGATGACTGCTGTAAAAGCAAAAGCTTGATTTGTCGAAAGCTGTGTGGGTCAGCTGTTGGTCCCTCCAGCTTGAAGATTGTGTAACACCCTGTGGCTGACAGCGCAACCCTACCCAATTTGGATGATGTTTTGTCGATCCGCGTCAGCTCAGCTAGAGTTTTGCCTCCTCGGGCCTATGTTTGATCTAGCTTCCGTTTTATGCATTAAAGAGCCTTGTTCTTAGCAAATAGGGGTCCTGCCTTCCAGCTGCGGCAGGTACCGCAAAAAGTTTGGACCTTATGCGTCTCGGCGGAGGGAGAAGCCTGTGGAAGGATTTTATTTTGTTCCACGAGTCACGCAATGTTTGTCGTGTGGGATGCTTGTTTTTTTTAAGCAGTCCCCGCGACGTGGACTGCATGGCCTTCGACCGGAACAAATTGATCTGGTGAATTTCTTCGACCACGTGTATTTCACAACCGAGGAAGGTCATCAAGGAGCAAAACAGCATCAAACAGAAGATGGACAGGCTTGAAAAAGGCTGGGCTGCAGGGACGAAATACACTGGATAGGTTTGGCTCGAATCAGGCAAGTGGCCAAAACATTTCCAAGACTTCAAGGTTCAAGAGCATGGCAGAAATTGCATTCGGAGAATGTGTTTTGAGCAGTTTGCAACCGTGCTTTGCGCAACCCTTCCTTACTTGTGGGGCTTCGCACACCCAAGGGTTCCTGCCGTTGTTGCTGCTGTTGTTGCTGGCGTTGCTGCGGCCCCAAAAAGCGTCAAAATGGCCGCATCTTGCCAATTCCTGAAGGTGTGCGGGACAAACAAACACTTTGAATACCCATGTTTTTCGCATCTCAGAAGCCACCAACCACGGTTTTTACGATGTGCTGTGACCTTGGGAGCCAAAACCACAGTATTTCCAACGCTTTTTGGACAGCACCCAGCAAAAACTTTGGTATTTATGCAATTTTCAGCATGTTGTAAGAAATATTGTTCCACACAAAAAGCGCAAAAATATTGTAAAATACAGTGCTTGAGCTTCTGTGATCAGCTGAAGAAAACACGTCAAAAAGTACCCAAAATCGACCTTCGAGCGGCAAGCCCCGTTTTTGCCCATGTTGCGCAGACTTTTGACCCCCAAACACGTAAAAACCCAGCGAAAGTGAAGGATTTTGGGGGGAAGGTCCGCGGCTGAAGCCGCAGCCAGATTTGCAATGCTGCAGCGGCTTGCAGAGAAGCCTAGAACGGCGAGGGCATCGCCGGATTGAAACGCTTGCATGTAACAGCTGGCCACCGGCCAGGGAGGAGGGCATGGGGATGGGAGGAACGGGGTGGAACGGGGAGAAAAATAGTAGACGCCAGAAAGCACGATAAATTAGGGTGGCTGGGGCGATGTTGGACTATGTTCAGGCCACGTTGGGGTCATGTTGGGGCAATTTTGGACATAGGTTGCGCCATGTTGTGGCCATGTTGGTGCCAAGTTGGGCCATCTTGGCGGCATGCTGGGGCCATGTGGAGAAAATGGCCCCCAAAAAATCTGGCACAGAAGCCACAAAACAGTGTAGATTACAGGGGTCCGAGCATAGCTGTGCGACCGTGTTGGTGTTGAAGCAACATGTTCGCAAAGTTGGGTCATGTTCGAGCTTTGCTGCGGCTTCATGCTACAGCTTCTTGCATCCGTTATGGGCCCTTCTGAGGCATGCTGGCCCCAAGCAGAAGCCTAAAATGACCCAAAAACATTTTAAAGTATGCTACTTCCTGCCGCTATACGAAGATGGCCAAGGTCAAGGCTCATGACGCCCAGTGCCTGTTGAGGCCGTCTTGGGGCCAACTTGGGGTCATGTTGAGCCACTTTGGGCCATTTACAACCTATGCTGTCGCCATGTTGAGCCTGAATCGCTTTCCAGTAAAATCCGGCCGCGGTTGGCGGCAGGAGGCGCGGCCGGTCTTTCTCCTTCAGACAAGGACGGATCGTACCTTGGGCCGCCAGCTGGTGGTGCCTAATGTCGTTTTCTGATTCCACAAGAAAGTAGCTCCAAAACGTACCTTCTTCATGCGGAGACAGCGTGATAAAGGATGGATCGCTGGTGGTGTCTAACGTTCTTTCTTAAGCCACGAGAAATTAGACGCAAAACGGGCCTCCAAATGCACACTCCGCCAGACCAAACAGCGTGCCAGTGAAGGACGGATCGCGCCTTCGGCCGCCGTGCCCTGGTGGCGCGGAGCGTCGAAATTGGCTGAAAAATGTAGTCTCCGGGCCTCCAAACACACCCTGAGCCAATCCGAAACAGCGAGCTGGTGGTGCCTAATGCCGCTTTCAATCCACAAAAAATTCATTGCAAAATCAGTTGCCAACCGTGCCCTCGGCCACACGGACACAGCGTGCCAGCGAAGGACGGATCGTGCCTTTGGCCATAATGCGCTTTCTGAATCGAATGTGGTCCGGCACGGGCACAGGCTGCCACCACGCACCTTGCGCCACACTAAAAGATCGCGCCATTCAAAAACCTATTAAAGACACCGCGGTTGATCTTCCTCTAGCGCGCTCCCCCTAGCTGATGGCTGGGGTCGGCGGATACTGTGGACATCCGCTGCTTTCATGAATGTATGAAACGGTCTTCAATGTTAGCGGTGCTCGGCACAGAGCTTTTAACAAAGCATTGAAATATTCACAGGGCTCAGAGTCCGCCCATCAAAATGTATTCAGTAAAGGGATACAAGAAACAAAGCTGTGACCATATGCTCTGATACATCTATTCATGTGTCGTCGGCATTGCTGTGCATCTAAATAGGGATTCTTGCTGCATGAAGGAGTGGGTCATCCTTGGCAAGCTGCCAGTTTGAGTATCAATTGTTGAGCGGGTCGTGTCCTGCCAGTTTTTTTTCTCCGGGGCCATAGGCATTCAATCTTTGCGGTGCAATACATCGCCTGGCTTCCTTGGCTGCACAGTGGGAGAATAGCAGTAGATATGCCTGCGCTTACCCCAATGAAAATGTGAGGCCAACGAGGCCATTTACTCCCCAAATTCCCTTGCGTGTTTATTGCGTGCGTGTGATTTGGCGCTTGGGTTCTGCCCAAATCCTGTCAAATCATCAAGAGTCAACATACGCTCATTTTACAAGTTTCCGCTTGCCGTTAACTGTTGTTTTTAATTGAAAAATAACGTATATAGCACCCCCAAATAACCACACACACTAGTTTTCGCTGAGTTGCGAACAAATACTTGTCTACTTACTTTATCTTACGTTTGTCCATGCAAATGACGTATAGGCCATATGTATCGACCAATCAATGTCGCATAAGACGTTCCAGGGAAGAGCAAGGGGAGGCCAACAACAACTGTACATTATGACCAACCCTATGGCTCAAAAACCCCGATTGCAAGTCCAGATGTAGAAAAGGTTCGCCATGAGCTGCATTGTCATTTGAGCACTTGATTCGTTGAGAACCATCGATACCCTTCGGGAATTATCAAGTCACAGGTGATCAGCCGTAGCGCCACCTACGGTGAGCTACGCGTTGAGGACCGTGGCCTACAACTGTGGTCATGACAGACAGTAGCGGCAACTTTCCATTTGGACAGGCCGCAGCGCCAGCTGCTGGCTCGCAGTCAAACACCTCACAAAGCATCGACACTGGTGGAAGTGACGCCTCGGAACTGAGACCATCAATTGCTGGACGAGCTTTTGTGGAACCCATATAGGAAGAACTGCCACATTAGAGACTATTCAAGATACCACCGAACCACGTTCTGGATCTAGAAGAGCCCAGACGGTCAATGTATCACCTCCATCAACACCGAGGAAAGGTGAAATCGATTGCTTCCAATCCACCATCGCCCATTCAAGCAGTCATGCCATCGACTGGAAGTGACCGATTCTCAATGTACCAGGATGAAGTGACCGAGAACAAGGCAATGATGGACAGAGCGGAAGAGGAGGAGAACAAGAATCTGAACATCAGAATGGCAGAGATGACATCTTACGCTGAGCTCTCTGCTGCAAGGCAGGGGGATGAGGGTGCGACTTACAGAATCGAAGCATTGGAGCGGTACAAGCTCATGTCTGACGAAATGTCGAATCACCTGCTACGTTGCGATCAAAGTTTCTGAGCAAATGGATCATGCGACGACAATAATTGCACACACCGGACATGGATTGAGGGACCAAGTGCGTCGTTTCCGTATCGGACTGGAAAGTGCTGAAATAACTGCGAAACAGGCGGCCATGGCTGTCGGATTTGCGAATGATCAGTCATGTACCCTCCGATGAAGAACTCTATGGCACTCAGTATCCGAAAACTGGAAACGGAACTCGATGCTGCTAGTCTCATACGTGATGAGATCATGAGAGAATTCCGGGCTGACCTTAGGCATGAACAAGATCGTCTTGCTGATTGTGAACATCGGTTGGCACTGGAGGAATCTCAATGCAACATTCACAAGGCCCGGAATGAAAGTCTACAGATGCAACTTGTCTCGGCCGACAATCAACACTCTGAACTCGTTGCACATGGTAGTGATAATCCTGGCATGCGAGATATGAAAGTCATGGCACTACGCTCTGAATTTATGATGCAGCAGAATCTACTTTCCAGGGTACAAGAACAACTGACTGAGTCACGGCATCAATATCATGAAGTTTCATGTCAACTTGCACGTCAATCATCACCTTCGGCATCTCCTCAATGAGGGCTGTCAGAAGCGAAGATTCAACAGCTGCAAGGTGAACTTCGGATGTACGTCGACCAGAAAGTCATTGACGACCAGTCCTACAGGAACCTCAAGAAGGATCACAAGGAGAACCAGCACCTGTTAGAGACGGTTCAAAAGCATTTTGCGGAGGTGGGTCAATAGTATGAAAATGTTTTGCGAACTGTTGATCAAATCAGTAAAGACCCAAAGTTCACTGTTACAGTTCTTGATAGATTCCACAATGAAGTGTTTGATAGAGACTACAAGATCTCTGAAATGGAAGTGGGATTATCGAGAAGGGCAAGAGACGTGGACACACTACAACGGGGAGCAAATCGCGCTCTACAAATGGCTACGAATCGTGCCATTGAACGAGGAGCCGTTGAGTTCCCTATGTCTGCTGCCTGCTATGCCGAGGTGAAGAGTGAATTCAGTGAATGACGGCATCAGGCGGAAGAGCGTGAGGCTGAATCACTACGATTCAAGAATGCGTATAAGGAACCCTTGACTGAATTCACCGAGGAGAGAATGAAGGCCGAAAGTAGCATTGCCCTCAAGACTCAACATGATGAAATTGCTGCAGCAAAGGCTCTGTTCCAGTCGGAGATGGACCAGGTGAAGGAGGAAAGGGAAAAGGAAGTGAAGAAACTTCGTGATGACCTTTAGTGCGCTGAAGAGCGGAAGGACCACTACATACACAATTGCTCCCAGGTTGAAGGGCGATGAGGAGAAGGGATAGTTTGCTCGTTTTTGGTCGGATCAATTCAATGGGCGGGGGAGGGGGGGTACCCCCCCTGAGGTAGCAATCCCCCGTATTGAGGGGCCCTGGATAACAAGTGAACACCTGACAGCCTGAGTGAGAGCGCAGCGACTTTTCTCTATTGGCGATGCTACTCAGTCTTGGAGTGGCGCAGTGGAAAGTGAATGAATTGTGGTAACTAGGAAGCTACTAACACTACTAACATGCATTGCTTAGACGGAAACCGACCACAAAACAGACACAAATTTTCTTCGTGTCGGTGCATGCATCAAAAGTGTGTCAAGCGCTCCGGACACACGCGGCTGTGAAACGAATCTGCTAGAAGCTCTTGTAGCTTCTTGTGCTTTTAGCCATGACAACGGCATTTTCTTCCTGAATCTCCTTTGTCCTTGCTTTCATCTTCGATCTTGATTTAGCCGGGTAATCGGCACTTAAAGTCCCATGCGAAAGGTGTAGCCATAAAGCCACAATTCATTGTTCCTTCTTTGCCAGCTGGGCTGGTTGTAGTATATGGATTGCCATGGGAATTCTGGACAGCGGTCACACCAGCTGCTGTCATTGTTCCTCACCCAACGTGGACCTTGGAATGGTTTGTATTTGGGATCGTATTCAATGCTGCCGCCGCGCTGCCAATAGGCAGGTGCTGCTTGTGCTGGTGCTGGCGGCGGCGGCGGCGCAGGTGGAACCGGAGCCGTAGCTCTTGGTGTATGACGGGTATATGGCTGGTTGCAGCGCTGGTATTCGTATTGTTGTTGTTGGTGCCATGATCGTTGCGGTGGTTGTCTTGGACTCTGAGGTCGTTGCTGTGGTGTGTTTGCTCGACGCTGCGTGTTGCGTCCAACTGGTGTTTGAGATCGTTCTCTACGCCTCGCGCTTGGCGGTGGAATTGGAGGCATCTTTGGAGGAGCCACGGGTACTCGAGCGGTGTTCTCAAAAGTTTGACTTCCCCGTGCACCAGTATCTTGGCCGCGTAAGCATGCACCCAATGATGGTGTAGTATTCCTCAGTCGACCAACTGGGTCGTTTTCCTCTTCTTCTTCCTCATCATCGTCGTATTGTGCACGACCTCGAGGACGTTCTGGTCGACCGTATCTCTTGTCTTTTCTCCTCTGGTCCGATTGATCGGAACGAGTTCTCAAATTTCGTTGGCCGTGAAGCTTAGACACCACCACAAGTGGAGAATGAGCTGCTTCGTCGGAATCCTTGAGACCGAGGTCGATATTCTGGAGATATTTTGGTCTCTCAGAATCGGTAAGTAGTACCTCGTCCGAGAAAGCGGAACCGACTACTACACCGTCTGCAGTTGCCGTCTGTGACGCCGATCGCGTTAGCGATACTTGAGACTGCTTTCCGTATGAGAGTGAGATCATGATCATGCAGTCGGCATTGATATTGGTATCGCCTGACATGGCGCGGATGTATGCTCCTGATTGAATTGATGAACAAATATTATATGAAATTTGGTTCATTCCGCCTCTGTGTTTATTAATTTCTGAAAGCAGGCGCTCCAATAGATCGACTAAAATACAGGACTTAAAGTCCGTGTGAGCAGCTTGCTTGAAATTCCTTTGAGCAAATACATTGCCGTCGCCTGTGATGTAATCTGTTTGCGCCGCGATAGCGGCAGTCAGAAATTTCACCCAGTTCTCACAGCCTTCATGATAGCCAGAGCGCCATCCGAAAGAAGACATGTGGAAAACACCGATGCTCACTTCACTGAGTGCTAGGCGAAAGACATCACGGCCTGTTATGCCTGTCCGATACGTCGGAACTTGCATATCTTGAACATCAAGTCGGCCTTGCAAAACAAGAATGGATTCATTTGGTCCGACGTCCTTTGTTGTGCCTAAGGCGTCTTCAAATTGTGGGATCTCAGGCTTGTCCGCGTAATCGGAACTTGGAGGTGCCTGGGTGCGAACACCGGATGATGGGTCGATTATCGTCCCAGATGTATTGTGTCCAAACACGCACCGGAAGATCGCACCGTGAAAGGACCAAAACTGCTTGTGAGAGGATTTGTTTTGTTTTTGCCTGGTGGTGCCCTAACAGCTCAATAAATGAGCCTGCTTGTTGACTTCCACGTAGGAAACAGGCGAGTGCTGGAGCCGAGATATCGGCATGAGAGTGCACTACGCATCCGATGCAGGCGGACTTCTGGCAGAGTCCGGAATGCCGCTCACTACTCCCTGATCATCGGATGCTTCACATAAAGTAATAATATGTCCTCCATTGTTGAAAACTCAATATGGCAAAACTTTTCTGTCTCACGAATCCATCTGTGAAATTTGAAAGCACCGGCAATAATTGGCTGACGATTGATATGGCCAAGGTTTAAGGATACAAGGTTGAGTTGGAGAGTGGTCATATTAGAGTCGGAAACGTTCTCCTCTGTGCGTTTGTATCCTGTAGAAAGATGAATTATCGGAAAGAGCTTTTCGATAAATATCGAGAAGCTCGTACTGCTCTTCATCAGAAATCGGTTCAAATTCCCTGGCGTTGATCATAATCTGTGGCCGATAGATCGGCACTGGCAGGTCATCAAGCTGCTGGGTGGTATAGTGTTCAGCCAATGTAGGTACTCGACCGTTGTCCGGTACATATGAGTATTCAGATGCTACTTTGAACTCTTGTACTCCTTCTGTGAGAAAAGTCATATTACACCCCCGTAGACCCCAAACAGTTATTCCATATCCATTGCAGCATCTGTGTGCATGTTTGTGGTTGTATTAGCTCCTGATGATCCATGTAGGCAANAAACAATAAGAGGGGGACAAGGTAGGAGACAAGGGTCGGGGTCTCGGGTCTAACGCCGGGTGCCACTGTGACGACGACGACGACGACGACGACGACGACCACCACCACCACCACCACCACAACCACAACCACAACCACAACAACAACAACAACAACAACTACTACTACTACTACTACTACTACTACTACTACTACAACAAGGCTGTGTGTCACGGCTTCTCTCTGCAAGAGCTTCTGTGCGTAGCGGCGTCGCGCTGTAAAAGCTTGTCAGTGTAACAGATGCTGTGTGCAANATCCAGTGAGCAAGAGTAAGTGAAGTTAGCAGTAGGTGAAGCTTCAATTCGTGCGCAGTGTGCAGGAAACGTTGTTGCATTCACCCCACCCCACCCCATATCACCCCCCCGTCTTAACCAAGGCGTCGATCAAGTGAGAAAGACAAAGCGGCAGTAAGTGGCAGGTGAACCGGCAATCTATGTGCAGTGCGCAGGGAACGTTTGGGACAAATGGACACAACCACCCATACTGGGAGACACATGAAAGAAGACAAGTGAAGACAGACATCAGGAAAGCTGGAAACCGCCGGCCAGATTGAAAAAAAATTAAAGGAGACAAGTAAAGACAGACACCGGGAGAGCCGCACACAATCAGACTCAGAGACACATGAAGCAAGACAAGTGAAGACAGACATCCGGAGAGCCAGACACCACCAGCCAGATTGGACGACACANCAAGACAAGTGAAGACAGACATCCGGAGAGCCAGACACCACCAGCCAGATTGGACGACACATGAAGGGAGACAAGTGAGTACAGAAAACCAGAGAGCCCAACACCACTAGCCAGACGGGACACAAAGGAAGAGATCCGGAGTGCCGGACACCGCTAGCCAGACTGGGAGACAAATGAAGGGAGACAAGTGAAGACATACATCCGGAGAGCCGGACACCACCAGCCAGACTGGAAGAAACATGAAAGAAGACAAGTAAAGACAGACATCCAAAGAGATGGACACCACCCAGCCAGACCGGGAGACACATGAAGCAAGGCACGCCACCAGCCAGATTGGACGACACATGAAGGAAGACAAGTGAAGACAGAAAGCTAGAGAGCCGGACACCACCAGCCAGACTGGGAGACAAATGAAGACAGACAAGTGAAGACAGACATCCGGAGAGATGGACACCACCAGCCAGGCTAGGTGACAAATGAATAGTGAAGACAGACATCCAGAGATCCGGACACCACGGGCCAGACCCGGAAACAAATGAAGGGAGACAAGTGAAGAAAGGGATCCGGAGAGCCGGACACCACCAGCCAGACTNAGAAAGCCAGAGAAATAAAGGGGGACAAGTGAGAACAGACATCCGGAGAGCCGGACACCACCAGCCAGACTGGGAGACAAATGAAGGGAGACAAGTGAAAGACAGACATCCGGAGAGCCGGACACCACCAGCCAGTCTGGGAGACGAATGAAGGGAGACAAGTGAAGACAGACATCCGGAGAGCCGGACACCACCAGCCAGCCTGGGAGACAAATGAAGGGAGACAAGTGAAGACAGACATCCGGAGAGCCGGACACCACCAGCCAGCCTGGGAGACAAATGAAGGGAGACAAGTGAAGACAGACATCCGGAGAGCCGGACACCACCAGCCAGTCCGGGAGACGAATGAAGGGAGACAAGTGAAGACAGACATCCGGAGAGCCGGACACCACCAGCCAGACTGGGAGACACATGAAGGGAGACAAGTGAAGACAGACATCCAGAGAGCCGGACACCACCAGCCAGACTGGGAGACAAATGAAGGGAGACAAGTGAAGACAGACATCCAGAGAGCCGGACACCACCAGCCAGACTGGGAGACAAATGAAGGGAGACAAGTGAAGACAGACATCCGGAGAGCCGGACACCACCCGCCAGTCTGGGAGCAAATGAAGGGAGACAAGTGAAGACAGATATCCGGAGAGCCGGACACCACCAGCCAGCCTGGGAGACAAAGACAGACATCCGGAGCGCGGACACCACCAGCCAGCCTGGGAGACAAATGAAGGGAGACAAGTGAAGACAGACATCCAGAGAGCCGGACACCACCAGCCAGCCTGGGAGACAAATGAAGGGAGACAAGTGAAGACAGACATCCGGAGAGCCGGACACCACCGGCCAGACTGGGAGACAAATGAAAGGAGAATCGGAGACAAATGAATGCGGACACATCCGGAGACCCAGACACCACCATCCAAACGGGGAGACAGATGAAGGGAGACAAGTGAAGACAGACATCCGGTGAGCCGGACACCACCAGCCAGTCTGGGAGACAAATGAAAGGAGACAGGTGAAGACAGAAAGCCAGAGAGCCGGACACCACCAGCCAGCCGGGGAGACAAATGAAGGCAGACAAGTGAAGACAGACATCCGGAGAGCTGGACACCACCAGCCAGACTGGGAGACAAATGAAAGGAGACAAGTTAAGACAGACATCCAGAGATCCGGACACCACTGGCCAGACCCGGAAACAAATGAAGGGAGACAAGTGAAAAAAGAGATCCGGAGAGCCGGACACCACCAGCCAGACTGGCAGACAAATGAAGGGAGACAAGTGAAGACAGAAAGCCAGAGAAATAAAGGGAGACAAGTGAGAACAGACATCCCGAGAGCCGGACACCACCAGCCAGACTGGGAGACAAACGAAGGGAGACAAGTGAAGACAGACATCCAGAGAGCCGGACACCACCAGCCAGTCTGGGAGACAAATGAAGGGAGACAAGTCAAGACAGACATCCGGAGAGCCGGGCACCACCAGCCAGACTGGAAGACAAATGAAGGGAGACAAGTGAAGACAGACATCCGGAGAGCCGGACACCACCAGCCAGCCTGGGAGACAAATGAAGGGNAAGTGAAGACAGACATCCGGAGAGCCGGACACCACCAGCCAGCCTGGGAGACAAATGAAGGGAGACAAATGAAGGGAGACAAGTGAAGACAGACATCCGAGCGCGGACACCACCAGCCAGCCTGGGAGACGAATGAAGGGAGACAAGTGAAGACAGACATCCGGAGAGCCGGACACCACCAGCCAGACTGGGAGACAAATGAAGGGAGACAAGTGAAGACAGACATCCAGNGACAGACATCCGGAGAGCCGGACACCACCAGCCAGACTGGGAGACAAATGAAGGGAGACAAGTGAAGACAGACATCCAGAGAGCCGGACACCACCAGCCCGACCAGGAGACAAATGAAGGGAGACAAGTGAAGACAGAAAGCCAGAGAAATAAAGGGAGACAAGTGAGAACAAACATCCGAGACAAGTGAAGACAAAAAACCAGAGAAATAAAGGGGGACAAGTGAGAACAGACATCTGGAGAGCCGGACGCCACCAGCCAGTTTGCAAGACTCATCAAGGAAGACAAGTGAAGACAGAAAGCCAGAGAGAGCCGGACACCGCTTGCCAGACCATGAAACAATTCAAGGGAGACAAGTGAAGGAAGAGATCCTGAGAGCCGGACACCGCTAGCCGGACTGGGAGACAAATCAAGGGAGACACGTGAAGACAGACATCCGGAGAACCGGACACCACCAGCCAGACTGGGAGACAAATGAAGAAAGACAAGTGAAGACAGACATCCGGAGAGATGGACACCACCAGCCAGACTGGGAGACAAATGAATAGTGAAGACAAACATCCAGAGATCCGGACACCACGGGCCAGACCCGGAAACAAATGAAGGGAGACAAGTGAAGAAAGGGATCCGGAGAGCCGGACACCACCAGCCAGACTNAGAAAGCCAGAGAAATAAAGGGGGACAAGTGAGAACAGACATCCGGAGAGCCGGACACCACCAGCCAGACTGGGAGACAAATGAAGGGAGACAAGTGAAGACATCCGGAGAGCCGGACACCACCAGCCAGCCTGGGAGACAAATGGAGGGAGACAAGTGAAGACAGACATCCGGAGAGCCGGACACCACCAGCCGGGGAGACAAATGAAGGGAGACTCGGAGACAAATGAATGCGAACACATCCGGAGAGCCGGACAACACCAGCCAAACTGGGAGACAAATGAAGGGAGACAAGTGAAGACAGACATCCGGAGAGCCGGACACCACCAGCCAGCCGGGGAGACAAATGAAGGGAGACAAGTGAAGACTCCGCAAACCGGACACCACCAGCCAGTCTGGGAGACACATGAAGGGAGACAAGTGAAGACAGGGGAGGCAAATGAAGGGAGACAAGTGAAGACAGACATCCGGAGAGCCGGACACCACCAGCCAGACTGGGAGACAAATGAAAGGAGACCCGGAGACAAATGAATGCGGACACATCCGGAGAGCCGGACACCACCAGCCAAACCGGGAGACAAATGAAGGGAGACAAGTGAAGACAGACATCCGGAGAGCCGGACACAACCAGCCAGCCTGGGAGACAAATGAAGGGAGACAAGTGAAGACAGACATCCGGAGAGCCGGACACCACCAGCCAAACTGGAAGACAAATGAAGGGAGAGACATCCGGACAGCCGGACACCACCAGCCAGCCTGGGAGACAAATGAAGGGAGACAAGTGAAGACAAACATCCGGAGAGCCGGACCACCAGCCAAACTGGGAGACAAATGAAGGGAGACAAGTGAAGACAGGGGAGAGAAATGAAGGCAGACAAGTGAAGACAGACATTTGGAGAGCCGGACACCACCAGCCAGACTGGGAGACAAATGAAGGGAGACTCGGAGACAAATGANGAGAGAAATGAAGGCAGACAAGTGAAGACAGACATTTGGAGAGCCGGACACCACCAGCCAGACTGGGAGACAAATGAAGGGAGACTCGGAGACAAATGAGTGCGGACACATCCGGAGAGCCGGACACCACCAGCCAAACTGGGAGACAAATGAAGGGAGACAAGTGAAGACAGACAGGAGAGCCGGACACCACCACCTGGACAGAGGCGGACACCTCTTAAGAGAGAATTGAGAACCCCAACAGTAAACGGTTTGGGGAAATATCAAAATATGTATCGCACTAGATATACCAAATAAAATCTCATGGTGGGGATCACTTGAAGAAAGTAATTTTGAAGAATAAATATTTTAAAAAATATAGTTTATTGCAGTATTTTTCGATTTTTTTTAAATTATTTTGTTTATTTTCAATTTATCTCATTTCTTCTCAATTCTTCTCAATTCTTCTCAGCTCTTCTCAGCTCTTCTCAGCTCTTCTCAGCTCTTCTCAGCTCTTCTCAGCTTTTCTCAGTTCCTTTCAGATCGTCTCAGTTTCTTTTTTCTCCCAAATGTTCTTTAATTAAAAAAAAAGCTAGTGCCCCTATAAAAAAATATATATATATATATATTCATCGGGCCTTCTTTGATACCACCCCGAGGACTTTCGTCCTTCAAAGTATCAACCAAATAGAAATCATGAGGCCCAAAATAAAAAATAGAGACTTAGAATATAATTCCGTTACCAGGACCTTTAAATATTAATCTCGTAATATATTTTCGTATTGTTTTTCGTTTGGAATGCGATGGCTTCCACCGGACGTCAGCCAACTACATCAGCACCATCCTCAAATTCTTCTCTTGCGGTCGATGAGGTCGGCATTCGGTGGAATCAACTTGACCAAGTCGTTCATCAGCTGCTTGAGGATGAGCTCGTGCTATCTGAAGAGCTCGTGCTGTCTGACACCTTCAAACACAGCCCACAGTGTCAGCAAACGGAGTTTTGGAAGGGCAGTGCAAACCAGCATTCCCATGCAAAAGTGACAGATGTTCAAGAATCAGCATCAACCAATTTTCATGGCGCCACGAGAAAAAAGGTGCTGTGACCCAAGCGTCAGCCTTCCGACGCTTCTTCCGTCTTCGTTTCTTGCATCTCGCTCTTTGCCAACTCGGACTTCTGCTAGGCCTGGGGAAACGGACTCGCTGGAGCCCTGGACAAACAGCTTCCACATCTTTCCACATGTAGAGCATTCCTGGTGGTGGCACACCAAACCAAGTCTAAGTGACATGAGCTGCCAATACATGGACACAAAGCTCACTCCAGCTACCGTTCGCCTCAGATCTGGATGTCCTTCGTTCTCCTCCATCAAACGTTGATGCCTGTGGCAATGGTCAGGATCATACTACACAGACCATCAGCACGCACAGAAGTTCAAACATCTGGAACCCGGCACTAGCACACCATGCTCGTGACGAAACCAATCGGAACACTGAAAGGATGCACTCCCTTCGCAGATCTTTGCAGGTTGCCTCGGGCCTTTCTGTCGGCAATCCTGCGGACTGGCAAGCAGAATTCGAGCAAACCATTGGGAACAAAGAAAAAAACATAGCACACTCTGCATCAAAAGAGCACCAGAATGAATAAACCGTGCTTCCTAAAAACGGAATTTCTGAGAGTCACGGACGAATTGTCATGCTGCAGACTATCTATCTATTTATCTATCTATCTATCTATCTATCTGTCTGTCTGTCTATCTATCTATCTATCTATCTATATTATATTATATATATATATGTACTCAAATCTATGCTAGAATGATACCGTATGCTCTGTCCTCATCTGGAAATCACTCAGCGTCAACACTTCCGCAATTGCATCTCTTCCCTTTCGACAAAAACCCCTTAAGAGCCAGATCCTTTCGTCAAAACTGGGAACCTCCGACCAAAAAAAAAACAATTCTCGGGCCTCTAAACCAAACAAAGTAGCAAAATGAGGGTATATATCAGGTTCCAACTGTTGAACCGCCTCAAGTTCGTATTGGTTTTGCCATGTTTTCCCCAGTTTTGAGCCACACCCCTTGGCACCGGACTCCTTGCAACGGCTGCCTTCTCCGTTCCCCAGCTCCGCGCGACAGCCGCAGCGGCACACGCAACGCTCGGGCGCCCACAGAGTGTCGAGCTCCGGGTCGGGCTCTCGAAGGGAGACCTCCACAGAGCCCCAGGTGTATCTACTGTGTAGTAAACGGATCATAAGTGAATCACCAGTGAATTATAAACGAAACGTAAGTGACTTATGATACTTCTAAGCGGATTCCAACCACCATCATGCATGTCATATCTACAATAGTAGATTCTGATACGTGGCTGATGACTTGCCACCGGCAAAAGATGATTCTCACAAGCTCGCACGTCAAGCCACACAGGATAAAATGAAGTGTCACCGCAAGAATCCAGACATCTTTCTAGCATGCCATCAAAGACTTGCAAGAGACCCTATAGCCTATGATCTGAATCTGTGTACAACATACATGATCGTTCCATAATGCAAACAAGCAGAACAAGACAGAGATACAGAGAGGAAGAACAAAAAATATGGGCATCAACGACACCAATGTAGCCTTCTTGTCTGCGCTGCTCCTTGGTGGTCTCTTTCCTGCACGAATTCACAATACATAAAATAGCTTCTGATATCAGATTGAAAGCCAGGTCCAGCTGGTATCCTTCAACTTATGCAAACTCAAGCAGTGCTGGGCAGTACTTTGGAGATCGGATATCAGGGTCCTGAGCTGTCTTTCTTGTAGCCGTCGTAAATCAAACTTGCTTTCCGCCCTTTGCCTGTCACTGTCAATCATGCTCAGTCTCACGGTTGAATGTGGAGAAAAGGAGATAAATGATATTCAAGTCCCTCTACTGCCATTTATCTAAGTCTCAGCAGATGCAACTTTGACTTTGATATCTTGGCAAGTTCAAATGTTCCCAGACCTCCAGAGTCACTATCCAAGACCTTTTGAGCGCGGGCGATTTGTTTCTTGTCCATTGCATCGTTCTCGACTCTTGCCTGGGCAAAGCCAAATCTGCCCACGCCCGTGGTGGAAAGAATTGGCTTGCAGGGGTCGTCCCAGACTGATGGCATGCTTCAAACTCAGGAAGCGGTTCTTGCTCTCAAATGAACTACTGTTGCTTTTGGAGAAGCCCCTTCTGTGATTGTTTCCCAATGATGAGGAAGTATTTGGTACTGTACTCTCCAGCACATTGGACCTTACATAGCGACTCAATGGCCAAAACAAGTCCTGAAAGCCATGCAACTAAGTTTTCCTTTGGGCAACGTCAGCAACAACAAAGGGATTCATGGGTTGCCCGCTGCGAGACTGTGGACTAATCTGTATAATTTTGTATATAATAGTATGTATATCATCTATACATATATCCCAAGTGTCCTAGTGCAACTTGGAACGTAAAAACTCTTCAAAGGACAGAATCCTAGAGTGATGATGTGAACGGTTACGCCGCGCCATTCCTTTCCTCGACAAAAGTTATTCTATCATCTGCAAATACCTTGTGGATTGAGGGGGATTGCCGCAAGCAGGAAAGTGAGCATCAACCAGCGATTGGGCTCATTACATTCTTGGCTCCCTAACATGATCCTTAACTCTGTCGAGTGACGGCACACAGAAGCCCTCGTAATCCGAAGCCGCCCCTTCGGTTCACGTTCACAAACTTCTTGCAAGGCTCGTACGGCTCGTCCAAGGTGTCCATGGTTGAAAGGCATGGCAGGCCACAGCCACAAGCTACGGCAGCTATGGCTATCCGCAGCCACTGTTCACACTATTTCCTTCCCTGACTTTGCCAGGTCATTGGCATGTTTCATCTTCAATCAATGGAGATGCTAGACTGTGCGCCTAGCTACGGTCTGCTGCCGAAATACGAAGATCAACACTGGTGGGGTACCCCAAGAAAACAAACAGCACATGCAATCCACGCTGCAGGAGTTGGGTTGCTGACTAGAATTGTCGAATCTTGCTGACCTTTGATTTTGGCAATTGCCAGGTACAACAACTTCGATGATGAAGCAAAGCTGTGACAAACACTACGAAACGATGGCAAGCGATGTAAGGGAGTTGCAACTGTGAATGCCAACCAGGTGTTCTTACTTAGAAACCTCGCACTTGAGACAGCCCCAAAGCTATGTCCATTTGCCTCAGTTCTACCCAAAGGTCTCCAATGCAGTGTACAGTAGCTGGCCTTTTCTGTTGCGATGCGACTTTGTGTCGCAGGGCCCGGACTGGCAGGGGGACGGGCTTCGTTGCCCCTGCCGGGTCTTTTCAAACGGTCAACAGCTCAGAGGGCCTGGAGACTGTGCAAAATCGCTCTCAACAGTCGCTGCACACCACGATGCACTCATTTGGGGATTGATTGAAATTGAAATGCAGGTACCTTGATTTCCACACCAAGACAGCTGGCACATGGATTTTGAAACCCTCAAACCAGATTCACTAATGGTTACCCAGAGTCATTGTGGACCTATTCAGCACTTCCAGCGGTTTGCTGCCACTCCAAGGGCCCACTTGCCAATGATCTTTGGTGGAAAGAGACAGGTTGATGAGAAAAGTCAAAATCACTTGGAGCCCAGGTGACCCCAGCTGGCCCAGCCTCCAATCGAAACTTCCACCTCTTTGTGTGGCTGACGTCTGAGCCTCTGAGCTGGTAGAGCCATTCTGAAGGCTATCCCTGCTGGGGGATTGATCAACACCGGCAGTAGCAAGTCAAATGGAGTGGTCTTCCAGTTCGAGGTTCCAGTAAGTCATTAACCTTTGAGTTTCTGGTGATGCAACACCTGGACCCAAGGGCCAGGCCGCACTGCTCACATGACACAGTCTGCCAAAAACAGACGCCTGGGCTACAGAGGCTCTCATGGGCTGGACACGATTCCGCGCCTGTAAAATTTCAAACGATGCGAGCATGACGTTTAGAGTGATATCCTGCATGTTTTGGGTACTTGGGAAATCCAGGGATCGGAATGTCCAACGTGGTCCAACCTTCTCGCCATCATTCCTCCTGGGGTCGCCACGATGGATCAGAGCTCTCAGACATCAGAAGAGACTCGCGGCCTGAGATGGCAGAAACTTCTTCAGTGCATTGGCGCAGCCCTTCAGCCGCTGTCCGATGGCAGATTTCATGCTACTCTGCAGCTTGCCATGTGCCGAGCTTGTTGCTGGTAGATTAGAGTTGTCCACCCCTTAAAATCTTAAAGTCTATAATATCGGATGCCGTCTCTGACTCTCCTGGCTCCTAACTTTGTTTGCTATTGTTCAAAAGCTGAGAGGAGGACACAAAGGACATCCCGCAGAAGTGTATCTTCGCGACAGGACCCAATCCTGACCCAGCAATGAGAGAAGAAGAAAAACTAAACTGACTAAAACATACTAAAACTTGAATTGTTTTTCTCAAAGCTCCTCCAAACAATCCCGATGAAAATCATGTCCACACGGAGTTCGGCACAGGTCTTCTCCCACCACCAATTCCTTGGATCGCATGGACAAAAATGACACAAATCAGTTGCTGAGTCGAGCACTGAAAGAAACTAACCGGGCCCGTGCCCGCACCCTGCCTGTATGCAAATGGGACAGTGTGGTGGATTGAACACCCTGCCAGGCCTCAGGTCCAGTCATCCGGCTGCGTGCTGCTTGTTGGTGCTGGCAGATTCACTGAGGCTCCAACGGACAAAGCAAATGCGACAAAGGACCACGCCACCTGCCACACATCGTCAAATAAGCTTTTGGCTTTCATGATTGTAGATTGTTGGGGAACAGAAATGCTGAAACTAAATGAAACTAGTATAATCTAGTATATAAATAGGTACATACTGAAAAATTGCCGTCGAAGCCAATTCAATTTCGAACGTTCTCAGCAATCAGGTTCTGAAGATTCACATTCAACAAAGGACAGCGCACCCATCGCATGCTAAAGGAGATACTCGCCGCAACAGTGCCAGCAAGCACACCTGCCATAAGTGTGCAAAGTTCAAAGAGGGCTGTGGATTTCACTCCCGAAAAAGCAATTTCAGCATGCGGGACCAGACCAGACCAGAACCATCGCAAGCTGCGAAGCATTTTTTTTCACTCAGCTCCATGAACGGCTTCTGTTTCGCCGTCAACTCACTTGTTGTTCTTCAACTTCCATTTCAAAGACCTCAGGTGGTGATCTTTTCTTTCACTGCTCAGGCTCATGCTGCTTAAATGCTTGGGACTGCCCGCATTTCGCAGCGGCTGCAAATATCAAAATGTGAAAGTCGAGCCGGGCAAAGTCCCTCAGTTTTGTGACGCAGACCTTCTGCTGCGCTAGGCGAGGAACAGCTAGGTGTGTGAGGGCACAAACCTGTCCAGGGGGACTGTTTTTCAGGAGAGAATCAGTTTCATCCGCAGCTCTTCCGGACTTGATAAACGTATAGCTCAACCATCAAATACCATTCTAATTATGTATAATATAACATAGTACATACTACATCACATTACCTTCCCCCCAATCAAGAAAACGGCCTGGAACCACCGTTGTAGCTATTGCGGGCACCATTGTAACCGCCACGGTTTCGTCCTGCGCGGCAGTCAGAGCCGGGACATCAGAATTGCCAGCACGTCAATTTCCAAGCAGGACCCAAAGGGAAAGCCGCAGAATCTTGCAAACCCGCAACTTCCTGCCATCTCCATTTCCAGCATGCCAATACACACATACTTTCTCATATCACAAGCGTCGCTTCAGTGCCTACTACATTGGATAGCGAGATGCAATCTTTGAGGACCCTCAGGAGTCATCCATAATAAATTCCTGGCATCATTGCGTGCATCACGTGCCTCCTGCCACAACAGCAGCAGCAGCGGCAGAAGCCGCCTCGGACCAGGACCAATTTGGAGTGTCGGCTGCAGAGATCGAGAAAACATGAGACAGTACAAGGTCACCAAGCAGTTTCCTACATCAGAATTCTGTCCTCAATCAATGGCCATGATGTGCCATCATCAGATAAAAGATAAGAGTCTTTTGATTGACGCTTCTGAGGTCTAAGCCTTTCCGGCTTTTGCACCACGTGGTCCTTTTGACGCACGCGTGCCACTGTCTTTGCCTCTACATCCACATCGCTGATGAATTCTGGATGGTTTGGGAATCCATGAGGATGCAACCGGTGGTCAAACCTTTTCACAGCCGCACACTTTGAATTGCTATCAGTTGTCGTCTGCTCTACACATGTCGAAAAGTGTGTTTGTTGCACAAACAAGCGCTGATGTGGTATCACGTGACACGAAAAAGATCCAAGGAAAGAAGCAAGGAAGCGGTTGCGGTTCTCCGACGTTTGGGGAAAAATATTCAGCGAATCCTAAAAACTATAGAAAACTATACAATGATAGTAAGGTTGATTTTCCACGGTTTTATGGGGTAATATAGTGGTAATATACTTTTATATCCTGCTGAACAGAAAACCTTTTTGCGGTTTGTCCAAGGCAAATGATTTTCTTTGGGATCTCCATCAAGCCAGATGACCCAGTTTACCCATGCTGGAGTAGGCACCTGATCTAGGTACCTGATGGCAGCCTCATAAATGATGGGTAAGATTAGGAGAGCATCAACACCCGATGCATCAAATCAGCTTTGGGTTGGTGTCAGTCGTGTTTGTTGGAATAGACGTTTGTTAATCTTGGTTGGTATTCCCATCTTTTCGATGAAACGTGGGTGGTTGACGGGATGTTTTGTCCATATTCAACTAACAACACACTCTTAATTTTCATTTCTTCCAGAAGTTCACCTGGACCTGTTGCCCTATGGGTGTGGCGTTTTGTTTGAACTCATCTCAAGAGTTGAAGCAAGTCTCATTGAAGACTCGCCTCCCTCTAGCTCGGTTCTGTGATTTCTTTCATTTCCTTGCTGGTAGAAGACACCGTCCACCACCAGTCCCTCCAGTTCACTGTTGCTTTCGAATGCGTAGCAAAGGTTCCCGTTTCACTCTGGGGGTTTCGGGGTTGAGGGTGTGTTCGCCAGACGTCGCGCAACCGTTCGTAACCGTCCGCAACCGTTCGCACATGTGCGCGTGAGGGCCCTATGGCCGTGCCTATAGGGGAAGCTGCAAAGGTGGTCATTTTAGGAAGTTTCAAACGTGTCGAAACCTCGTTTCGCGTGGCAGCCGTGGGACTTCGTGACTTTCCAATGTGTTTGACGACGTCTCCAAAGTCGTTCTGTGGCAGGCGCAATACTTTTGCGTCGTTTTCAAAAGTTGAATGTCATTTTTCGTGGCAGGCGCAGCATTTTGGAGACCTCCATCGTAATTTTTCGTGGCAGGCGCAGCACTTTGGACGTGTCGAGTTACGTGTTTTTCGCGAGTCGCATTGTCAGGGCTGCGTCCAGGAGTGAAAACGCGCAAATTCCGTGGCAGGCGTGGCATTTTCTGACAGGCGATGAAAATCGACGGAAGCCTCGCACGAAATGCTCGTTTTCAGCTTTCCCACATGTCTTCTCTCGATTCTCTGGCTTTCTTGTGGGGTTGCCGTGCCGATGGGGAAAGCTCCAAAACCTCTCGTTTCTGGACGTTTCCAACGAGGTTGTAACGTCGTTTTGTGTGGCAGGCGTGTTTGGTGCAGTTGCAACTGACCAGTCTAGACTTCGCCCTCTCCACTCCCTACTCCCACCTTCCACGCATTCCACACTTTCCACGCTTTACACTCCACATTTTGCAGTCCAGACTTTACATTCCACACTTCACACTCTACTTTAGACTCCACACTCCACACTCTGTACTCCACACTCCATACTCTACACTCTACACTCCGCATTCCACACTCTACACTTTACACTCCACACTCTACACTGAATGCTCCACACTCTACACTGCACACTCCACACTTTACACTCCACACTCCACACTCTACACTCCACCCTTCACACTCTACACTCCACCCTTCACACTCTACACTTTATACTCCACACTCCGCACTCTACACTTTACACTCCACACTCTACACTCAATGCTTCACACTCTACATTCCACACTCCACACTTTACACTACACACTCTACACTCCACACTCCACATTCTACACTTGACGCTCCACTCTCCACTCTCCACACTCTACATTCCACCCTCCACACTTTACACTTCACACCCTACACTCCACACTTTACACTCCACACTCTACACTCCACCCTCCAGACTCCACACTTTGCATTCCACACTCTGCACTCCATGCTCCACGCTTTACACTCCCCACTCCACACTTTGCAGTCCACACTTTACACTCCACACTTCACACTCTACCCTTTATACTCCACGCTCCACACTCTGTACTCCACACTCCACAATCTACACTTTACACTCCACACTCCTTACTTTACACTCCACACTCTACACTATACACTCCACACTCTACACTCAATGCTCCACACTCTACACTCCACCCTCCACACTCCACACTTCACACCCTACACTCCACACTTTACACTTTACACTCCACTCTCCATTCTTCACACTTCACACTTCACAACCCCCCGAATCCACACTCTACGGTCTACGATGGTAGGGACACAGGGGACCAATGTACAAGACAGTGGCAATAATTGGTCCTGCACAAGTGTTTAACGTGACTGCATTCGGGTTCGTGGGCTGCATCTTGTTTTTTTACAGTGTACAACGCAATGGAAAGAAGCAATGGTTCGTGGGATGCGTCAGGTGACCTGTCTGAGAACATTCTGCAGCGGAGTGGGCGTCTCCTTAGCTCTCACGAGATGTGGCCACAAATTCAGCTCAGCGGCGTGGAACATGTACACTTGGCATACAGTGCTTGAGTCCTACACAAAAACTGCATGGATCTGAAGCATACACTGCTGATTGTACCCTTTGTTCAACTGACATTTGCCATGGGTGAGACCCCTAGACTGGACCATTCCCCTGATGACGCTGCTAGGTGCCAAGCCTGCACGAGTACGTGTTGCAACCTGCACCATGCCCAACCCTGGGTCTAAATCCGTTAATGTGGATTCTTCCAACCAATCAAGCATTCACCGCACATATCAACCATAAAATTGAGGTGAACTAGCAGTCACTTCAAATGTCCTCGATTTTTGGTGCAAAATCACCCCGAGACAGACTTGGAAGCAGAACTTGCATGCCTCCTTGGGCGCCGAGACTTTGCGCTGCGCCGGCCTCGATGAAGTGTCAACAGTCTCAAGTCAACAGGCCCAAGACAGCCTGATCCCATCCCAAGGATTGCCCCCAGTCAGATCCGTCAGGTACTTGTCGATTCTTCTTGTGGATTCTTCTTGCGTATTCTGTCAGCCGGCCAAACTCTAAGCACTCGGCATGTTTGCAACTCCCGCACTTGCGTCCTGCCAGTGACAGTCGCTGAACAAAGCAAAGTCGGCACTCAATTAGCCACACAACCCTATCCCTGTATCCTTTCTGGCAGGTCACACAATTCGTGGATATGGAAAGCCTCCTCTCCAGCCACTTTAGTCTTGCTGACACAATGTTCCAGCCTCCTTTGGCCACACAGATTGACCGTGGTCCCTGGCCCCTTCGCCTCTTTGGAAGACTTTTCCTCTGGCTCAGGTGGCTCAGGTGGCCTCTGCACACAAACTGCGCCTTGGATTACCCGCTGTGTACCTCATCTGATAAGTTTTCTGGGCACTTGTGCCCAGCTAATGCATATCTAAGACATCAAATCATGATCAAAATCAACAGGAATCCTCAAATACATATTTCTAGGATTTTTTTGAAAGTTGACCATCAATCAGTGTTACAAGTGATAAGAACATCTTCTTTTTCGATCGACTTTCCTGTTTTTCCATGTGCAAGGCTGGGCCTTGGTGGCCTTTGCGCCTCGATGGCAGCACCTCAAAATGTTTTTTCTGAAAAGACCTGGGGAAAACATCGAATGGACTGATATATCATATATCATATATCTACCCAAAAATGGAAAATCAAGGAAACCATGAGAAAAAGAAACACAAAATAATGGTGATTCCATAAAGCTAGTAGAACCAGAATATTGGATGGCTGAGTTGGAACTCGAAAGTTTAAAGCCCTAGTGGACCTCTGTATCATTATTCTATTGATTCATCACATATCAATCTTTTGCAGAAAAATCTGAGCAGTCCACATTTTGCTCGCAATTGGAAGAGTTCTTCCTGGGCCTCGCGGAGCCCAAGTCGATTTCCAAATGATAGATTAGCGTTTTGTGTTGAGCTTTACATATGATTAAAATAGGAAAACCACCTCTGTTCCCATTTCAAAAAAAAACATGGGAATAAAGATACACTACTATTTGGTTTCTCATGGGAATAAGAGATATAGTGATAAAAGATATCTACTTGTATATTCCCATCCCAAAAACCGATGATAATATATGGTAAGCGATAATACGTCCGGTTTCTAAATGATGATTTGACGGTTTCGTAGATCCCCAGATTCTGGCCTAAGAACGGGAAAGGCCGAGAATATATGCACCATTTTGGTGATTTGCGGTTGTTGAACGATTTGGATCTACTGTGATATACTTCACCTATATAGTCGTGCTGATTGACTTGCACATTCCCTGTCACTAGTAGATGGTTGAGACAGTTCATGGCGGTTGGACTGATTCATTATATAAATAAATTTAATGGACAAGTGACAAGGGGAGCCTTCTGCTGTTTGTCATTTTTGCTGGATATGGGTCAAAGTTGCTGGCCCAAATATGGATCGTCAATGATCGTTCTATGCTAAGAATTGCCAGTTCTATGGAATTTGCAAACCCTCCCGACTTGCCTCCTTCAGCTTTTGGCACTGCTGCCGTCCAGCCTGTGGTCACTTGAACCCCAGCTTACAGCAAAAGTCATGCTTTTGATTTCTTTTGATTCGTGGCTGGGGTCAAAAAGTCCTTAGGCCCAGCTGTTGCGGCCGCTTCATGACATGAGGCAAAACTGAAGAAAGCACAATTTGCCAAAACTCCCTCCACAATTTTGCAGCAGTTTGGCAAAAAATAGATGGGGCCAAATGAAGCTGGCTTTCACGAACTTCCAGACTGTCGAGCTCCAAGCCTTGTTCTTGGCCAACATCTGCTCCCAGTTCTGCAGGTGTTCCTCCTCGCGTTGCAATCGCTGCCAGGAAAACCCAATAAGCACAGATGGGATGTCACCGGCACCTGCACCTCGATCTGTCGCTTCATGTCAAGGATGGCCATCTGCGGCAGAACCACTGGGATCCACTTGGCTGGATCCGCAGATGTTGGAAGTGCGACATGTGCTTCACGTTGCATGTGCTGAACTCTGAGATGCATCTCAACTTTCCACAGAATTGGCTTAGCACATCCAAAATGGTCAACACTTTTCAAAATGGTCAGTTTTAAGAAGGCAGTGAATTCGGCATTTGATCCATTTTGGGTATGTTGTGTTGAAAGTCATTTAAATTTTGATCCATTTTTGGATAGGGTCCACCTCCATCTCCAGGGCCCGAATCTCTGATTCCAGCTGCAGCTCCTGCAACATGTCCACGTAAATCAGGGACCCCCCAGTATCCATTGGTTTCTCCTCAAAACATGGAAACCACTTGAAAGGGAGTTGGGAGGATTGTTGGTCCAAAATTTTCACGCAGGCCCTACCTGTCTACACGTGGCGCATAGAAAACAGCAAGCCGGCTGCTGTGCATGTCTGACGCTCCAGCAACATGGAAAGTGTCTAGAAATCGGGTACCCGCAACCCTCGACGCCTCCAAGGAGAGCTTGGCTTCCTCTGGATCAAGCTCGCCATCCCCGAGGAAACCTGGTGATGAACAGGTGCTCGCCAAAAAAGGTGCCCAAGAAAGGTCAGTGCACGCCTTCAGGCACCATCAGTCTACTCCATCAATGCCACCTGGATCCACCTGGCAACGCAAAGATTCAAAGAAGAAACACAAGATGACTACGAAGGGAGCTTCCTTCCATGTTCTTTGGAAGTTTGACTTCAAGGAACAATGAGTTGCCGATCGATTCCGCAGTGGACACTGCAAAATCAAAGCAATCCGTGATTTGTTGCTAAACTGCTAGACACATCCGTGATCATCCGTGACTCGCTTGGTGCGTCTCAAGTGCATACAATTGAACCGGCTTCTCAACATGGGTCATCCTTGCCCCAGCCGGCCTTCAGCCCTAAACAGCTGCAGGTCAGCGGCGATGTTGTTCCAATCTAAATCGTGTCCTGTATCTATTATACTGTATACTGTACACCTGCTCTGTTGATATTTTGGAGCCTTTTCATTGAGGGTCCACATCATGTTTGCGTTTTCACACCTCGACTCTTCAAATCTGAGAGGATGAGCCAAGAAGAAAGAGGGCAGGCGCTGTCGAGAATCCAGAACTTTGTCTAGGCGTCAGGATTTTACGAACAAAATCTCCGTCATAGCGGGGTGAGGATGGCAGCAAAGTGTTTTCTTGCGATATGTATAGTTCAGAATTTTAGAACCGATGAGATTACAGTTCGCTCTGATGCCATTGTCTGAACGCCTTGCTCACTGACATGCTCAAAACACCCGCCAGAGAGACTCCCCAAACTCCAAGCTCCGCATTTCCAAAAGCTATTGGTGCCAAATGAGCACAACTCAGCGACGTCTGAAGGATAAGCCGAAAGTGAAGAGCAACAAGAACAAGTTGCGCTTTGCTGCCACTGTGAGACTCCCTGAACCGCTGTAGCTGAGGGCCACACGGTTTGCGAAACAGGGCCAGGAGGAGCCCTGCCACCTCAAAGGGCAAGCTGATCCCGACCCGACCCGCCACAACATACTATTGCACGTTCGGAATAAGCCACTGACCCCCATGATCAGAAAGTCAATGTGTTTTCGCCATTTTTGGAGAAAGTGTCTGCATATTCCTGGCTGAAGCGGCTCATGTAGCCAACATTCTTCGGTACATTCCAGCTTCTCCCTTCTTACACAATAGAGATTGAAGTTCGCCAAATCCTAAACGGATTTAGATTGCCATCCAGACATTGGCCTCTTTCCCACACTACCAAAGCGGCACTTGGGTTTGTCCAACGGTAGCCTATTTCTGGATAAACGATTTTTTAGCAGTGTTTGAAACCCTCTATCATCCCTTCACACTGGCTGGTTGAGGGCAGGTTCCCATAATGGGTCATACTACTCCCGAGCAAACCAGTTAGGATAACCACCATCAACCAACCATCACATATCGACTGCACCCCCCGATTTTTGGTGTATTCAGCAAAGAAAACCTTGAAAGTTATATTTGGGATGCCTAAATCCATTGAAATCCCGGACTGTTCACCTCATCAACAAGGAGACGACTTGGAACAGGGGTCCTCCATTGGGCTGTTCTGTTGTCCTTGCTGGCAACAGTATGGCAAAGACGGGCGAGGCCGCCCACCTCAGGAGATATGGCTGGGAAATGCCCCAGAAATTAGGAGGTTTGAATGGGAAAACCATCCATCAGTTGACGCTTCCTTGGAAAACACCATCTTTCAACAGCGATATCTATGGTCCAATTTATCTGCTAAGGTCATAAAAAAGGATTCTCCGTTGCCATCTTCAAATAGCAGAAATTTCTCCACAATGCTCTACACCACTGCTGGGGGTTTAGCCACAAAGCGACCGCAGCGACAAAGTCCAGCGGCATGGTGCACCTTAGGAGAGCAACGTGATTCTCTGTCTCTGCTTGAAATGGGGCTGTCTTGGAATGGTGGACCCACAGGGACCCATGGGAAACCAATCATTTGAGGCACCATAATTTGGAGAAATTGGGAAACACCCAAATAGTTCTTACAGCCAAGGGGGGTTCTGAGCTTCTCACCAAGATGGTGCAACTTGCTGCCTACCCAGGGAGGTACAAACATCGGCAAAGTGACTCGCATCTTCAGGGCCTCGGTTGGAATCACAGCCACAAGTAGCTGACAGAACTGAAATCCACTGGGATTGGGCTCACAGCCACTAAGTCAACCACCTATGATACTCGCCCCAAGGCCACCAACTTCTTCAACACCGCGAGGATTTCCTTGCAAACCTGGCAGCAGCAGTCAATTCGTGCCTAGATGATGATGACTAAACATGCCACTGTGGCACCATCGAAATGTGCTCGCAGCACTCGCTCTGTAGCACCAGAGGCCAAAGCAGTGAAGGTCAAACCAACCAGCACATAGACCAACAAAAAGCGCAATAATCTTGGAGACATTCGAACCTGGCGTTGGCAATACTTGACAGCCCGCAACCATTCGAGAAACACTGAGCTGTGAATTCAAGAAATCAACCCTACAGTCAAGGCTCAACTGGCCTGTTCAAAGTCTTGGTCAAAAAATAGTGCGGTGGCATAAAGCGTGATGAAGCCTCATGAGAATCCAGGAGGGCCGAGATTCATACACACACTGATGAAATATCTTTCTGTGAGAAACCAATTCTCCAGGAATGCTGGTTTCAAAGCTGCGAAATCAAGGTAATTCCTAGTACAGAAATTCCAGAAGATAAAGCATGTCCACAGAAGGATCGAGTGCAAGTGATGGCATCCAGTGATGGCATCCGTAGCCAGTAACGCCATCCACATGGCATCGCATCCAAGCTGCCTGTAGCCAAAAACACCAAAGCAAGTTTGGCAACTCCAGCACACGGAGCTCCAGCAATCAAGTAGGTCAGGCCGGCAACAACAAGGACCTGGGCAAATGCTTGTGGGTCATCATAGTCATGAGTCATTATGGTTAGAGAAGTATTCTAATACTTTAATACAGCAATGTCCACCCGGATCAATAAGCCCCTGGGCTGTTTAATTAGGGGGGCAGCATTTTAGTCGCAAATACAGTAATCACCTTTTCGGTGCACCAGCCAGACCCCGCTGCCTTTGCGCTGACACTTCGCCACTTCGTTAAGTCTTTTTGCAGCTTTGCACGGTTCCGTTGCATCTGTGTAAGCGAGGCAGGGCCTTCTTGAACGGTTCTTCCAGCTAGCCAAGCAAATCGTAAAACGCATAGCAATCCAACCACCACTGTGAGGTTGCAAAGAATTGCTGCCAATGCCAGCGGAACAGCGCATGCCATGGGTGCTGGAGACGCTTCTGGCGTTTGCCCATCCGCGGAGCAGTAGAAACTCTTGGTGGCACCTTGGATTGCCTCCCGCAGGATCATCACAATGGCCCCAAAGCAAGCAAGGCACAGCAGCACCGCACAGGCACACTGTGACACCGCACGACTCCGTTCACTCGCAGTTGTCGCTTCCACCAAATCCACCAAGTTGGCATCGGCCTCCACCGAACTCTCTGAATCAGCAGAGCCTGGCTCGTTCGGCGGTTCAGCTCCTTGACAGGTCCCGGGTCTACCGGTCTACTGGGGAAAAAAAAGAAAACGACCATCAGTTCATGATCTTTGGACATGAGACAAGGCACAAAGGGGACAAGTTGACAAGTTCTTCTGGGTTCCCTATGATTTCTGCTTTGGTGTCGTTCAAATCTCCTGTAGGATTTTGCCAATCCGGCCGAGGTAGCAGCGGGGCACGCAAGGTGCTCCACGGAATAGGTACGTCACTCCGCGGCATGGTTGTGCCCAAAAATCTAAGTCAAGCGATATCACCTATTTCATCCAATTTCAAGGAAAGTCCTACGCTGGCCATTCCTTCCTGAAAAGGATCTTTTGAAACAGCCTGGTGCTGAAAGCACTTCGAAATCTTGAACTTATTTTGCACATGTAAGGCTGAGTGACAAAGGGCATGTCTTTTTACACTTCAACATTCTGTAGCATGTGAACAATTTTCAAGTTTTGCATTCCGAGAGATGATACCCCGAAAACTAAAAAAGAGGTCGAAACAGAACAGTTCTATCCAATTAGGCGTTACAAATGGTGGATTTGACTCTGGAATCAAGAATTGATGCTGGTACATTCAGCACTCTTCATCTAACATCTAACATCTAATATCTACGCCAGTGGCTCGAAGAAAGGCTGGAACGGCAAGGGCAAATATCTCACCAGGCCGATCTGGTAAAAAAGGAAGCACAAATTCGGCTTCGCCACCAGATTTAGGGCGATTGTTTTAGTGGATTACATATTTTAGTAATATCTGACTGTGTTTAGTTTATTTACGTAATCAAGAATCACAAAGTTAAAGATTGATGCACCATCTCCATTTTTCGGGACACTGATCAAAAAAATATATAAATGCATCAAGAAAAAAATATCCTACCCGCATCAAAAAATTAATATAAACGCATCAAGAAAAAAATATCCGCCCACTGAAACTTGCAGCCTGCGNNNNATCAAGAAAAAAATATCCGCCCACTGAAACTTGCAGCCTGCGGCAACTCCCTGCCATGCCCGGCATCAAGAAAAAAATATAAATGCATCAAAAAAAAAACATGTGAATGGAGGAGGTCGAGGACAGGGAGATGTCGAGGAGGAGAAGGAGGAGGAGTTGAGGAGGAGGAGGAGTTGAGGAGGAGGAGGGGAGTCGAAGAGAAGGCANGGAGGAGTTGAGGAGGAGGAGGAGTTGAGGAGGAGGAGGGGAGTCGAAGAGAAGGCATCGAGGAAGAAGGCATCGAAGGCATGTAGGTTGAGGCAGAACCGTGTTGGCTGTAAACGTTTCATTGGATGTTGTCAGTGCTGGTTTAAGATATCTTCAGGGTTTGGTTTAGGTTTTATTTAGGGTTGGTTTAGGGTTTATT
>BGPT01000790.1:112625-244112 GCA_003297045.1 Symbiodinium sp. clade C Y103 | reverse complement strand
TCTTCTATTTCTCTCTATATATTTCATGTTATACGATTTACACAATTACATATCTCACTATACTTCTCTTCGCTCTCGGGCCATCCGTCGTCTAGTTTTGCTTCCAAATGTGCTTCGCGCCACAACGCCGTGCACTTTTCCCACATCTCAACTTCCAAAAGTGTCCCGAACATGTGGTGTTTTTAGCATTTTGACTTGCAAATGTGCTTCGCGCCACAACGGCGTGCAATTTTTCATATCTCATCTGCCCAGATGGCTCCGCACCCGCCGTTTTAGCGAGCCTACTTTTTGACCCTCCGGCGCCGCAAAACATTGAAAAAACACCGTGTTTCGCGACTTTCCTACCTTTTCTCGCACCTGCATCTTCTCTGTTCTGACTTTCTCCCTCTCTGATCTTCTCTCTTCTTTTCCATCTGTCCATATTGTCGGAAGTTTGAGTTCTAAACTTCCTTCGACAAGTATGCATAAAGAAGAAGTGGAGGAAGGCAGCAATGTCAACCCACCTAGTGAAGGACTTCTAGGCCTTGACACGACGTAAGACTATCACTTCTGGATGCACTTGGGGCTCAAAGCGGTCAACAGACGCTTCGACGCGAAACCCTAACAGCTGGGAAACATGACCATCAAGTACTCCCGCGAGTCGAAGAACCCAAGCAAGGCTTGAGACCCGTGAGACACTTGAGACACTTGAGACGCTTGAGATGTGGTTTTGACTATTTTTGATTTGTTTGTGCTAGTGACTGTTGGTGGTTCAGTGGTGTGTAGCGAGAGACGGAAAGAAAACAACATCAGAACNTTGAGATGTGGTTTTGACTATTTTTGATTTGTTTGTGCTAGTGACTGTTGGTGGTTCAGTGGTGTGTAGCGAGAGACGGAAAGAAAACAACATCAGAACTGTTGCACACTGGGGAGGCCTGCAAGGCTCAAGGTGTGGATTTGCGAGTGCACCCTGGATGCAGTGAAGATCGGGAGTGGCTTGAAAGATGATGCTCGAGACAGCANCTGCCATAAAGTTTTGCCAGAAAAAGAATGTCAAAATCTGTATCTCACTATATTCCAAAGAAAGTATCGTGGTGGGGATCACTCGAAGCAAAGTAATTTTACCTGGTTTGTCACTCAACATTATTGCAGATTTTAGGCACTTGTATATCTGTCGACGGCAGTCTTCCCCGAGTGATTGGGAAGGCAAGCCAGCTTAAAAGCAACAGGTGCATATATGGAACGCTTCTATACTGAACATGTTTCAAAGGCTCGAAAGTGGGGACCAATGAAAAACGAATCTTGACTATTCTTGAGAGGATCCCTATTTGCTAAAGCATACCAAAGACTGCATCAATTGGATAGTTTCAGCCCTCGCGATGGATCTACAAAGAGAAATGAGTATGACAGTATGACTAAGTTTGTGGTTGTGCATATGCAGAGTCCTTTGGGCTGAGGCACTACAAGAATACCTATGAGACGGCACAGGCTGCCGCTGGGAAACGATCGTGTGTATTTGCTTCAAACAAAGTGAGCAGAAATGGCATGTCTCGAGTGTCATCAAAGTGTGAACACAAATTAAGTTCCAGAAGTGACATTCTGGCAGTGGGACAAAGTCCCCTTCAGTTCCATATGCACTTCAGCTCGGGTCTCTTGCAGGCCATCAAGGGCATGACCCTGAGCGCAGCAAAGCAGTACCTGCAGGATGTTTGCGACAAGAAGAGGCCCAGACGTCAGTCTAGAAGTCGAGCAGATGTTGGTTTCAGCTAATTTTAGTCTGCGGCCAAGGGCCAGGTTACAAGCTGTGCCTGATTGGAAGTTTAGTGCGTCAGGTGCATCGTGTTCCGCAAGTACAGGGGTACCATCGGTCCGATCTTCAGTCGCGATAGCGTGGTTGCAGATTTTGAGCTTTACCACGGCAATGCTTTGAGAAGCATACGCTGTGGAACATGTAGGTAGCGTATCCATCACAAGTTTCACAAGTTTCACAAGCTCTCACCAAGGTCGCACCCCTCAAGCCAAGGAGTTCAAGGCCACTCAGGCGTGAGCCTCCGTTGACCTTGGGGAGAGAACACTGAAAAACGAGTGTCTCGAACGGAGATGTCATGCTAAACTGCTAAATGTACTTCACACATCTTGACATCCCATCCTGCATGGTGAGTTTGAACCAGAGCCAAGATGATTCAGCAGTGGGGTGTGGTAGGATGATGCACATCGGTGCTCTGCCAGGGACGCTGGCCAGTGAAGTCAGCGAAGATCGTCCTTGGTTTGTTGAGGCAGACTGGGAAGTGCAGCAGATAGCCAGGATCAATCAAGTCCCAGCCTGCACTTGCGTGCATGCTCAGAGCTTCAGAGCTTGTGGATTTAGTTGAGTACAGAATACAAATGTGCTTTCCGTGCTGCGCCCATCTCCATTCCTCTCTCTCTCTCTCGCTCGCTCGCTCGCTCCACCTGTACCTTTCCTTAGTGGAATTGATTCTCTCTTGAAGCCGCAAACTGAAAACGTGTCACCCGCCATATCATGCCGATGTCTGCAGGAACGCAGAGGCCAACGCTGAGTTCAAGAACTTGGACACTGAAAAGCTGTTTGTGGAGCACGTCCAGGCTGTAAAGAAATCGTCATCAAAGAAAACAGAAGCAATGCGGTTTTGCAGAACACATTTCACTCCTGTCACAGATTGAAAAATCAAGGGGTACTGGGTTTTCATCTGCGACGAACCAGGTGAACGCTGCTCAGCAGGGCCGCAGGCGCACTTACCGTGCCCACGGCCGAATTGGCCCATACATGTCGAGTCCTGAGACGGACCATGGTTTTGTGCAGAGGAGTGCTCAGACAAAGTCTAATGATGTATTTTTTGGGTATGATTTTCGTAAATGAGCAGCTTTGGAAGAAAAGCTTGAAGCAGGCAGACCAGTATGAAGACTGTCCCAAAAGATGATGCCTGATGTTTCTTCATACAACTTAGGAATTGCCCTTGCCATGTTGAGATGATCTTGTCCGAGAAGGAGGAGACCGTTGAGAAGGCTGCAGAGGAGGCACATCCTGAGGGCTTGGAGCAGAGTCCACTGTTTGCATTTCTGTTGTTTCGGATTGTTTTGGTGTTCTGGTGTTGGCTTGGAACGCTTGGAACGCTTGGAACACGGGAAAGGGAATCTTCAAACCGGAGCGAAGTGGGTGGTCGGGCTGCAGGGTGCGAAGCCCAAGAAGTTCACTCGCAAGCAGTTCGCCAAGTTGCGCCTCAAGGTGCAGAGTCATCCTGAATTTGGCTCTTGCTTGTGAAGATATTTGTGAACTGAATTCAAATCCGTGTTTTGGTTTTGGATAGACCGGGCTAGCCTTGCAGGTCGGCGGTGACCAGTGATCTCTGTCATGAGGGAGTCCAATCTACGCGTCGTGGTGCTGTGCAAAAAGAGTTGAGCCATGCAGCGATGCAGCGATGCGATGCAGACATGCAGAGACAACTCTGGGTTTCAATGACTCTATGTCTTAGATCGTCTTAGTTGTCACAAAATCTGCGGCCCCGAATCCCATTGGGTTTTGCTCCACTGGTGATGGCTGAGACCTTCAACTACCTTCAACTAATTCGCTGGGACCCAGCCTACAGAATAAGATTTCGATTATTCAAAAATATTCAAAAGCAGATTGCAGCAGATTAGAGAATCTTGGCAGAGCTTAGCAGATCTTAGCAAATAGCTCACACGGCTCACACGGCTCACACGGCTCACAGCTCCAAAACCTTGGGCTCAACTGATGCAGGAGCCAGAGCTACGTGAACCTGGCCTGAGGCACGGTGTATACCGATGTTGGGACTTTGCGTTTTTTTTTTTTTTTTACGGTATGTGTTTCTCAGTGTTCAGTACTGTTCAGTCTACCGTCTCACAACTGTTGCGATGGGTCCTGCCTTCCTGCAGGGTAGATAGCACGGCTACAGCAACCATGGTCGACGTCCCAAAAAAATCTGTGAAGGATAGCAGTGTTGGATGTGTGTAGAGATCCAAGAATCAAAGAACTGTTGTGTTGTTATGTCGTGTTTGTTCAATTTTTGGAACCAAAGGATGTGGACAGTAGGACATGGACAAAGTTGCAATAACATCCTACAGCTTTGCAACAGGAAAACGAGGAAAAGGTCGAGGCACGGGAGTTGGACGAGTTGTCACTTTTTCACTTACCGTGACTCCGTCACATCCAGAAATATCCAGAAGGGTCAGTCACTTTTGACTACTTTCAAACGTCTTTCAAAGCTTTCTGACAGGATGCGCCATTGCATGCTTGAAGTACTTGACGAAACACTTGATGATTGCCATCCAGACCTCAACATAGCACAGCACCTGCCAGACAGGCTGCTTCCAGTCAGTTCAAGTGTCCACGGTTCTATGACTTGCTTGGCACTACCGAACGGTTTGGTGCGACCCGAATCCGGCGCCACCAGGAAAGTCGACATGGCGCCGGGCGCCCCAGAGTCGTCAACATGCGGACAGAAATCTGGATTTGTTATATTTGTTTGGTCATATTCATCTGTCTCTTGGTCCATTCGGAGTTGAAATTCATCGATTTGCCATCAGATGTCGAGATTATATGATGGCAATGGAATCGGTTTTTGTGCTTTCGAAGACTTTGTGCTCGAGGTGAAGCTGTGCGCTTCTCCAGTTTGACGTTGAGGCGGGGGATGTTCCCTGAGTCCTAATGAGTCATGATGAGTCTTAGACTGTCTAAGTTGTTTGCAGTCCGCAAAGGGTCTTCCCTTGGCCGGTGAAACTCAGACTGGTACCATGAAGCTCTTAGGGTTGGGCCGATCATAACCAATCTATGAATCTCCCTTTGGAATTTTTGACACAACCGACAGTGACATATTGCTGCAGGTGTGGATCCGCCTGAGCCTCAGTCATTCCGGCGATCAGCTTACCTTGCTGATTAGCTTTTTTCTGACTCTTGTGCCTGTAGATACAGTATGGTACATTACATAGATAGATGCAAAATCAAATAAATTAAGTGTACTTCTCACATCTTCTCACTTGATGTCACTTGCAACCATTTTAGAAGTGGTTGCAGCCCAGTGAGGTGTTTTATGTGGGTGATCCTGGTGTGGTTTACCGGGGACTGATCTGACTCAAGGCATGTCCGGATTAGATGCATCAGCTGGCTGCCACTGCGCTGGTGCCGGAGAGGTTTCTTCGGTCCGATTGGGTCATGCTGAGAGATGGATGTTGTCTCCCCAAACCCATCCCTTCAATGACTTCAAACATTGGTCTTGGGGATGTCCGGAAAAAATCGAACAGTTTGAGAAACACCGACACCACGGATGGTTTTGAAGTGTGCTGCTTGGCCAATCTGAGGAAACTTGAAGTGGGGACTTTCCTCCCCAACAAACATTTTACCACAGATATCAGTGCAAGCGTTTCAGTTCCAATATCCAGTTTATTTTTGTCAAACTGTCAAACTTATGACACATTTGGATTCCCGATTTGGGTTTCCAATTTGCGAAAGTCTGCACGGCATTGACATCTCTGCTCAAGCATGGCAACGGCACCGCGCTTTCCTTAAAACCCAGAGGAAAGCGCAGGGAGAGGTAATCAGTTTTATTGTCATGGTAGATTACTAGGAGTTTTGTTGAGAATTTGGAATGCTTCAAACATCTTCAAACTATTTTAAACTTTTATCTTATTGTATCTAACATTTTCTGTCCCAACTACTGTTGTTACTGCGCTTCTCTGGAACCTCTCGGAGACCTCTCGTGCCTTGGGCCAATAGCAGCCTGATAGTGTACCTGGAAACTTCGATCTACTGAACTCAGCTCGCTCCGCGAACGGCGCGATCCTTATTGCTTCGATATTTTGGGGCCCGGCTCTCAGCATGACGCAGCATGAGGTGATCAAGTTGGATCCCCACTGACGGAGTCATTCCTTCAGAAAGTTGGGGAAGATGGATACACCAGTTCCTTCAAGATGAGAATTCACTGATCTAACTAGGACCTCTTTCCGTGACCTCAAAGTACCTAGCCAAATCCCGAGGCCTTGCGAAATCATGGAGCGTGTCAGCTCATTGTCTAGACGACCCATTGTGTTTGGACCTCAAACTGAAGACGCCACGAATAGGATTGCAGGCTAAAGAGTACATAAGATTACATAGATGACTCAGACTGGACTCAGACTTGAGGTTCCAGGGTTCCAGGATTCCAGGGGTCTGAAACATTGACCATCATTGACCATCATTGACCATCATTGACCCATATCCATCAAAGTCAGTTGATCTGAGCCATCTAAAATCATCTAACTCACACCGATTCACAGCGATTCACAGCGATCCACATGTCAATCCGATGTCATCCAGTCGATGTTGTCACCAAGGCAGGCGGACTCGATGCCTCTCATCATGTATGGAAGAACTTCACTCAGTCTCCTTGCCAGCGTTGGTCTCACGAATTTGCAGCTGCTCCAGGCCCCTAGGGAGGATATCTTGATACATCTCCCATCGTTGGTTGGGATGAGTTGGGGCTTCCGAACATTTGACCATCCCACATTTATGGATTCAACATGACTCAACCAGTTGGACACTGCGATTCCAGACTTGTGGGGGTCCGGCTAAGCCATTTTCACTTTCCCAAAGTCAACTGGATCCGGCTACGACTCTCCAATCAGCCGGACTGTGCCACGCTTTGCCACGCTTTGCCACGCTCCGCCAGATCCTCTTGGCGGTTGTGTTTTTGCTGCATGCGGCTGATGGTGCTATGTTGCCGGGAATTTTCAAGGCCGGGTCGGCAGTCAGCATGGGAATCCATGTGGTGCCCACCTGACGTAAACCACCGGCTGACCACTTGGTGGTGATATGTTGGAATTGACAGGGAATTGACTTCTTCAATCTTCTTGAGTGGTTTTCCAGGCCACACAATGTCAGACATGTGAACAGATAGTTGCTCTATTGTTTTTGATGTATCTGTTTTTGCTGTCAAAAGCTGAAGCTCCACCTGAAACCTTCGAACCAGAAGACTTGACAACTTTGGTCGAATTCGTCGAATCGAACCAACTCTGCAGAACCACGCATGGTCTCTGGCTGCTTGCCTGACAGTGTCCCCTCTTGTTGGTCCTGCATTTACGAAGCTATGCGGATCGGCACCCATGTGTCAGGGGCAGCTCTTTCTTTTTCCACACCTTCCCATACGCGGTCGGTTTGTTGCAGGCACTGGAAGAAAATCTGGCCAATGCCACGCCGGTGCCTGGTCAAGAAATGAGACGCAGCTCACTGGGGATCAGTTGGGATCAGTTGATTTCAAGCTTGGCTTTCATGTCATGCTGTCAATAAATTACGCAGCAATATGCAGCACATTGAAGTGCTGAATCTAGGTCGCTTGTGTTTGACTTAGGTAACTTTGGGTAGCATCGTTTTCGTCGAAGACTTAGCAAAGCAGTGGAACCGGTGCTTCTGCTTCTGCGCGGATCTTCCAACAGGGGTCATCCAAAGCAGTGGAACCGGTCAAATTGCTGTTCTTTGTGGTGCCTTGAACAAAACACTGGCATTTATCTCGAGGAAGTTTCATCAATCTCCTTGCGTCAATCTCCTTTCCTCTTGTATGTTGTAGCAGAGCCACCCCTGTCATCAATGATGACCATCCTGGATGTACCATTGCCAACACCATAGGTTACACTTTCTTATGTGGTTGGTGGTGTGTAGATTTGTAGAACCCCCACAAACATGTCAATGTATGTCTACATGATACTATACGTATGTGTACATTTGACACACTATGATTTTGAACGGGTGTATCTATATTGTATGTAATGTATTGTATGTATGCATATATATATATGATACATATGTGTATGAATGAATATTGTTTACATTGTACTGCATACCCAGGCCCAATTGAGTTGTCCTGGTTTGGCGGATCAACATTATGCCTGCAGGTTGAAGCGCTGTGCCATAGCGTTGCAGTTCTTGCATCCTGGTGGCAGCACCAGGGTTACCAGGGACCCCTTGAGAAAGCATCGTCAACCATCACGGCTGCCATGGAAGGTGAAGAATACCTGAGAAAATCATTTAGATGTGCGCCAGAACTATACATCCCAAACAGTGTAAATCTTCCAACAGTCAGATGAACCCATGGAGTCAAGCAGTCCAAGAGGACACATTTCAGTGATTTCTGGGATGTTCCGTGCCAGCGCTTTGACGGATGCCTATGTAGTTTTTGTGTTATCCAGGCGATTTTGACAAGTCACAATCTTCGGAGCGTGAAAATAGGGACTTCGATTGAGCTAACAATTTCACCGGAAGGAATTCACAGCACATTTCTGCTAGAGATCACCTAGCTGCACCTGTTACTACTGAATTCTCCTGTGACCTACTCCACTCGAGCCCTTGGTCAATTTTCCCTGTGACTTGCTGTGACTTGCTGTGACTTGCTGTGACTTTCGTGGCGATCAAAGGTTTGGGGTGTCTTGGCAGATCGCTACTGCAAACTCACCATGCTGATGTACGCGAACCTTGACAGCACTTCTGCCAGGTTTGCCAGGTAGTGCCGTATCAAGAGGCCAAGACGCCAAGACGGATGGGTTTCGTCTTCGTTTTGCCACTTTACTACTGAGCTTCTATGAGTTTCTGCTGTTTACTTTAGGGTGCCCCCAAGAACTTTTGTGGTACAGGTACTGATTTTGATATGTTCCAAAGTTGTATACTCTCAAACCACCGGGTTCTCTTACCATTCAAGACCACCGAGGCTACTCCTTAACTTCTGAACAAAGCTACAGTACTACAGTCTATTGAATTGTTTCTCTTTGGTCAAGTCTTCCATGATACTCGGGAGTACCATGGCATGACCATAGTACCACCATAAGAACGGCCATGGCACGACGGCACCAAGGACATTGGTCTGCAGCTCAGGGGTTGACCGGAAGTTGCTGGGGATAGCGGTTGACACCTTTAAAGCCTTTAAAGCCTTTAACCTCATTTGCCCTCTGTCGATCTTTTTAAAGCCTGAAGCAAAACAAGACGGGTGAAATTCGTTTCAAAGATTCTCTCAGTCTCTGACATATTTGAAATTCTCATGTCTTTGAGGATGGTCTACTGCGATCCTCATAATGAGATCCTGCGAACAGTATTCGACTGAGTCATGGGGCATGGTGACGTGCTTGACCTCCTTCGTCACCGGAGTGCGTGTGCTGTTTGTCGTGCGCGCGCTGGCAGGTGCAGCGAGGGGTTGGGTAACAGAAAGCCGGAGGGAACGCCAGAATGAACATTCACATCAATTAGACTTAGACTTCATCCGAATCAGCGAGGTTCCAATCGAATTCACTCGGCATTTAGATCGATTTTTTGAAGGGCCCCCTGGTCCTGCAGTGTAAGTATGTGTGAGTTGTACTTCCCTCTCTTGTGCTGCTCAGCTGTATGTTGACTTTAGTGAAATAGCATGAAATAGCTGAGCATCTATCCATTTCAATCTATTTCATGATTTTCAATGATTTTCATGTATCTACTTGATGTATCTATTTGATGGATTTTGATGGCTGGCCCCAAAAATCTACCAAGCCATGGCTTGGGACACGGAAAACCGTTTCGGATGGTTACCGGACACGGCAACACGGTATGACACGGTTATGGCGCCATGGCAAGGCACTGTGGGTGCAGCACTGGGACCCTTGCCGGGATACCAAGCGATGGCACCTGCGCCGGTTGTCACCAGTAGTGAAGTCTACCGGTCTACCGGTCTAAGGGTCTACCCTCTAAAAGGACCTCCTTTGGCAATCTGAGACTTCCGAGACTTCTGAGATTCCTGGGATTCCTGCATTTTGATGCAGGTTGTATCTTATGATTGTTCGATTGTTTTGCATGGCAATTCTCCATTATTTTGTCCGACTTCCCAGGGTTGGCAACATCACAACGAATGTTTGATTGAGATCCCAATCACATTTTGAGAATCGACCAGGATTCCGAACCCAAGTCGATGCTCCCAGTGAGGTCGCAGGGGCTGATTGGCGCCACATGCCCAGCAATGGATCGAGGCACATTGCAGCATGCAGATGTCCCCAAAACGGATAGATAGGTCAAGAATAGACAAATGAAAAACAATTTGGGTGGAGAAAGATGGGGACCCTTTTCATTTTGGTGTAAATGATATATAGTACATTCATGCAGAGGCACTCGATGCAGCGAAGATCAAGCCAAGATCAAGCCAAGATCAAACATTAGTAAATGCATTCAATGCATTCGGATGATTACCGAGTGTATCCGAGTCCTTATTCCACCCGCCACATGTTACACATGTTCGCCATGCACAGGACGAGCCTTCGGATGGCTCATTGCATGTGGACAACTGGGCTTCATGTTGGGAGTCGGGGAGCTTTGCCAAACAGGAACCCAGGATCAACATGGCTGAGGGACCCGAGGGAAATGGATTCATTTTTTTTCACAAGGAATTCATTGGATCATTCACTTCAAATAGCTTTGGATTTGGACCAGACGGTTGTGAAAGCTGTGTGATGTTTCAAACAGCCACACATGTGGCTTGCGAGAAAGGCAAACATGGATGTGGTTCGTGCTAAGTTGAGCTGAAACAGAGATGCAGCATTGTGTCCGTGGGGTTTCATGGATTTTGCAGATGAACTTCTTGTCTTCCTAGATATGGCCGAGGTCTTATTAGCTGGAGCAACATCTCACATGCAGGTGGCAGCGTGCAGCTATCCCGGCTTCCTCTCCAAAACAAAGCGACACACACACACAAACACACAACCTGCAGTCAAGATAGATGGCGAGGATCCAACCTGTGAATACGAGCATCTTGGATGTATTTACCAGCTTACTGTACCAAAAGCATCCAAGAGCAATGATGCTGCAGGATTTTCCTCTTTGAATGAAACGGTTTTCAGTTTCCTCCCAAGGGCACTGGAAGATACTGGAAGTGAGCTGCAACAAGATTAGCCCTCCGTAGCCATCCATAGCCATCCCGCATCTCTGCTATCTCTTTCTATCTCAACTTGGGGCCCCATGCCTCACACCTGTCAGGTGATCAAGGGCTGGCGGGGCACCTTCTTATTGATGGGACTCATCACGCGACTTGGACGGCAGAATGCGCAGAATGTGCAGAATGAGCAGATGAGTCGATGATCACGATGGTATCGATGATCGCATTTCCATATTTTCCTTGCCCAAGACCTCTCTTCAATAGGAAAAAATCGACAGAGTCAAGGGATGCCAATCGGTTGCAGCTTGCACCGGCTAAAGCTGGGATCACACGCCTTCTATTTCAAGACAGACCTCGTTTTGACTTTAGCCCATGCCATCTAGTGCACTTATTTTCATTCCCAGATTCTTGGCTTGTCATGGCATCGCGAAAGGATGATTCCACTTGCAGGTTGGTGCTAAGTTGGATTCTTTACATGGCGAAGATGGAAGTAGCGTCAGAGCCTCTGGCTGACCTGAGCAGTTGGACATAAGCAAAACTGACGCAACCTGAGTCCATATTGAGTAGGCAAGTTCCCAGAGTCAATAGTTCCGCTATGTTCCGCTTTCCTGAATGCCAAGTCTAACACTGTCTACTGCTCAACAGTTGTGGTTCAACAGGAGCTTGACATTGCCGCCAATTACCGCCCATAGGAAAATCATGAGAGACATTTCATGGCATTTGGCAGCAACACTTACATTGATTTAGCGGGCCTGGCCGAGTCACAGTGACTTTGGATGGTAGCAGTGCTGGGAAAGTCGCAGTACCATACAGTACCAAGGCGTGGCTTGTTTAAAGAGTCGCGCACTTGGGCACAACTCTCTGCAGCCACCAAGAAGGCCATGAATTGGGTCATGAACGATCAGAGAACACATGAAAAAACAATTAAAAAGGAGCAGTTAAATTTAAGGCATTTCTTAGTGGGTCCAGTTAAGTTCGCTGTTGAAGAGACTCCTGTGGCAGATCGTGAGCCTTTGAGCTTTTGCGTGTACCAGAAGTTGTAATTGAATGATTCCACACATTTCCACACTAATTACTTGCTAAATCTTGCTATTACTTCATGTCGCTTCACATCTTTCTGATTCTCTTCCGGTCCGTGGTCTAGATCCTTTGGAAGATTCAACATTTCCCCCTTCAGCGCAGGGCACCGCAGACGGCCTTCCTTTGAACGATCTTTGCAAGGAGCCAAACTGCCCTGAAACGGACTTGAACAGCAGCCGTTCCAGTCATTATAGCCACGTTGAGTCGGATTGAAATGAGAACCACAGACATTTTGAGATCAATGAATTCTCCCCACATGGCCAAGCTATGCCAAGCTTGCATAGCAGTTTGAGTGGCCGATAGTGGCCGCAAGTGCTGTGTGACCAGTGTGACGAGAGGACTTGAATTTCATGCTGGCGCGGCCATCATTTTGGGTCTTGCGACTTGGACCATAACTGACTGCTATAGGCAACAAATTGTTCAACATTTTCTGGCTTCGTTTCCCACAGCTTTGGGGGGCTTCCGAAGTTTCCACAACTTGGTGACCCGGAACCTTCAGAACTTTCAGAACCTTCAGACTTGGTCTATTTGATTGGAACATTTGAGAAAGATTCCGTATATTTTGGTATCTGAGGATTGTCCAGGGAGCCTTCGCCAGCACAACTGTCAGGGTGCCATCCTTAGACCGGAGAAAGTCTTGCAGACCCCAAGTACAGCTTTACAATCTGGTGAGTGTCTGGAATTCTTGACCAGTTTAAGTCAATTTTCACCTGATTTTCTGCGTTTTTAGTGGCATCAGCTTTGTCAGTTGTGTTCCAAGTGTTCGTTGAATTTGTTGCATTCAAAACTTCTATTTCCCGCATTTTCCTGTGAGGCTATGCAGTACCAGGTGATGTGGTGCGCCTTGTGGAGTTGTGACTTGATATTTTGTGTTTCCACCTCGGCCCGTGTCATTGCCAGGTCTTGTCATTGAAAAACGCGTTGAAGAACAGGTGTTTCTGTCCTACAAATAGCTTTACTTGCTTTTTGCTTGTGAAATCTTGTGAAGTATGTTCACCTGGTTGTGATAGTTGCTTGTGGCGTGGGGAGCTTCGCCACTGGGAATTTGACCCGATAAGGCTCAGTAGACCAAGAAGAATATCATATGAGTCACATGAGTATACATATATATATATATATATGTATGTCACATGGATGTAGGATTCAAGTAATGACACGATATTGAGTAGTATGTGGGTAGAGAGATTTCAGCAGGTACCAATACCTTGGCTTCAGCGACCTCAGTGCTGCAAGCATCGCCTGTGCAGCACCGGGCTAAGCTGACCCAACAGTTCGTGGAGTTCGTGGATTATTTTTTCAGGGTACGGCAGCAACACTGGAGCCACATGGAGCCACATGGAACCACTATGATGGAGCTATCATTGAAGTCATGCAACCAGATGCTAAGGCACCCTTGGGCAGCATTCTTGGTGCTGTTTGTGGCGGCCATGTGGCAGATTTCATGGCACATCGCTTGCCAAGGCGCCAGCAGTGGGACACTGACTGATGATGCCGGCGAAAAGACATATGAGACAAGGGATACATCAGTTGCATCAGGGTTGCATGTCCCTTTTTCATATCTTTCAATATCTTTTGATTATCTACAACTAGAATCATCACAACTTTGGTTCTTTGCGGGTAAGAAGCAATACCGATTTCTCGGTCTAGACAATTCGCTACAGGGCTTCAAGGGCTGGTGCCAATCGTTTTTCTTTTTCATGAGTCATCTTGAGTCTCTTTGTGTGAAACCCAGGGTTTTCGAGTCTTGGAGGCAATTTTAGGACAATTCATTGCCATGCCTATGGATTGTGTTTGCCGTGATGTCTGCAGGCATGGACGAATCCTCTTTGGTCAAGCGGCTGACTTGACCAAGATTTGGGTGCTTCTTCTGACTTTCGTTGGGATCCCCAGTTTCTCCAAATAGCACATCCCACCTTTGAGACACGTCAGTTTTGGAAAGTTTCGGAATCCCGGAAAACCTGGCTGTTTTGCATCAAACTTTCCCCGTTCCAGGTCTTGACAGAGGTCCCGAGGCGTGACAGTGGGAGCCACCTTGCTACATTCGTGGAAATTCATCCAGGGTTTCGGTCCCACTATGAATTTTGCTTTGACTCATATGTTTGCTGTTTCTAGCACTTGCTGGCGTTGAAGATGCTACCGAGTGACGAACGTTTCTGGGGTTTGACTCGACATGTGTATGCCAATGGGCTCCGCAAGATTCATAGAATACAGTCTCAAATATTGGCAATCCTTTCCAGCCAAGTTCCAAGCTGCCAAATATAGCATGTCGTAGCATGTCGCAGAGTGTCGTAGCATGTCGTAACATGTCGTAGCTATTTGAAGAGGCGACGTTGCTGGTTCATTTCATTCCTCTGGAGGCCAACTGACTACAAGATCTTCCTTGACAGGCGCCATGCTGTGAAGTAGGCTACAACAAGTCAATATGAATTGATTTGGGGTTTTGATGAGTTTTGTATTTTTTGTATTGTTTCGAGGTATCCCAAAGTGATACCCAAGTTATCCCTGGAATGTGCCAACATCTTCAGTGCACAGGCTGCACAGGTTAGCCCAGGTTACCCATTCTCCAGGTCAGCCTTGAGCTTCACCTTTGGTTTCTTCTCCATCATGGCTTACGCTGGTGTAGCTCGGCTCGGCCACATTGCCATGTTGGCTCCACATATTGGTATCATTTAGGGTGAACGGCGGGAAGTGTCAAATTCTGTTCATGAATAAGAGAGTTGAGAAGGATCAGAGGCTGTCAGATGCCAGTTGTAGTGGATACATTGATTGCCTGGATGACACCTCCCTACAGATGCAACTGCAATGGCAGATTCACAGCAAGCATGTGTGCATTGCTCGATGCAGCCGGGATAACGCAGGACAAACTACTTAAGACTGACCACACCGGGAAGTGGACGCTTGAGTTGCAAGCGTTTCACATGCCACCATTGCACACTATTGGCTGAGTCCACCTCTTGCATTTGACAATCCATTTAGGTCATCAAGCCGCTCTATGCTGAGATTGTCCCGCCTCATATGATTGCGCAGGCGTGAATCCATCACAACAGCATTACTCCAGCGTGGCACCAGTGACAGAGGATGTCCTCCACCTGAATAAGACGGGGAATTTCTCTTACAACCGATCAAGCTCAGCAGGCTCAGCAAGCTCCGGATTCCAAGTCGTGGGTAATTGGCCCTTCTTTTTCTGACTCGCCTGACAACTCGCCTGCCGACGAACTCCTGTCGTCACGACGCAGGTCATCGCTCTGGGTGCCGCGGTGGATGGTGCTTTCGCCTCCATCGTTATGCACTGAGAGATCTGAGGGAGAACATGGGAGAACATGGGAGAATGGCGACTGCAAAGTCGGCAAAGTGGAGCGGAGGGCCAACGGGTGAATACCACAGCCACCTGACCATCACCTGACCACCTGACCCAGGCCAGCACACCTGTTGTCGGCTATATCACTCAGCACTTCTTTCACTACCAGAGGTGGACATGCGAAGTGATTATGTTGATGATGATGATGATGATGATGATGACGATGATGGGACGATGATGATGCATGTGAACATGAGTTGAAAGGACAAGATGTTTGTGCCTTCCTTACCCCACTGCTTTTCAGGTGTTTCAGCAAGAAGAGAAGATGGATAAGGGTCCCTGTTTGACAGTTGGAGAACATTATTTCTGGAGTGTGTCCAATTTCCAAATTTGCAGCTTTCCGCTCATGCCTCGTGCATTTGGTGTTCCATCACTTCTGGCGTCAGTACATCCCAATCCATCAAGAACATGCCGACTGAGCTCCGTGCAACCAATGCTCAGGACTGGGTTTGTTGAGCCGAGCAGAGTAAGTGATCGAAATTTGCGGGACAGATTTTACATTTTTTTGCAGAAGGTTTTCAGTGCGGGACCTTTCAAACTCTTTAATTGCTAAAACTTACAAAACCGGCTTCAAGTGATCTCAAGTGGTCTCAAGTGTTTCACGATGTTTCGCGAAGTTTAGCTGAGAATCCATCTTGAGTGTCAGCTGGATGTCACGAAGGCTCTTGGACGTGCTATTGCCTGGGTAACAGTCTGCCATCGCCTCAGTGTTTGTGGGTGCACATGCCAACCCAGCAACTCAAGAAAATGGCGAGTTCAGGAGATTCATCGCTTTGATACCTGTCACCCCAGTCTGGATTGACAAAATGACTTGGAAATCAAGAGACCATTACTCGGTGCGACTCAGTATGACTCGGTACTGTGCAACATTGTGCAACATTGTACAACATTTCAGCTCCAACAATCTCCACATATCTCCACATATCTCCACCTTACCCAGGCAGCTCCGCGATCGCTTTGATCACTTTCAGTGCCTGGGCGACAAATCAGGTATGGACGGAGGTGTGATGGATGTTTGAAATTTATATGCACAATATAGTCACAATAGGCAGATATTGCTGGCTCTGGGGGCAAATTTGCATGCGCTGAATCTCGACAATCGAGGCTTCCTGCATTTGACTTACAACCAGGTGGGCGGAGCAGTGTGTTCCTGCTCCATGCAAATCCAAGTCCCAAACTTGAACAGTACCACAGTACCCATTCATGAGAGCCGAAGCGAAGGTCCTCTCCGGAGTGAATCATTCAATCTGCACAGCATTTTGGTCTTTTGGAACGGCTGAGATGCTGCGAAGTGGAGAAACCCGGCAGCCAGGATGCGAAAGCGGCAAAACGCAAAGAGGCGGACTCTCTGCCGGCTGTGGAGGACGCCGGGGGAGAAATTGTCAATTTCCGAAGGGATTCGCCGAAGGGATTCAGATTTGTGTAAAAATGATAAAACAAATCTGAATTCAGATGTCAATTCCTTGGCTGAACACATGGGCTGAGCCCCCGAAGCTTGAAGATCAGCGCAGATGGTTTCAAATTCCCAACCTGATCCTGCAACGCAGCTGCACCGCAACTAGGATGGAGACTCCTCTGGAGCTGATGAAGAGGCTTACTGGAAGAACCTGGAAGTTCCGTTTCCACAGTTCCATAGCTTCTGCCATGCGGCCATGCTCTTAGGCCATGTTAGGCTTGACTATGCTTGACTCCATTCCCCCACCAGTTTCCTAGACTTTTTTGATGTTTTTGATTTTTTTCGTGTCAATGGGATCCCCTGGCCCAACCCTGAGCCATCGCTTCTAATAGCTGCGCTGCTACCTCCAGGGCGGCAAAGGGTCGCGCAGTTCCACTAAGAGCGTGTCCTTTGCGCCTGGAACCGGTGGTGCCTCGGATCGGGTCCAGAGATGTCCAAAGATGTCCCCGGTGTGCCCGGTATGCTTTGCATTTGGCAGTCCAATCCTTTCAGATCCAGCTGGTGGTTCGTCTCACTGGGCTGGAGCATGGTTTAAGCATGGTTCAAGGTTGGCTTACTTAGCTGACATGGGGTCACGGCACCCTTGTTTTTTTGAGATTCAATGGCTTTTATCCACCCAAACATGCAAAACATCAGTTGCCCCTGACTATATGTAGTTATCTATATTATATCCCTTTTGCAGGAAGGGAATCGTTGGTCATATCTCTCATTCACCAAGACTACTTTTGGTCATGCCCGGATAGTATCATACCATGTTTACTCAATTCTGCAACATGAAAACATATCCTACTCGCTGTGTAATATCTCCAAAAAATATCCTATAATAGAACAAGCCCAAGAGCAAGAGTGGTAGGAAATGGTGACAGCAGCCAGCGAACACCTATCAAGTTTCAACCTGGCTACGGGGGACCCTCCCAGAACCACCACACCGAACCTCCAGAACCACAACGGGGGAACCTCCTGAACCACTGCGGAACCAGCCCGGAACCTGCACTGAACCTTGATCTGGGCTGAGACCCCAAAGACTACGCTGTTGGGAATCTCTCTAGATCTATGCATGAAAACAGAAAATATATTCACTACGTCCTCATAATTCTAATGCATTGATATCTCCATTGGAACATTTAAACATATTTAAGATATCTCAATATATCTCATATTTCATGACTCATATTGTCTCGGTGTCCATGGCATGGCGCCGCGTGCCTCTGTGTGCTTTGAGGTGGACGGGGCTGACGCCGTACCGATAGAGCGACATCCAGAGACCACTGAGCACCTCGGCCTGCGTTGCATCCCGTGCAACATCGTGTAACTACAAACGGTGCAAACCGTGTTTGGAGTCGGTGGAGTCGTTTGATGTGGGAAGTCACTTCATCTTGAAACTGTTGAAATCGCTTAAGTCATCTTCATTTGTCTTTCAACCTGAATTCATCTTCAATCATTTGAGTTCACATGGCAAGTGCTTACCGAAGAAAACCTCGAGTTTGGTTGCCATATTTGTACGAGTTCAGCCCAATCTCTCGCACTCCAGGCTATCCGATATTTAGATGTCCAATGTGTTCAGCACGACGGCAGTCGTGGAGATCAACGGCTTGTGGTCGATGTTTCCAGTTCCGTATCACTTTGACTTGGCATTTGCTGGTTGCGGCATTCTGCCGGGAAAAAAATACGATTTGTGCTTAAGCGCCCACGGCCATACCAAATCAAGATCCACGAAATAAATTGTGAAATAGCTCTTTCTTCCACCACGCACCATCCCGCGCTCATTTCTAGTTCATCCAACTAGCCAGCGTGCTTTTTCGAACTGCGAAGTTGCGCCAGCCCTTTCTCTCCTCGGAAAAATCCTTCCTGACAGTTTTCTGCTGCAAGGGGACCTTTCAATCCGCGCTGAAGCGACGTTTGAGTGGCATGGCTGGCGCCCCAGGGGTGAGTTTGGCGTTTTTCTGTGTGCTTCCACTGAACCAAGAACTTGCCAACCGAAAGATTGGAAGACGTTCCTTGCGGGGAAGTTGAATTAATCAAGGATTTATCACGATATACATTTACAGAGATGTTTGTATATGTGTATATATAAATATATACATAGTAAATAATGTATATATTTATACATACACATGAGCAGGGATCACCACATCCCCCCCAACCAGGTTCCCAACAACAACAGTCCTACATAGGCAGTGTTCGTGCAGCTGTAAGTGGTTGCGCCCAGTTTATAAGGAGTATATGGAGGGTATGGAGGGAGTTCACAGGGAGTGAAAATGTATATAGTACATGGGCATGCTATGCAATGAGTCGTATAGGTACCCTATGAAACATGTGGAGGTAGTATATGCAGGGTGTAAGAAGTACATAGGTAGTGCAGGTAGTGATGAAGCAAGGTCAAAAGTACGCATAGATATATAATCTATAAGGTTAGTTGGGCATTTAATTTTGAGTATATATATATATATAATATAAATAGATCTACTACATATATGTACATACATACATACATGCATGCATGCATGCATGCATACATACGTACATACATACGTACCTACATATGTACCTACATATGTACCTACATACGTACCTACATAGGTACCTACATACGTACATACATACAATGTGCAGATGGTATTTTCAATCATGTGCAGATGTTGCTGGATGCCTTTCTCAAGCGAGGAAACAATCAACTTATCGCATCTTTCAACGATTTGCTTGCAGTGTGCCAGGAGGGAGCTCGCCTAGATTCCGAAAAGGACCCAGATGGTGTCAAATGGGTTGTGTTGCCATTCAATTGTGACCAAAACCTCCTGAATACTTGACACTTAGAGACCCACCGTTTCAGATCCAATAAACTTATTGTTTGGAGGTGTCGCCATACAATAACCTTAACTTTGGAGCTCCTGTTGTCCGCGACATGGTTTTTTCGGACCTCCCACGTGCAGCTGCTAAAGCTCCTTGGGTAGCTTCTCTGGTTAAGGAAAAGGTATCAGGCAGGAAATGGCGCCGAGGTTTCTTTGGCAACAAGAATTGGTTGCAACATAAAACCAGACAGAGGAGAGACAAATTCCATCCTCAGCAGACGTTCTGAACACCAAGATCGCAACATTCCGAAAGTAGCAAGACAATCAGGTTGGGAAGACCAGGCAGCAAAGCACGCGCGTTGCTTGCAAATGCGAAAGGAGAGATGGCAAAGGTGGCTTGAAAGTGCCTCAGGAAATTCTAGCTCTGACTCGTCAACTTCTGACTCATCAAGTGAGCAAAGTTGAAAAAGAGTTTTCCGTGATCCTGGGACCTGAACAGCTCACTCCTTTTTAGTTTGCAGCTGCAAGGCTCCCATAGAATATAAATTTAACATCTAGAAGGAAAACAATAAATTCAATCCATTTCAATCCTAATCCTGTCTTCCTAAAAGGCATCATTGCCCAACATGGGTTCCGCGAAAGATAAACATGAAGGTCGCGAAAGTTTTTTGTTCGTGAAGAATGGCCCTTCCCGGAAAAAGGAATTTTGATCAGATCCCACATCCATCCATCCATTTATGTAGTATATAGTACTATGACAGAGGTATGCATAGGTACCCTTTGAGTCTAGGTAGCAAATATGTAGCATCAAGGCATACAATGAGTGGTGAACCATGTGTGAGGTTCGCAGTAGGCAGTACATACACAGGTTTTCGATAGTATGTGCTAGATTGATATGTTAGAAATATAATGCTAGACAGGGTCCAGTGACGAGGTTGTGGCTTTCAAATGCTGCAGATAACATACAAATCGGAGGCTGTGCTTTGAAATATTGTAAATAGCGGACAAATGGGAGGAGCGCGCGAATGGGAGGCGGCGCGTCCCGGTTCTGCAAATAGCGTGCAAATGCGTGCTTTTGGGGGTGGAGTGGTGGGGGCGATACCATTGGGGGAGGTGTGGGGGTTCGGGACCGGACTCGTACATACCAAACTAAATTATATTTGTTTCTCAAGCAGTAGCTAAGAAGCGCTATCACAGGTTCAAATTCCACCTCTGGAGGGCCAGACTGCACAGGTCTGTTCTTTGGCTCCAAAGGCAAATAGACAGATTTGAGAACAGTTTGCCTCACACACTCTATGGCATAGATAAAGTTAATGCATTATGCCTGTGACCAATGGTATGTTAGTAACTCCCACCCAAGAAAGTGGAGACATTGTTGCAACGCTTCTTCATTTTTTGTTCAATCTGTAGAGACTAAAAAATTGAATGCGTCTCTCAGAAAGAACACCTTGCCATGGCTGCATCAGATGTGGGCAGCTGGCTGGATGTTAATCCAGGGACGGACACTGCAAGCTGTTGCTCCCGGCTGAAGATTTGCGGCGCAAAGGCTCTTGCATGGTGGAGAGATACAACGGACCCGGTGGTTCTCAACAGTCCCTGGCTACGCCGGGGAACCGGACGGTTTTTCCGGGCCCTTTCTACTTTGGGTCAGTTTTGCGCATGGCTCTCTTTGCTGCTTCCCGACCTAGCCGTGAGGTGGGCCACGGCTTTTCCAGAAACACTAAAGGGCAGTATGAACAAAGACATCCCGCTTTTCGTGCTGATGGCCGTTTGTCTTGCATTTAGTCTAGGGACTTCCCTCTGGACAAGCCGTGAAAGCTTCAGAGGTAGCATGTTCTTCGGGATTGGTAGCGCACTCAGTTTCAGGCTGCTATCAGTGCGAGCACTCTACTTTACACAAGAGTTCTCTTTCAGCTTCGTTATTGCAGTCATATGCCACTGCAACGTTCATCCTGCGGTGTTGTTCCTGGTGGTTTTCTACCACTTGCTTTGCACTCCATGGGATGATCTAATGCAGGATGAGGAGCTCTTGGTTACCTTTATGAGTGTCATTACTTTCGAGTGCACGATGTTGGTGGCTTTCACTTGGGATTTCACACTCCGTGTCAAGGCTGGGATCTGGCAAAAATCAGAGAGTTGCTGGTTGATGGAATCATGTGTTCAAGGGTCAGATGACCTGTTTTTCTTGTGACAAGTTTGAAGCCCAGTAGCGTTGATGAAACGCACCCGTGATTCGAGGCAGTCTGTTCAGGCGTTCTCTTCGGTGAGAATGATGAGGTGCTTAAAAGCCCCGTAGCCGGGCGCTCCGCACGCAGCGTCTGTTNACCCGTGATTCGAGGCAGTCTGTTCAGGCGTTCTCTTCGGTGAGAATGATGAGGTGCTTAAAAGCCCCGTAGCCGGGCGCTCCGCACGCAGCGTCTGTTGGGTCTCTGGTGTCAATCAATGGATTTTGTGGGCCGCAACCATGATCCATCACCATGTTGAATATACCCGGCAAGATGCAGCCTTTCTTCGGAACCACATTCCTATCAGCAGCATTGCAGTGCCTTTTCTGGCTANCAACCATGATCCATCACCATGTTGAATATACCCGGCAAGATGCAGCCTTTCTTCGGAACCACATTCCTATCAGCAGCATTGCAGTGCCTTTTCTGGCTAGTGGATATGTAGTATTTGTTTTATGTAGCAAGCGCAGAACATCAGGGAGCCGAGGAGCCTCCTTTACAAGCTCTGCATGGCATGAGGATTTTGCAATGGCCTTCTTCTGTTGTGCGCCTGCAGTACTTTTGATGGTGAACTTTCGATTTGCTTACGTGGACGGGGAAAGAATGCCCCTAATTTGGTACTATTTCCGCGATGAAACAATCCGCCGGAGCCTTCTCCTTTTTACCACCGCCGTCCAAACTTTGATACAAGCTGGTTGCCACCCGATGATTTGCGCGGCAGCAACCGCAAGCTTAACAGCTGCCAGTTTCTTGACGTGGCCATTCGAGTTCGTGGAAGAAGTGCATACCCTTGGGAATCGCGGGAGCTTCATCGTCCTTTCGCCCGTCGTCATTGTGACCGCATTGGCTTGGTTTCTGGTAGTGAGCCACATGATCGACTTCTTCGCTCGCATGCGCGCCATAGAGAGAGGAATGCAGCAGAGCCATCAGAATGCAGCTTCTTCACAAAGGCTTCTTGGCCTCTTTCGATGCAGTTTGGGCAAAATTCTGTGAACATTGCAAGCATGCCGTCAAATCTTGGTAAATTTTTTAGACTGCCAAAGATCTTTCCAATCTGTCTCGCCATCCAACCATATCTAAATTCACCACACCACAACTACATGATTTCATTTTGCTACACGAAAAAACCCNAGACTGCCAAAGATCTTTCCAATCTGTCTCGCCATCCAACCATATCTAAATTCACCACACCACAACTACATGATTTCATTTTGCTACACGAAAAAACCCGCACAAGGCAGGTGGCGGAAGTGGTGCTAATGTGAAGTGGTGATGCTGTGAAGTGGTGATGCTGTGAGGTGGTGATGTTGTGAGGTGGTGATGATGTAAAGTGAATTGATGATGTGATGCAGTGATGTGGAGTTAGGCTGATTTTTTGCCTCCTGTACGACGGATTCTATTTCTGAATGCTGCTTCTTCACAGATCGGGTGAAATTCAGTGAACACGAAATATGCTTGGCTCCAAATCTTGGTACAAGTATCAGACTCGTTTTGGATCTTCCAATATGTTTNCTTCTTCACAGATCGGGTGAAATTCAGTGAACACGAAATATGCTTGGCTCCAAATCTTGGTACAAGTATCAGACTCGTTTTGGATCTTCCAATATGTTTTGTTATCGAGCCGTCATTCTGCCATAATTAAAATTGAATTCCCTTTCAACTTTGGGATGTTTGCCCAGGTTGCTAGCCTCCGAGAGGGATGGAGTGGAGCTACCGGCCATCAATGAGGAGGCACGGCCCAGGGTCCTTTCAATTTGTTCAGCACCAACGCCACAGAGAAAACTCACCAGCACTGATGAAACAGAAATCTAGTATCAAACTGATCAAAGGCATGACTTGACTGATCAAACACATAAATTCGTCTTGGAGATTTGAACGGTTTGAACAAATTTCATTCCTTAAAACTCTTGAGAGTCCTGAAAGCTCCTTCTATTTGCTAGCATAGGTTATGCGTTGTGACGATCCGTCCTTGGATCTTCTTGCTGCTCCTTCGGGTCCATCAAAGCGTGGTCCATCGGCCGTAGTAGCTGTGGTGCGACATGCAGAACGAGCAGACAATATGCAGACTTTTGATACCTGGGGTTGTTCGAAAGATGCAGAGAGCTTTCCACATGATCCACCCATCACAGCCAGAGGTGCTNCTTCTTCACAGATCGGGTGAAATTCAGTGAACACGAAATATGCTTGGCTCCAAATCTTGGTACAAGTATCAGACTCGTTTTGGATCTTCCAATATGTTTGGTTATCGAGCCGTCATTCTGCCATAATGGAAATTGAATTCCCTTTCAACTTTGGGATGTTTGCCCAGGTTGCTAGCCTCCGAGAGGGATGGAGTGGAGCTACCGGCCATCAACGAGGAGGCACGGCCCAGAGTCCCTTCAGTTTGTTCAGCACCAACGTCACAGAGAAAACTCACCAGCAATGATGAAACTGATAACACGATGTTTGAAGAACTTTCTTCGAGTGATCTCCACCAACTGACATTCTATCTGACATGTACTTGGCGTTCTATCTAACATGCATCCTGACATGCTATTTGACATACGGTCGGACAAATATTCTGGCATATATTCTGACATTCTGTCTGACACATATTCTAACAGATATAAACCCAAGAGAACAACTCTCTCTGAAAGAATCATCCGCAGGACGCCAACATCCCCTGTTCCAAGCACAGAAGTCTAGTATCAAACTGATCAAAAGCATGACTTGACTGATCAAACAGGTAAATTCGTCTTGGAGATTTGAACGGTTTGAGACAATTTCATTCCCTAAAACTCTTGAGAGTCCTGAAAGCTCCTTCTATTTGCTAGCATAGGTTATGCGTTGTGACAATCCGTCCTTGGAGCTTCTTGCTGCTCCTTCGGGTCCATCAAAGCGTGGTCCATCGGCCGTAGTAGCTGTGGTGCGACACGCAGAACGAGCAGACAATATGCAGACTTTTGATACCTGGGGTTGTTCGAAAGATGCAGAGAGCTTTCCACATGATCCACCCATCACAGCCAGAGGTGCTNGCAGAACGAGCAGACAATATGCAGACTTTTGATACCTGGGGTTGTTCGAAAGATGCAGAGAGCTTTCCACATGATCCACCCATCACAGCCAGAGGTGCTGAGCAAGCAGAGCAGTTTGGCTTGAACTGAAGGACATGTTTGATGTTGTTAGAAGATGTATGGTCAAAATGGGGAGAACATGGTTGTGAAGTTGTGATTTTGATGTCTAAGAATGTCTAAGAGAAGGGCGCTTTAAATGCTGAAATGTTTTGAAACTGCATTGATGCAATTTGAGGCAACTGGCTGATGAGTTGAAGATGAAAGAGATGGATTTCGAAGTCATCGTTTCTTCTCCGTTCCTGCGTTGTTTGCAAACGGCCTTGATCTTGGCTGAGAAGTTTGATGCGAAAGTTTTGATCGATCAAGAGTTGGGAGAAGTCATGGGACCGCCGGTGTTTGAAACAAAGCCTCCACTGCCTCCTAGGCCCTGGAGCAATCTGACACTTGACAGACTTGAGAGGGAAGTAGCTGTTCAAGTCTGTTCAATCGGTTGATCATTTGTGATATTTTGAAAATATATTTTTTGTATTTTTTTGTGATGTCATGATTTTTCGCAGATTTTGTGAAGTTGTCTAGATTCGGAGAGAAACTGCAAAGTTTGTATGGGAAAAGTCATGGGTTTCCAAAACAGACACACTGGCCTCACACACACACACACAGACACACAGCGCTAAGGAAAGCAACTTTGAAGGCCTCTGCAATCTCAGCAGATTCACATGAGCGCTTGCGAGCCGGGCGTTTGATGGGCAAGGGGCCTGAGTGGAAAGAGTCTCTTCAGCAGGCTCGTCTTCGGTATGTGAAGCGATACTTGGACTATCTGCGCCGCGCTCGTCACACCAAAAAGAGCTGCATGCTGGTGACCCATGGCCACATGGTACAAGCGTGTGCGAGCGTGCTGCCAGTAAACCAGCATCGTAAGATAATTTCAGTTGACTACTGCGGCGCCGCAGTTGCTGAGTGCCACAGGCTGGGAAAGGATCACCGCCATGAGGCGTTTCTTCCTGCGAGGGCTGTTTCATTTGATTCTGGAAAGCATCAAGCTGAAAAAGAAGATGTCCAAAATGTCCAAAACCAATTCGATGAGAAGAACGAACTGATCCAAGATGCAAAGATGAGATATTGGACTCTCTGGCTGCGTGGTGTCCGTACCGTTCCTGCAGAGACTCCCTCAAACGGATCGCACCTATCTGGATTAAGTGCTCTGGGTCAAAGTTGGCAAGACTTAGTCAAACTGCTTGGGGTGTTGCCTCCGGTGGCACCTGCAACTTCGGACAGTCACAGTGAGAGCGCGTGCAGTTTCGGGACTCGCACGAACACTACGGTCTCTATGAATATGATTCGCGAGCCTGACTCCACGCCAAAGTCACCCAGGGAAAACGAGCCTCACTGCGGTCACTGCGTGACAGTTCAAAAGACAGAAGTGACTCAAAACAAGCAACCTTCGGTGGCTCCCAAACTGAAGCCGCTCATGTCTGGGTTGGCTGCCCGGCGCGGCTTCAACAAGTCCAAAGTGCCCGCCACTGTTGTTGAAGATCAAGTGTGAAGCGTTTAGAACTGCAATTGAGTGCGCTTCATTGTTTTGCTTTTACTTTTTTCCATGGTTTCTTGCAACGTAGAACCAAAGTTCCCACAAAGTGGGTGTTCTACCAAGCGTGACACTTCATAGCCAGAGCGCTTGCGCTACTTGGAGAAGATTGCGCAGATACTTGCCGTCATTTTGCCGTTTGTTCCATAAGGTACTAGTCTAAGGATTTTCGACGGATGTATTTGGAGTGCTGAAGGAGAGCTATCGGGTCATCTTTCCTTGGTTAGGTATCAGTGATGTCCGCCAACTTGTGCTGAACACATCTGAACACCATGTAGCTCCAATGATTTCACCATTTCAGCTACCCTCAGGCACCGGCGCTAGACGAGAAAGTACTTTCAGAACTGGCAGTCGGCGTCAAGAAAGAGCCATGGATTTCGACAGGGTCCGAGCTTCAATGGTTGATCCACATCTTATGTTCAACGCATGTGGCAGCATCTTTTGCACATCCCATTCAGTCGGCTCCGGCCTTTCTTTTTCACGCATAGGGGCTTTGCAGGTGAATCCATGTAGAAAACTTTCGCATGGTGGATAAGCTGGCATAGACTGCTCAGATTTCAGCTGCTCTGCTTTGGCTCTGTCTCCACAGTCAAATTGGAAGATAGTGGAGCAAGAATCCTGAGCCAAAAACATCAGAACACACCTGAACAGACCGTTCTTGACACGCATTGANGGCTCTGTCTCCACAGTCAAATTGGAAGATAGTGGAGCAAGAATCCTGAGCCAAAAACATCAGAACACACCTGAACAGACCGTTCTTGACACGCATTGACATGCATGGAAACTGGCAGATCAGATTCAAAGATATTCAGAATATTCAAAGACACTCAAAGTGGAGCGGTATCCCACCGACTTTCCGCAAAATCCTGCCTGCAACCAGTCGTAGCTGGTGTGCCCGGTGGGATGGCTGCCTGGATGTGCGATGTATCTAAATAAAGACCGCATCAGGTGCCAGGGACACCTGGGACACCTATGAGACACCTGGGAAATTACTTCAATGACGTTGAATGACCTGGAGGTGAAGCTAGTCCAGGTTTCTTAAATGAGTGTGATACATGAGCATCAGCAGTGGCATGGAATATTAGGAGCCAACCAACCGAACAGCTCGTTCGCAACAGTCCGTGATATGCCAAACTCACAGGGCCGAATACAAGGTGAATCAGGGAAAAGGTCAGATGCGGAAGCACCAAGCACCAGGGGAGTATCATTCTTCTTGACAGCATTACTGACTGGGCATACTTGGCGTCGGCTTCCCCAATCTACAAATTTGACAAATTCCAATTCTGGCCCGATTTGATAGGATTTGACTAAGTCAGATGTTCCCAACCCGAATTTTTTTTTGTGAATCTTACTGGTGGTGTTGGATAAGTCATGACAGGTGCGCCAGTTTCGCGTCAGGAGCGGGAAGCGGGAAAGACGCGAGAACTTCGAAAACACAATGGGCTATGGCCACTGATGATGAAACATCTAAATGAATCTGGAAACATATTGACCTCAAATCTTGGTGAGTCAACAAACAAGTTGGAATCCCAAATCTCAAAAGCAATTCTCTCGATTCTTTCCATCGAATCTGCAGGACTATTGGGGCTCTTTGGCAGCGGTCTCTTTTTCTCTGCGATCTTCTTGCCATGGTGGGATGTGGGCTCGTCAGAGGTGCGACGAGAATCTTAGAAGCTTCAACTCGCTTCAACTCGCTTTAACTCGCTTCAACCGCATGAACTTGTTCCAAGTGCAGTGTGGAGCCTTTCAGGAACTGCTGAACCTCAACAACGCTCCAGCCGTGATGCTCCAAGTTCATGAAATGCATGAAATGGATGAAGTGGATGAAATGGATGAAATGAATCACATACGAACCACCTAATTTGATTTAAATTGCATATGCCAAGACTTTGCCAAGACTTTGCCAAGACTTTGCCAAGACCAATGGTCCCAATGGTCCAACCCTCAGGTGGTTGCTGACCTTTGGGGTTTCCACTTCCTGAATCCGCCGCAGGGATCCCAGCTTCTCGCCATGGGGCTATCCCGGAGGGTAGTGAGTTCACCCGGGTTCAACGCATTCAACACAGCTCCCATTAAGGAATGATAGGAATGCCAGGGAATGCCTCCTACAAGCTTCAGATGTTTTTTAAATGTAAGACTTGCTGTAAGGATCTGTAAGGTGTGAGTCAGGGAACATATTCCCTGGACTGTGCCGATCTCTATCCTTTTCTTCCCCATATTGTTAAGTTTAGTCCCCATTCAGTCCCCATTTTTCTCTCCGCTTGGCAGTGGTCCTATTTGGCCAATTTCCAAGGTCATGGGTTACATCACCTATGCCCAGGGAACCTTCGACCTGGCAGGACCCTGCTGTTTTGTCAATATTCTTGTCGGATCATCCCCAATTGCGAGACGACTCCATCCATCTCCTTTACAGAGGTCCTTTACAGAAGCATCGTGAAGGATATGATACCATCCCAAGCTTTCCCAGCCTGATGGTATCTGTGGGGTATCTATGGGGTATCTGGAGTCCGTGGTCAAAGTCCCAGGCCTACTGTGCCCGGGATGCTGAACGAGCCAAGGTGGGACAATGGCGGGGATTTGAGTCAGATGGAGTCACATGGAGTCACCCCAGTTTTGTGACCATTTTGGGACGCAAATGTGCCATGGTTGCGAAAGGGATGGAAATCACATGAAATCACTACCTGCATGATTCTCAGCAATCGGCGCTTGCCCATACCATTTTTTAGACTTTTCTAGAACTTGGTAGCTGTAGCTGGCCAACTGCAGAAAGAGATGCATATCCTCCTTATCTGTCCTTATCACGCATTTCATAAAGAGAAATACTGTACCGGTCCTTTGTGCAACAATGATTCACTGCCTTCAATACAAGTGAACATATGAAATAGGAACACTGTAAAACCGTCCTTCTGGGCGCGCACGCTGCTTTCCCTTTCTCTCATCTTACGTTCAACATTTCATGCAATACAGTATCATGCAATTGCTGTTGTGAAGAAGCTAATGAGAAGAGGACATGCAGCGTAGGCAAAGCAACTGGATTTCTTCCTTTTGATTCTCGGGAGATCTCCCGAGCCTTTCACACGACATGCCGTGACATGCAAGTCATCACATGCTATTGCGCATCTGCCATTCATATTATACACATTTTTGGTTTGTCCTTGCGGTTCAATTCCTTCGTGAGCCAGAAGTTTCTATTTTTTCCCTTCAGGCAAGTTCTGTGCCTGAAGCGGAGGAGGAGGAGCGCAACGAAACTGAAGTTCAAGATGAAGGCAGACAGCGGCAGACACACGAGACAATCCAAGATGTGACGATGCGATGACGATGCGCTTGAGATCGAACGCGATCATGAGAAATTGAAACGCAGTTGTACTGCTATGACTGAGATGCTGCTTCCGCCGCATCACTTCTGCAACACATTTGTAGCAGGGTAGCAGGAGCCATGGTAAATAGATTGTTGTGCAGAAGGAACAGATCCAAAAGAAATGGTTTGATCATTTGTAACACTGGGATCCTTTGTTGCATTCTCTTTTATCCCTACAGTGGAAGCTATTTTCAGCATGATATGTAGTGCTGCAACAGTTAGCGTTCCCTCATGTTCCATCCATTTAAACATTTGAAAGTTTGGGTGCGGCCGGACACCGTCACAGCATGTGGTCTAAAGTCTAATGAGTCCAATGTGGTCCGAAAAGAAGCACCGGCCAGGGACCACCACGAAGACTCCATCAACGAGTTTCGATGCCTCCATGAACTCCAGCAACGACACCTTCAATGACACCAATTACACCAATGACTCGTCCCTGGGTTGACGTCCCAACGAAATCTGATGAAGTCCGACAGGGTCACGGAGTTGATGCTGAACTAGGGACCTCTAAGCAAGGTTGAGAGACGGATCAGTAGCTCAACATCAAACTCTGAATGCATGTGTGTGTATATATAATTAGGTGTATATACATATATATATAAATACATGGATATATAATATATACATAGGCTAGCCTCCTCCAAAACCCACCTTTTAGTTATAAATGATGTGTTCATGAGATGAGTACCGTTTCTGCAGACAATGTATACAATGAAGTGTCTATTTGAAAATAAGTCTATGTACGTTTTTTTCAAAGAAATGCTGCACTCCTGTATGCAAGGGGATTGTACAAAATGATGTCACTTTACACACTTGTATTCCATCCATTCACACTTGTCACACTAAGTTTTATCCAATCTGCATATGTACTTACGAATGTATTTTTAGTTTTGTTTTTTGAAGAAGAAACGACTGAACAAGACTAACGTCTTGATCAGCCATATTTAATATACAATTCCATCGACCATAAAGAGTAGCTTTGATAAACCTTTGATATACCTTGAATATACCTTCAAAATACCATTTATACCATGAAAATACCAATTGACTTGCCATGAAAATATCTTTAATATTACCTGTACTATACCTTTAATATACCTGTTCAATACCATCTAATGCACCTTTAATATACCTTTAATGATATACCATTGAAGATACATTTAGAATACTGTTTCATCTAGTTTTAGTATACCATTTAATATACCTGGAATATACCTTGAATATACCTGTTGCATAGCTTCAATATCTCTAACAAAACATTTAGTTGACCATGAAACAGTATTAATACACTTTTTAATATACCTTTGAAACACCATCTAATACACCTTCAATATACCTTTAGGCGTAATTCCTAGGAAAAACACAACCGATTTGTAATACATTGCAAATCCTCACACAGGTCCTGGGGAGCCTAAATTTGGAAAGACAAAATCTGAACCTGCACATTGTATGCCAAGAACTTTGCAAATTTTGCCAGATTTTCTGGATTCAAGATGCAGGCAGATCGAAGTAGGCGCTGGAAAATGCTGCAGATGAACCAGAGTGCACATATGTCAATGCCAAGTGCTTCCAGACGTCTGGACAGCTTAGGAAGAAAAAAAACATCGAGAACACCAAAAACAAAAACAATTTTCCAGAAGTCTTGGGGATGCTTTGGGAAAAAAGAACATCGAGAAAACAAAAAAAACAAAAAAAAAAACAAAAAACAACAATTTTCCAGAAAGGGATGCTTTGCGAAGAAAAACAAAAAACGTTGAGAAATCCCAAAAACAAAAAAACATCCAGAAGTCTTGGGGCAGGGGTAGCAGCCAAGAGTCTCCAATTTTTTTCTTTTCTCGAGGTTCTTGTTGGTTTTCCCCTCAGGGACAGGCTTTATATCACAGACAGGGTTTCACATGTATGCAGTGCAACATACTTGAGTAGGACCTGATTTTTGTGTTATTTTTTTTATACTTCAAAATATGCCCAAAACACTGCAAATACCATTAAATTTGGTCAAGGGTGTTTTTTATTTGGGGTACCATACTACACACATACATACATATATATATATATATACATATATATATATATATACAATACAAGTAGGAGTCTATGCATGCTGAATCCCTGAATTATCATGAATCCAGGGAGGTGATGGGTCATTTTTGGTTTGATGGGCGGAGGAACTTTACCAGCATCACCACCACGACCTTCACTCAGACGAGAACGATAACCAGCTCCACCATCACCACCATGACGACATTGGATCCCATCCGGCGCGGATCCGCGGCGATCATCGGGCACTTCAGATCATCATTTTAGATATTTCATGATATTTCAAATCATCCCAAGACATACTCAGAATAACTTTGAATCCTCTTAGATTTGGAGTATGTAGTCTCAGCAAAATCTTCTCCAACAGCAATAGAAGACTCTGCCGTACTGTGCTCGCTCACAGGCAACAAGAGTTGCGGGCGATGACCACGCCTGTGCCAGATCCTCCTCTGTCGGAGACCCCAACAATCGGAAACAGGGAACAGTGGAAACAGGATCCATTGGACACACGCATACACACAGATATACATTATGATATAATACATCAATAATATACAAATTTATATCTCTATGTGTATGAATTACACATATATGTATAAGATCCTGCAGTGTTCAAAGCTGTCAGTTTCGGTACCCATTTCCCAGCGAGTGCCTAGCACAGATGAAACATTATCTTCATAGCAAGATTCAAAGCCATGTGCATTGTGCTGTTTTTCTGTCAATGAGATGGATTTGTAGGGTTTTTCCAAGCACAAGTGAGAGTTTGCCATCAGATTTCAATAGATTTCTGGCAGATTTTTCCAAGGCATCCAGGCACGTGCGAATTGATTCCTTTCCTGCCGACATTGCTTCTGGCCACCTCTGCGTTTGAGCCTTGGGGTTCTGGGAGTGTCAAGAGTACATTCTCTTCACACAGATATTTTCTTGTGAGATTTGAGAGAATCAGAATCCGTTGCAATTCAAAATGGAACAATATTATGTAAAAAAGATTGGTAGTATTTGGTAGTCTATTCAGTATACAGTAGATGGTATCGGGATGTTTGTGGAATCCCAAAATCTCGCAGTCACTATGCCACATTTTTTTTTACCTATACAGTATCGAGTTTCTGTATATGAAATGTTCATATTCTTTGTGTGATTCATTCTTTTCTTGGTTTCAGTTTGTATCAGTCAGATGTTGCGCTGCTAGGCTGGGCCCTGGGGCAGTGCTACTTTTCTTCCTTGCTAGGCGCGCAACATTGAAGAAGATACTGAGGTGATGTCGATGTTGGTAGTTTTGAGAGTTCATATCTTGAAGGAAACATATTCTGAATTGATTGTCTACGCGCGTTTCCTACATGTTCACCATTGTTCACCCACGCTTAGATGTTTACGTAAAAGATCATCCCTCCAAGATCGTGAAAAGACTGAAAGTCACTGTGAGCGTGGATCAACAGATATCAAAAGCAAATGGCTAAAACCCACCAGCACCACCACCAGCACCACCACAAGCCTAGTTTCAAGCTGGTCAACCTTGCGCCAAACCAAGTTGTTTGAAGTTGCTTAGCTGTGACCTGCTGTGACGGCCAGGGCCTTTTCCTCGTTGCTGGGTCTGTTAGCTGGCGCGCTGGCAGCTGCATCTGCTTGTGGTCTTGGTGCCATCGCCCTCTTCATGGCAGGCGCGGGCTGCAAGGCGGGTGCTGAGGATAGTAAAAACATGGGGCCTCTGATAAATTAGTGAATATGTATCACAAGAGTCAAGAAATATGTTAAGACATGATAAATATTTAAGACGAATCTGTTGGTTCCTTGGCCGCCTCGCGCTTGAGGCATCCTCAGCTTTCGTGGGCTGTTTAGCGCCACAGGACCACAATTTGTGGTGAGGAGCCCCAGTACACCACATGAGCCAAAACACGATATTTTCCAAATCTTCTGATCTCATGACATGGGGTAGGAATGGATTATCATGGAGTTTTCTGCAGGCTGTGGTTTCTGACCTTGCGCCACTCTCCTCACAATCCTGTGTTTTTTGGCTGGCTCTCCTTTTCTTGAACTCATTGATGGATCCCTGGAAAAGCATTGTGGACCTTTCAAAGTTGCCGGCTTTCTGAGTCCATTTGGTCTATTTGGATGTCAGGTGGGTGGCATGGTCTTTGCCGGTGGCAGTGCAGTCCTTGCAGTCTCTGAGCCAAGACAACCACTACCAAGGTCTTTGACTACAATTTGTAAGGAAGCCAATAGGATCCATATTTTGATGGCAGGATGACAATAGTAGGCAATAGATGGCAATAGTCGAAGGAAGTTTAGAAGCTAAACCTTCCGACAATATGGACAGATGGAAAAGCACAGCCATGAAGAAAGTCAGAAGATGAAGAAAGAAAGTCAGAAGAGAAGAGATGCAGGTGCGCGAAAAGGAAGGAAAGTCGCGAAACACTGTGTTTTTCCAATGTTTTGTGGCTCCGGAGGGACGAAAAGTAGGCTCGCTAAAGCGGCGGGTGCGGAGCCATCTGGGCAGATGAGAGATGAAAAATTGCACGCCGTTGTGGCGCGAAGCACATTTGGAAGTANCGGAGCCATCTGGGCAGATGAGAGATGAAAAATTGCACGCCGTTGTGGCGCGAAGCACATTTGGAAGTAAAAAGTGTGAAAACACTTCAGCTTCGGACCGCTTTTGGAAGTTCAGATGTGGAAAATGGGCACGGCGCTGTGGCGCGAAGCGCATTTGGAAGTAAAAAGTGTTAAAAACTGTCGGGTTCGGAGCACTTTTGGAAGTTGAGATGTCGAAAAAGTGCACGGCGCTGTGGCGCGAAGCACATTTNGAAGTGAAAATCGTAAAAACGTGAGGGGTTCGGAGCACTTTTGGAAGTTGAGATGTCGAAAAAGTGCACGGCGCTGTGGCGCGAAGCACATTTGGAAGTAAAAAGAGTTAAAAACTGTCGGTCTCGGACAACTTTTGGAAGTTGAATTGTGGAAAAAGTGCACGGGGTTGTGGCGCGAAGCACATTTGGAAGTAAAAAGTGTCAAAAACTGTCAGATTCGGAGCGCTTTTGGAAGTTGAGATGTGGAAAAAGTGCACGGCGCTGTGGCGCGAAGCACATTTGGAAGTTAAAAGTGTTAAAAACTGTCAGCTTCGGAGCCCTTTTGGAAGTTGAGATGTGGAAAAAGTGCACGGCGCTGTGGCGCGAAGCACATTTGGAAGTGAAAATCGTAAAAACGCGAGGGTCTCGGAGCACTTTTTGACGATTCGATCACGACTCGATGTCGAAAAAGTGCGCGCCGTTGTGGCGCGAAGCACATTTGGAAGTCAAAAGTGTCAAAAACTGCGGGTTTTAAGCAAATTTTGAGATGTCAGTTAACTAACTGAACTAACAACTTAACAACTTAACCANAACCACTTAACAATTGAACAACTTAACAACTTAACAACTTAACAACTTAACCACTTAACAACTTAACAACTTAGTTAGTTAGTTTGTCAGTTAGTTAGTTTGTTAGTCAGCTTGTTAGTTAGTTAGCTAGTCAGTTACTCAGTTAGTCAGTTAGTTAGTTTGTTAGTCAGCTTGTTAGTTAGTTAGCTAGTCAGTTACTCAGTTAGTCAGTTCGTCAGTTAGTTTGTTAGTTAGTTAGTTAGTTAGCTAGTTAGTTAGTTAGTTAGTTAGTTAGTCAGTAAGTCAGTCAGTCAGTTAGTCAGTTAGTCAGTTAGTCAGTTAGTCAGTTAGTCGGTTAGTCGGTTAGTCAGTTAGTCAGTTAGTCAGTTAGTCAGTGAGTCCGTTAGTTAGTATGTTAGTTACTTTGTTAGTTAGTCAGTCAGTCAGTCAGTCAGTCAGTCACTTAGTCAGTTCGTCAGTTAGTCAGTTAGTTAGGCAGGCAGATAGATAGACAGATAGATAAACCAACGCTCCAACCACTTGTCGGTCCATCAGTGAGTTCGCTCTGCCATCCGTCAGTCACAGCAACGAACCTCTCCTATAGGTTTGCCATTTTGGAAACTTCCGCCACCGCCTTGTGCGGTACTACTGGTATTGAATATTTAAACATGCACAGTGCTGCCGATCTGGACACTTTTTTGAAATTCAAGGGATGTTGTGGATTCCTTTGAGTGCAGGACTGTACTGCTTTCTCAGGTCTTCAACTCAGTGAAAGCCTTGACCCCCGCCCCTCAACGGCAAGTCGCCCTGGGCGGAGAAGCTGAGGACGTTTCTTAATCTCGGAACGCACCGCATGAACATCGAATGCAAATCATGATCCAGCCAGATGTGGGATGAGACCATGGTTGATACACAATATATATATATACATACATATGTGTATATATATATATACGAATACACATTATTTGATATGATATGATTAATTTGATGATGCCTGATGATTTTCGCCATACAGCGGAATTTTGGTTGATGTCTTCAAAGTCAAAAGCGTGAACGCCGTGCTAAATTCAAGAGCACTTGGGGACAGCGGAGAGAGAGAACAGCGGTGCAGGATTCGGACGACGAACTTGAGGCCTGATCTCATGGCCAAATTGTGGCCAGGGGGAGAGCCAGGTTGATTGTTTTTGAAGAAAGGGCCATTTGAATTTGGTGAATTTAGCATAATTTAGCTATCAACTACTTGCCAGCATGACAAGCTTTCAGCTTCCTGCAATCTTTTGGAGAGCAATCCTGTGGCAACATGCAAAAAACTGTGAGTGGTCCATCACAAAGTCAGGTCAAAACTCCAGAGGTAATTGCTGCCAAGAAGAAGGAGCGAGAGGCAGCGGAGAAGCGGAAAGTGACTGAAAGTGTTGAGTCACTCGAGTCGCAGTCCCAACTCTTTCCATGGCTTTGAAAACCTCCCATAAAGTTCACCTCCAGGCTAAATTGAAGCTCCCACGAATGCTGCGCTTCAAAGCAGCCACTGACAGGCCTTCCTCTGGGTTCATGGGGTAGTCTTGGAATGTCTTGAAGCTTCCGGCTGATTGTTGGATTTTCAAAAGGCGACCTCTTTCTGGTCAACCACAAGAGTCGTTTTAATAAGTTTCAATATAAAATATATATTTCATGTGGTTGGAGCAGTTGGCAAGACTCCAGTGCTGTGACTATCCATCCGGCAAGGGACCGGCGGAAGGCGCGGCCCAGTCAACGGCGCCTCGAGGCACAGCTTGCGACAGCCACACGACCACACGATGACACACTGACCTTCCACGACCATGGATCGCAACAGATATAATATATTATATATATATATGTATAGATATTATATTGTGACACAGGTCTAAATGATGATAATTGATGTTTTGAATGTGTGGCTGGTGTGTTTCGATCCAAGGTGTTGTTCCCAATTTCTGGGATCCTGAAAGACAATCTTGTGCTTCATTGGAAAGTCGAAATGTTGGAACAAGTTGCCATGTCCTTTTCAACTCAAGCTCATACAGGCGTCATTGCCGGTTCGATATTTCTTCATCAAACATCCAACCCCATCAATCCCAGCCCCAATTCTCCCACATCGCCAAACGCACGAGGCTGAAAAGAAGAGACCCGAGGCGATGACAAGATTACTGAATTGGGGATCGCGCAAAGGACAGGGCGGAAGAGCCTTGGATGAAAGTTTATCCTCAGCTTGTTTGCAGGGATTCTTAAGCCTAGGCTCAACATGTTTCAACTTGCCTGCGTTTTGTTTGTTTATTTTTTCCATTGGTGCGATAGCGGTCGAATTTGATGCTCTGGGCCTGGCCGTTGAGGATTTGGTAAGAAGGTTCCCATCAAGTTCCTTGAGGCGGCCTTCCAAGAGAATCTTGGAGCAATGGCCCCAAGGCAACACCCGACAGCACTTGCCCCTGGAAAGGGGGGTTCACAGCAGAGGTAGCGGCCACCAAGGCATCGTCATTGTTGCCTCCCCAGACCAGGTTCCCAGCATTAAAAGATCAACCATTTGAATCCATTTGACTCATTTGACCATGTCTCTTTCCTCAAAAAAGAGACAAAACTTGGGCTCATCTTGGGCTCCAGACCTTGTAGTCGGATTCCTCAGAAAAGCTTGCAGCCCTTAGGATCGACGTGGAGGGACGCGGTGTCATCACTTTGGATCAATTCATGGCAACTGTGGCAAAGCTGGGAACCCCAAAGGGGGTTCATGACATCAAGCGAGAGATTTTTGATGCCCAGTTGTGAAAATGGTGGGCTCTAGAATCTCGAAGCCATCACTATGTCATGACTTGATGTGGCTCGATGGTCAAATCTAGTTGTGATGGCGTGGGATCCACAGAATTTTTGTGACTCCATAGGTCCCAGTTGAGGCCAACTGCAGTCAGCTTTGATCAGGTGTGGCTTGAAAACGTCCAAAGCCTCCTTCGATCGAGTCTTACAAGAGATGAACCAGGCACCTGGTGAGGGTTGCTGAGCTGCATATGTTGGTTGACGTGGGACAGGCTTGTGGTCTTTGAACACATTTGCAAAGTTTGGAAGGGTCCTTCTCTGAGATTCCACACGTGTAGTCCACGCAAAAGCGAGAAAGAAGTTGTGCAAAACGTGATGTTTTAGCGATGCAAAACACAAAGCTTACTAAACTCACGTCGCCAGGAGAGACAAGGCCGGTTGGATTTGCGCGAATTTATCGCATTCTTTCGCCTGGTTGAGGACGGGCCTGTGGCCCATTGGAATGGTGGACCATTGTTGGCAAAAGTGTTTGACGCGAAGCAGTCATCTGAAAAAGCTCAACTTGGCAGGTTGATACAAATACCAAGCCCTTCTCACCAAATGTCTCCACACCATGCTTTCTTTGTTTTTTTTCCCCATATTTTTTCACATTTTGTTTCGGTCTTCGTAGCTTGTGCAGGACAGTCTCAACAAGGAAGCGCGTGGGAAGTCAAAAGCATTGATGGCCCTCTATCTTTGTCAGCTACTGAGAGATCTCACAGCGACGGTTACCCAAAATTGATAGGAGCCCAGATCTTTTTTTTCGAAAACCGATGGTCCGCTGAGGCAATTTCTGCTTCTTCATCCATGTGGCTATCCTGTGTGCACCGGGGCTGAAGGGCTAGAAGCACTTGGTGTGCAGTGCTGTGTGGTTGCAAACTTTGTTCCAATCCAAACAACAGACACGCAATTTGAAAGTGTGGGGAGTGGGGGATTCTGGACGGTGGAACCTTGGAACCTTGCAACAAAACAGCAGCATCAGGGGCAGGGTGAGTCGGGAGTACGTCGGGATGTGTTTTGGCCAAGGCAATTCTCATCATTTTGGTCCGGCGGCAAGCCAGTGCCACACCAGAGGACCCTTGTTGCTACGGTTGCTACCCTAGCGCATCCCGCTCCAAAATCTTTGCTTGTGGAACAGCGGCAACGGCCGATGAGTGGATCCCATGTCACCTACAACTCAGACTTGGAATTCCTTCAGACCTCTGCAAACCCCAAGCTCTGCTATTATTTTTGGACCCGTATTAGTGTCTGAATTCTAAATACTATCCGATCATTTCTGGATCTTTGATGGCAGGATTTGGAAGATCCCTTGCACCAAGCCGAAGGTCAGCTCTTGGGCACGACCTTGCAGTTGGGGGGCCCAGAGGGCCCAGCACCTACCGATGGTCCATGATTTGGGTTGGTGCAAAAAACGGACATAAAAATATGACATATTCATTGAATATCACTGGTTCTTCATGGACTAGAAATGCATCGAAGTGGTCACTTCTAAACGTGCAAATGCGTAAATCGCATCGTTTAGCTATGTATTTAGCTATGGGCATTGGCGGCATTGAGTCAATCGAGTCAATTGGGTCAATTGAGGTTGGTTTCCATCTCCCTTTTGGGCTTTTTCATCTCAGTGGTGGCGGTGCCGCTGCTTCGTTTGACGGTGGGATCCAGCATCGGTGCCTGGTGCGGACATTTTCGAGGAGGGGCGAGCCGCTTCGACCGGGGTCGGTTGAACATGGGCGGAGTCACCATTGTAGCATCATGTAGCATCCTTTTAATCCTTTTGCTTAAGTCATGGTCTATCAACTTTTCAAAAGTAGGATTGGATCGAAAAAACATGGCTTTCTGATGCTTTTCGCCAATCCTGGTTTGGTCAAAGATCGGACAACTTTAACCCATGCACATCCAGGAGTCCTGCGGGAATGGCGAAAGAGATGGCGGGGTGAGGCCACTGTCAAGAAAAGCTGATATTTCTGGCGAAAATTGAACATATTGAGCAGTCCTACACCAATTGTGGGGAGGGCTCGGGAGGACCAATTTTCATTTTACATAGCATGAAATATGTATGATGTTGATTTGATGTTGATTTGTGAGATCTGAATATGTGATATGTCTTTGTGGCACCAAAGTTTGCATCAGTTGCATGACAGTACTGGGATGCCTCAGATCTCAGGCTACAGAGGAGGAAGGCGCGGAACTTAAGGAACTCGGGAGCTGATTCGGAGCTTATGGGGATCCAATCCTGGTTTGGCGTTTGCCGATCCCAGCTCGATGTTGTGAAGAAACATGAAGAAATTATCAGTCCATTCCGATCTCACATTGGTCATCGCGGCCAACTGCTTGATTCTGATCTCAAACTCCTATTTGCGACAGGTGGTCCAGACTTAGAGGCTCGGGTGCGCAGAATTCACACCTCACACAACACTGACGAAAACCAAGTCTGGACATCATTCAAATTCAATCATTGAGAAGAAACGATTGACAGTCTGACTGTTTCCTAGAAGTCAATTTTAAGATCAATTTAAGTTTAAGTTTTTTAAGATTTCAAAAGTGATTCACGTCATTTTTCTTGACTTCATGATCTGTGTGCCACATGTGCCACACTGCTCTGAGGCGGCAACGCCGATGTCGCAGCTGTCGCGCCGTGTGTCCAACTCGTCGTTCGGCATCGGCTCCGGCGCCGTGTCCCGCGCGACGTCGAACGCCTCGCGCGGCTCCGGGTCGCGGCCGCGGCGGAACTCCACCGACGCGTCGCTGGCCACGCGGCGAACCTCCAGGGCGTCCCTGGGCTCAGGCGGGGAGCCAAACTGTGCATGTTTGATCATGTTTCTCCATTTTGTTACATTATCATATTTATCACTGACCACCCAATCGAACAATTCTTCATAATTGGTGTGTTTGGTATTCATTCTTTATTTGTAAAACAGTTAGAATTGATCAATTGATCTCTTTTCGAAGGAAGTCGTGACATTGGCTCAGGTTTGGGCATTTCCTGTCTTCATCAACAGTGGTAGATGAATCAGTGAATGTTAAAACAAAAGTCTTGACCACCATCCTGGGGGATCCCTGTTTATACCAAGCCCAATTCATCCCAATTCAATATGGGCCATAATCAGCCTTGGGTCTTGATACCACCCATGTGTTTGGATGAAGTTGCTAGGTGGGAATCAATTTTGTGACCAATTCAAAGTCTCTCCAATGATTTGCAGTTGACGAATTCATGGTTTCTGCCCAGTTGAGTCTCTATCATCGAATAACCGGAAGCGTTGGTGGAAGCGTTGCAGTGCTCAGAGGGGGGCGCGAGAGTTTTTGCAGTGGAAGCTGAGTAATCACGAGTAGTCATGAGTAGTCAAGAGTAATCAGAAACTGGTACTGTAAAGGGATGTGAAGGGATGTGAAGGGCAGATTTTGCGGATTTGGTACTGAATCCAAATTATCGGCCATCGCTTTGTTGGAGCCATCAGCTCTTGATTTGCAGAAGTTTCCCTCGGACTGCACACCGCTGCAGGAATCAGGAACCCAACTCCCGTTTTCAGTGTTTGTTTTTGTCAACGGCAATAAGCCCCGCTGTTCTTCAGGTAGCGTCCAGCATTTTGGGAACTGCTTGAATTTTGTCTTCTGAATTCTTCAAGACGGCTTGCATTTAACAAACAACATACCAATGTGACAGTATGTGACAACATTATGCGGGACATTTTTGCTCAAGTCCACAAACGGTTTTGGGGTAAGCGGACATATCTTCATTCGCATTCAACTATTTGATTTCATTAGTGAATTTAGGCCAGATGTGTAAGAGGATGTAGATTTATGCAGTAGCAGGATCCATATTATCCTCCTTGACCAGCTTTGCAAGGTCTTCAAGCGAAGCTCTTCCCCACCAAGCGCAAGCGTCGAAGGAGAGCTTCGTGTGTCTTGGATAAATGGTGGGCCCCTTCCAGCCCCCAGTGGGGTGACACAGATCCCCAACCTGCTCTTCTGTCGGCACAGCTACAAGACAATCGTTTCATATTGTTTCAATGTATTTCCATTTTTATCATAGACATGTTCCATTCTCCCGTCATTCCCTATTGTCATTTGCCTTTGATTTTTCACTATCCGAGTTCGCAGATTTCCTTTTCATATTCTCGAGCTTATCCACAAAAGCCTCTCTTTATTTCTGAGGCCTTGAGGATACTGCGCACCTTGGCGCAATCCACCAGGATCCTGTGCGTTTTTGCTGAGAACGAATTCATTGATGACAAACCGTTCCCTTGAGACTCAGAAAGGCAGAGAGGTTTTGAAACCAAAGACTGCCATATAGACGTAGATTCTCTGTGTTCGAGGACGTGAAAGCCATCCTTTCTAATTCCAAGAGCACATAAAAGTCCAGAAGCAACTGCAGCTGGTTCCATGCTTTTACCCCTTGATTCACTGCTTTCTGTTGTATTGAGAAAGTACCTTGAAATAAAAAACTGAAAACACAGACTACCAATGAAAACACATTGGTCAAATAAAAAACACATCCCAATTGCCCACGGGCTCACGGGTGCCTGACATCCCAAGGTACGACTTGTCCAAATTCGAGGATGCCAATCTTCGGGCCATGGCAGCCACCATGGAGCCGATGTCAACCTTTAGCCCGATGCAGGTGCGTCTGGTGCCCCAGGTGTGGCCATATGACATTGCAGCAGAACACGCGGCTGTTGGGAAATCCATATGGTACTGTTGGGTGCTTTGTGCTTGATGGTTTGAACACCTGTCACACCTTTCAACTATGTGGAATATGGTGGAATTGCTATGGATTTCTTTCAGGTGTGAAATTGGTGTGTCGTTTGGGTATTCGGGGTTCCACAACTATCCACAACTATACGTCGCGATTTACTGCTCCGACAGAACAGATGAGAACATCCGGCGGAATTTGACGAATTTGACGATTTCGATGAGGCAATCTGCACGTGGCTCATTTGCCGTCTGCGGTGACGGCCGCGCCACCCACGCAGCTGGCACCGTACCTCCCAGGCACTCCATCAGGCGCAATCAAGCGTTGAGGTCGTATGTGCAACAGCTGGTTTGGACAGTGATCTTAGTGTAACTTCTAGTTGGATCGTGTTGGATCTAGTTGAGACTTTCGTATAGCTGGAATGTTTTGGCCTTCTCTTTTCAAGCTCCATGAGTGCTCTAGGTCGGAAGCAACATGTTAGCAGCATGGCAGCTTTTAACAATTTGCAGAAATCAAAGCGCGTTCGTATAGATGAGTGAGAGGTATCTACTCTGAGCCCGTGTCTGAGCTGGATTATGGTCGCAGCCGGCCACTGAGCAGAGTCACTTGGCGATGCCAACCGGAAATTAGCTGCACAGGTCTCCAGATGTCTCCAGTGATGAAGTTCAGGACTGTCTGCGCTTGCCACAAGCTCTGACCCAGGAATCCAATGGACGACTGGAAAATGAGCGATATGAGAGATAGATGTTCCTGCCCCACCAAGCAGGGCAGCTAGGCAAACCCGTTACATCTGAAAATCAAAGTAGGCCGATTGACAAAAGCACAACCTCAAACCTTGGTCAGGACCCATGCATGATGGAATACCATCAACGAAAGCACAAAGAATACATAGGTCTCAGGTCCCACACGACTCATCAGGTCATACCATGGGCATACCAAAACATCCGAAATATCTGAAATATCCGAAATCCATCAAAATCCTTTTCAGCTTCTGTTTTGATCCAACTCACGAGGACCCATCAAGTGGTTCCCTCTGAGTCCCCTTCCAGAGTTGTGGCACAGCAAAGCTGTAGCCACAACCGATGCCAGGGGTTTAAAAAGGTGGAAGGTCTGCGGAGTTTTGTGTTACATGATAAGAAGTAGTTGGCACTGGTCTTTTGCTGCGTCATTTCAGAGGTGTAGTGTTGCGGGATGGTTGTTGTACCCGTGAAAATGCCATGGCTCAAGTGATCCCTGAAGCCTTGTTGCCAGAATCACGTCAAGAGTATATAGCGAGATATTGCGAGTATTCCAGGGCAACCCGTCGACATTTGAACCAACTCAAAGAGTATAGAGTTCCATCACCACCCACTTTGGAGGCTGTACTTTGAGTCGGCCATTGGGGCAGCCACTCATGTCTCTTGACCTCAAAGAGGAATCCTCCGAAGGAAGGATTCGCCCAAAACAGTCAAACTGATTCGTCATTTCACCATCCTAGTGGTTTTTCCAAAACGCGCGTTGTCCATGACAATGGACGAGAGGATCGCAACAGGTCCTTTGACGCAGATTAGAAGTCTGATGGGTATGCGAAACATGGATTCTGGGTCTGGGTCCCCCAAGTTTGGGACAAACTCAGGTTCCAAGCATTTCCAAGCCAACTTGGCCAGAAAGACAAACTCAGGTTCCAAGCATTTCCAAGCCAACTTGGCCAGAAAAGTCTGTCCAGCTCCAATGGTTTTTGCTCCTTGAGCCAATCGGTCTCAATCGGTCTGGGCCTCCAAAACACAGCATCGCCAGGGAGGCAGCTCAGCGGCAGCTATGGCACGTCCCAACGTGGCGCCGACACGATTTGAAGGTGAAACTCCAACCGACACGATCCAAGAATGATCCAAGATGATTTGATAATTTGATATATGTGATTTCAGAATATGTGGTGATTTTGATGCCAGGTCGAAGGCGAGATTTTCGTGCCGTTCTCGGTGTTGCCCAGTCAAGGCCACGGCGCCGCTCAGTGCTCCAGAGATCACACAGATTTGACCGGATTACGTCAGGGACAATCGACACATGGATTCTGCACATTTTGGGCTGTCAGAACAGTCAGAAAATGACATGCAATGGCATGACAATGCCATGGCAATCTGTGCATGACGGAAAAGCGCGAGATACCTCCACTCCACCAATGTGTTTGAAGGAAACGTTGAACCCCTTCCAAACTGCGCAGGTGTTTCCAATGAAGCAGTCCTGGGCATTCGCTTCCGGCACGGTGCCACAGGTGGCGGTTGATGAATCTTTGGCTTCAAACAGCTGCGAAGGGTCGGCAAACTGCGCCTCGCTGCAGCCATTTCTGGGTCACAGCTTACAAAGACTCGTTAGTTCCAACAGCACCAGGACGAACACCAGGTTTCCCATCAAACCATCTGCATGACACAAGACCGGAGGCCCACAACCTCAAGAAATTTCAACTTGCGCGCAAACCTAAAATCCTAATGTCTGATAGCAGGTAGAATTGCAAAGTACTCGTAAGGAACCAACAAGTCCATCAAGGGACTTTCTTAAACCGTGATTCATAGGGTTGTTCTGAAGCAGCTTGGTTTGCTTGGGATTGGTTTGAGATAAGTCAGCACCCGTGTGGTGAAGACTGCGCCATGCCCATTGACTATTCAAAATTTGAGAATATCGACGATGACTTGGATGGAGGCAGGTGCGGTGTGGGCAACTGAGCACAGCGCTAGCAACTCTGGAAATTCCCCAAGCATCGAGCAACTGTTCTCTGCCCCATTCCCGGTGACCGTGGCAGATGAGTGGCGACAAATGCTGGAACAGCTATCTCGAGAGGTGCAATTGGAACTATGAGTGGTCCCTGCAAAACAGATCAACCTTTGTTTTACAACACTGACTTTCCAAAGCTTCTCAACTTCACAACTTTTCTATTAAATCACCAGTCATGACCTCAGGTTTTGGAAAAAGAGCACTCCAAGTTGGAGATCATGCTGTGTATTTTCTTTGATGTTGATGCTTTCAACGTGCTTCAATGATTGGCACTCGCCAGTGATTTTGGCGCCATCGGCAGTTTCTTGTAGGTAGCTTGCAATGATCCACTTTCACCACCCAGCAGGTGCGGCTGTTTGGATGTTTCACCATTTTTCAGCATGGCTTCTGGAACTCACCACGCTGATCCCATTGAGCCAGGTTTGGTGATGAGATGGGGATGGATTTGGGCTTTGATCCTGGCTATGAAATGGAGGATCCAGGCGCTGATCGTATGGAGACACAGTCAACTTTTCTCCTGTCAATGACCCACCATTTTTTTCGCTTTGGCTCATCGGCAAGCTTTTTTGGTCATGACCTGGAAGTAGGATTTCTGGAAAGTAAGAAAGACCAGATTCCAGATTTTGTGGCACCCAGGATTTCCTCCTTGTTTTGACCAAAAATCGATTGTACATGGGTCTGGGATGGTCTGGGTATACTGTAACTATACCATGGATTACCATGGTATACCGTAGACGAAGGCGTGTTGCCACGTCGTTGCCACGTCGTCTTGTGATGTGTCTGATGTGTCTCAGGCTTCGACGAATACGAGCCGCTGGACTTTCCAGAGCTGCGGGACCAGGAGGGCTGTGGGGTTCCGTATCAGATCCACATATATCCACATCACCTATGCCATCCTATGATATCCTATGCCCAAAATCCCAAAATGGAGAATGGATCAAGATTGACACTGTTCAAGGAAGTATTCATTGCTTGGTTGAGGAATCATTGTGCAGTGGTTTGCTTGATGCAATACTTTGCAAGTTCAATTGTTTCAGAAGTGGACGCCTTACCCAACGCATTCTCAGTGGTGATTTCAAGCATTCCATTTCTTCAGAGACAATTTGTCAAAACTTTCAGGGTGATGGAATTAGAATTGCCGCTCTGCAGGCCTTGCAGCTGATCCTCCGACGCTCCACCACCTCGCCATTTCCTGCCAAGACGCTTCCACGGCGATTGCTCTTGGAGGATGGACAGATGAGCAAGAGATGGGCAAGAGATGGGCAAGAGATGGGCAAGAGATGGGCAAGAGATGGGCAAGACATACCAAGACAAGAAGTTTTCCTTTGCATCACAAGGCAGATGGTAAAGCCTAAGAGCAACTACTTTTTGAAGTGCTGTGTTGCAAGGAGTCATTTGTTTTGAAGCAGTGAAGAAGTGTGTTCCATCCATTCCATCCTCTGGTTTTTTCAGCTATGCCAACGAAAAGTTTGAGAGGAGGCCATGGTGATCCCAATCCCTGTCCACTTGACCAGATTCCTCATATATTCGCACAATCATATCACTTCATGGGTGGAAAAGAAACTGTTGCAATGCCAAGTCTTGCTAAGTCCCATCCGTTCAATGGCTTCACACCTTTTTTATACCTTTCTATGAAAATTGTAGTTACTATTTGTAGTGATTGTTTAAATTGTTTATATCATTTTTGGTATACCATTCTTTTAAGAATACCTTTCTCAGAGCCTTTCTCTTGTTATCTCAGATATCTCTCCACGTTTCGGGTAGGCCGAGCTGCGGCTCCGTGGGCGGCAGCACCGCGAGGCGCTGCTGTGCTCCTTGGCCCTGCGCCTCGCCGTGGGCAGCGAGGAGGACCTGCCGGAGCTGCCCGAGACGCCGCCCAGCACCGACCAGGCGCGGAGACGCGCTCAAACAGCAATGGGAGGATGTTGATCTATGTTGATCTATGTTGATGTTACAATATGTTATATACAATATTTTACATGTTTTCAATATTGTTAAATCGTTGAACTCTATTCACACATTGTGTAAAACATGTTTACATGATTTTTATTGATTTTACACACTTCTGAACTTCTGTGTTCATGTAGTAGGCAGCAGAACGGGTTGAAGCTTTGGATACCAGTGCTCAGGTGTAAGATCCAATGTCCAGTCAAAGCTCCACTATCCTCAGTACCTCAATGGAGTGTCCAATTCGCAGTGGTTCCGAATCTCTATGATTGTCGGGTTGCATCTCTTTAAAATTGGCACATCAGTGGCATTATTGCGCAGTAGTGTCTTTGGCCGACTTGAACAGGAGGAACTGTCAGCGGAATGCTGGCTTGTCCCCGCCGCGGTGATCGAAATGGTTTGTGCAAGCCCCAGACAATCTAGCACTTCCAGGGTTGATATGGCAATGCCGAGGTGAACATGTTTTGCAGCATCCGTGTCAACGATACCTCTGGAGTGGGGCGGATTGCTTGTGCCTAAGGTGCATATCAATTGGGTGACCGCAACCATGCCGTGCGGCTGCGGGATGCTTTGGTGGTCGTTGACCGCAGCATCCTTTCCAAGTGACTCAGTTGACCTAGGAGCAGAACTTCCCTGTGGCACAATGTTTCCATTCCCCCCAGTACTTTTCAGCCCTGTATAAACTATCTTGGAAAGGATCTGGGCAGGGGTCCTTGCATTTCGGCTATACATCATCTGGTGCTTAAGATTAGTATAGTGAGTGCATTCTTTCCCTCCAAAAAGGCGATGTTCATGCAGTAAGAAAAAAGTGAACAGATCCAGCACCAAACAAAGGTTTTTAGGGGGGTATTTAACAGTGGGGAGATCAGGATTACATTTCATTTTAGATCATTCTAATTCATTTTGCGGCTTTTGTTCCCAGGCATCTGACGAAGCGGTTCAATGGTACTGCAGAGGCTTGGCATCGGGGTCACTTTGAGCTGTGATCATTGGGGAAAACGTCAAACTGGAGGGACCGTTGAAATAACCCTCTGGATTCTCCACCCTGAAATGGACCCATGCAGTGATTAGATCTGATTATTAGATTTTGGATGTCCCAATTTGAATCTGCATCACTTCCATATCATTTCTGAATTTCTGGTGTGAAACTTCACACACACACACAGAGTAAAGAAGGGTCTTTTGAGATAATTCACTTGAACCTACAAGTTTTTGGAAATTAGCGAATCCCCTGCAGAACCAGAATCTGATAACAGGCCCAAGAGCTGGGATTGTTCTGGTTCAAGCATGTTATGAAGCAAATTACAGGAATTTTAATATAACCACCACATCCATAGCATTGGTTCTCAGTCTCTGATTGAAACAGGCATTTATCATTTGAACGCCCCCATCACTTTAGTTGTCCACGTGTGCAGGTACTTGACTTTGTACCTCAGTTCCTGAACTTGTTGAATGCCTCTGGCTCCTACTAGCTGCTCGTCGCTGATAAGAGGAGCACTCGCAATCCAGGCAGTAGGATCACTGTTCAGAAGATGCATATGAGAAAATGTATGAACATGTCATGTTCGATGTTGAAGAACCATTGAGAAGTGCCAGAATCTGCAAGACAATAATCGTATTCCTCATTTGGAGACCTCGCGGGCCTTTGGCATCCTTTTTTTCACTCCAATAAATCCAGCACAAATGAATCACAGGCTGAAAATTGCTGCACAAATGAATCACAAAGCAAATTGCGTTTCTTGTCGTGCTTGGTCCAAACGGTCCAAACGCCTTTTCTAAATTTGTCTAATCCTTTGGATCAAGGTCCCCGCGAAGAGGCGCCAAGAGCGGACGAAGCGGACAAAGTGAAAAGATGTAAACAGATATAGAAAGTGACGCCAGCGGCACCTGCCTGCGGAGACTCCAGAGACTTCCGTGCTTGTTGTGAGTGTATCGACTGTATCGACGTCTGGATTTTGAAAACTCTCCGCTGAATTCTTCCCTCTGAGGAGCGTGGAAGGGTTGCCAGACATTGGGACCTCCAAGTTGGCTGCTGAGCTTTGACGATAGGCTTTCTGGACGTGAGTAGCTAAACAGTGGATGGACCTGAAGAACCAAGGGCATTTATGGTCAAAACAATTCAAAAGGATGAATTTGATGAACCACAAACACTTTTTCTACCACCTACAGAGACATGGTGTCATTCCATGTGAGTATTGGATTGGAAGCAGACTAGGATGGACTTCCAGGACGCAAAGCGACACAGGAATTTGCACAAGTCAGCTCAGAACTCCCAACATTGGGGCTAACAGTGGGAAAGCTATCACAACTGCTTAAAAAAAATGATGTTGTTGTGAAATCCAAGATCAACCTCTTTGCTAGATCGTCTTGTCCAAGGCTTGTCATTGGCTTCCGATTTGGTACTTTGGATTCGCAGAAGCGCGTGGATAAATCGAAGGAGGCGAATCGAAGAGTCTGACGAAATCTGAAACCTGACTGACCATTTTTGGTGCCGCCCCCTGCACCCAATCTTTGACAGAATGTGCCCCAGGCAAGCGTCAAGACACAGCTGACGTTGGTGCGTCAGGGTACGACCTGGGCACCTGAAAACGCTGGTTTGGTGGGGGCACCTATCACATCCTATCACAATTGGTAATCGAAGACAAATTTGGCAAATCCCATTAGGCCTTGCCATGCACTGCCATCACTGCCAGTGCGCTCCAAGGTGAGAGTCATTTTGCCTCAGACCTTGGTGTCGTCCTCCAATGGCATCATTTGTCGTCTGAAGGTACCCATTTCCGACAGCAACTGCAGCAGGATCCGGACACGTTTGCTTCTGCCTTCAGGCTGACCAAGTGCGAAGGTACTTTTAATCTCAGAACATTGAAAATGTGGCAGCTTCACTTCGCTTCTTCCTGGCAGCATTCTTTGTCTCGGAACAGGCTCACTCCGGAAGCCAGCAGGTTTTGATCATGGTTTCCTTAAAAGATCTGGCCCAATTAGTTTTGATGGCGAATTCTTTGCTAAAATCTTCTTCACTTGTGAAGTAGTTTCGGTTGGAATTTGTGTTATGCAGCAGCTGATCATGGTGAAAGACAAGATGCACTCGGACAATGACACTTTCGGACACTTGTTCCGATGCTTCCGTGGAATTTGGGTGGGTGCCCTCCATTCGAACTGAGCGATGTTGTCTAAGCCTTGGAGTTCTGCGCATGACAGGTGCCACGGGGGTCTGGACATGTTTGGCCATGGACTACTGCTTTGGAAAGAACCTTTTTTATAGAACCTCGTTGTGACATGTTGACGTGTCTCGCATGGCTACCAATAAAAGCCCAAGCAAATGGTAGACTTTGGATTGTGACACCTGCATGGTTTGCAACCTGAAGATCAGAAGGGAAATGCATTCTTGCGCTGTCTTTCGGTCCAAAATTGGAACAGATGAGACATTCACATCATGGTGCCGGCAGACTCCTCATCTACAAAACTTGCAGAGCCGCCTTTCTGCACCAAATGCAGCAGCAGCAGCGCAGCACCCTGTGCACTGAGAAACACTTGGATAACTTGCCCTTGAAGCTCCACAGGCATCTCAAAAGGATCGGGGCTGAAACTTCCCAAACTCACCGAGATGGCTGAGTCGATGGCGGCGAAAAGCGCTGGATGAGCTGCGGCGATGGCAAAGCTCAATGCATCGGAGCCGCCGAGGAGCGCCCGGAAGAGGAGGACGAGTTTGAGGACCGGCTGGCGGGCTGACGGGCTGGCGGGCAAAATCAAAGTCATGCTCCACTTGGATGAGCTTGTGACAGCGGTTGAAGGTATGGAAGGTATTTGAAGTTGTTGTTTCTTATTGTTTCATATTCATTCGCAATGAATAGAGCGGAAACTTCACTTCGAGTGAACCGCAGGTTTTCTCATTTCTTCATTGGTATTTCAATATTTCATTGGTTTTCTGACCAACTTCCATTGTTTGGCGAGGTCACATTGGATGCTCTACTTGCAGCCTCTCCAGGGTTCGCATCACGTGTCACTCTGGCCTTATGCCTCAGCAATGCGTCGGACGCAGCTTCTAAGATGCAGCTGTGCGAAGTGCCTGTGGAATCTGTGGAATCATGACATACCACGACTGTGAATTACGTAACGACACCCCAAAGTGATACAGGATCCATCACACCTGAAGGGCTCCAGGTTTGGACTGCAGGACAACATGGGACAAAACAAATCCAGTCTGGAGACACTGTGCAAAAGTCTCGGGCTTGAACCGGAAGGAAAGCCAGTGGCTACTTCAGATCGAACACGCAACCCAGGCACGTGTTGCAAACTGTTTTGTGCTTGATTGTGCTTGTCTCCTGCTGTCTCCGCACGAGGTTGAAACCTTGTCCTTGGGCTTTGCGATCCCAAAGTTTGATCGCAGCTTTGGTGACATGCGGCTGCCGGCTGCGGCGGTTTTTGTGGGGATGCTCGCAGGAGGATGTGCTGCAGGTGGGAGGATTTTGCGAGCAAAGTTCATCAAAGGTTCATCAAAGGCTCGGAATTTCCACTTGGAGCCACCTGGACCTGCTCTTGCTGATATTCAGTTGACCCAACATCGCATATGCTTCGATTCCAAACCTTGATTTCCCCTTTTGCCAATCATATCAATCATCATCAGTTTGGAGATCCAACGTGGCAGATTGATGCTAGCTGATCATCAGCTGATCACGAAACGTCCGCAACGCAGGTGCTTTGGCAGAACGACTCGGCCATCAGCGTTTGCTCGTGAAAATGCTGTACCTTGAGGCACTGTCCGCCTTGGCAACCACCGCTGCGACCCTTGGCCCTTGGCCAAGGCCGTGACAAAATGCTTTCATTGGAAGCGTGGAAGCCCTAAACAAAAGACTATACTATTGTAAGACTATGACATACTGTGACTATGACTACGACAATACTACGACTATAACATACCATAACATGCTATAACTACAACTGATAGGATAAACCACCAACAATAACATGCAATACTGTAACATACTGTAACTATCGGTTTGGCTACGAATGCATAGTTTTACTCTTGCCGCAAGGACCCAACCACTGCGAATTTTCAAAGGTTGTTTCAACAATGCATCACTATAGACAATATCAATATCAATCAATATAATATCAACCTTTTTTAAGAAATATTTTCTTTTTTCACCGGTGGTACAGTATGGTCCATGGTTCCTTTAGGGAACCCCGATTCGCTCAGTTTTTGACATCCAAGGACAGGCCCATGGCAGTTGGCCTTGTGTCGTTTCAGCAGCGGCATCGCCATTGGTGCCGCGGTACCGCCGATTTTTGCCTTGGCTGAAGAGTTGATTCATCCCAGACAACGACGACATCGAAGTTCCGTGGCTGCCATGGCTGCCATGGCGCCTGGTAGGTCGGGTGTTGAGTGTCACATGGTGTCACCTTGGATTTTGCATTTACTATGATTTACCGATCATGCAATTGGTTTCTGTCAAGGATACCATCACGTGCAGGTTTGTTGCTTTGACCATAGCATATATGTTGATAAATCTGTTGATGGGTTGAGATTCTACGGAGGGAAATTCTGATCCCTCCTCTTTGTCTGGCATTGAATTAGGGCACGAACGCATTTCCGTCAGGCAGGAGTGGCTGCTAGTCCAACGCGGATTCATGATAAAGGTTTGTGACTTCAACTAAATTTGATGGCACTTTGTGGAGCTTCACTTTTGTTTTGCATCTACATTCTTTCCTCACAACCAAGCAATTCTCACATTCACTGGATTGATTTTGGAGCAGGAAACTGACGAACGGGCTTTCTCTTGGCAGTTTGAAGTGGCTAGTTGCGAAGGTCCCAACCATTTGCCAGGGCCCACCTCAGATACACACAATTTCACAAACTACCAATTGGTTCATACCCTCACTACATAGCCAGAGCGCGGAGCGCGTAAAGTGTTTGTCCATGGTGAATACAGTGTCCGACATTGTATATATTGTCGATACATTTGCCATGGTGAATACAGTGTCCGACATTGTATATATTGTAGATACATTTGTATATTTGTATACATTTGTATACATTTGTATACATTTGTATACATTTGTATATTGTATACACTTGTATGCATTGTGTATATATATATAATCATATATATGGCGTTGTACAGTCTTTCTAATTTTTCACAAGTGATGATAGTGATGGGGCAGTGGGCATGGTCCACTGTGTTTGCTGAATGAGGTCTGAGTTTGATCGCTTCCTCCTTCATCTCTGGCAGCGTGTTGGTTTCGCTCCTGGCTTGGCCCCTCTCAGTGGGTTGGACCTGGCAGGCCTTCTATGCTACAACAGGTGGGGTCCCCTGGGTCCCCATCGGTGGAAAAATGTGGAAACCGCAAAGATTCGACTGGGATCATTTAGGGAGAGAATGAACTGATAACTTGAAGCAGGTTGGACGTGCAATTCCTATCGGACTCCAGGTTGGTGAAGTGGCAATGTGTGTTTGGGTTTGACGGTTTGAGTCATCTTCTCATACTGGCACAATTTCGTTCTGTTTTGATCGCGTTCTGTTTTGCTTTCCTCCCACATGCACAATTTCGTCCAAACCCGGCTATGCTGCCAACACCTTGGAAAGCATTGGAAAGCATTGGAAAACGAGGTTTGGTTCCACTCTTCAACGCTTGGCTGGTGAGCCGCTGGGTTCCAGAGTCTCCAACTTTTCTGCAGCACCAGGCAATGCAACAGATGTCGTGGGCAACGTGAGGTGTCATATGATGTCATATGTTTGGCTGATTTTGAGGATGCTCACTTTTTTTCACTCTCGTTGGATAATCTGATTTGTGAATTGCAAAGTTTCACTCCACTTTTTGTTCATTTCAAGAGTTCACACAGTTCACATATCACTTGGGACCAATGTGCTTTCATATGCGACTCCGTGGATGCTTTGGCTGTTGTAGTGACTGGATCGGAACAGGAAAGACATGAACAGATTTCCAGTGGCCATTGGACATCATTGGAGACCAATGGGACATGACTTTCCACTCGATCAGGGCCGCCGCGCCGAGTTGCTTGCGGAGTTGCAGCGGGTGCTACCCGGCGGCGCCGGGCAGCCTCCCCGGGATCCCCGGCATCCCCGGCCTCCTTCCCTTTGCTTCCGGGTGGTGCAGGAGCCAAACGAAATTTGGTGCTTGCCTGTTGGTTTTTTTCTGGATGGGCAAAGGAGAGAAAATTACGAATCACAGTGTAGGATTTCGCGGAGGCAATCAATGAGAGGAGACTTGGGACCAGTTGTTTCAAGGGAAGGAACCACCTCTTCAATCAGCATCATCACTTCCATCCATGCGAACCTCAAATTGTGACCCCATAGGAAGCCAATGATGGAGTCATCAGAGCCATAGAGGAAAGATCGATGAGCAACTGGACTGCACTAACTTGGAGGTGCGATGAAGTCTGAATGTGCCTTCTTTAGCCTTTTTTGATGATTTGCGAGGATTTGGGATTTGGTATGGCAGTTGAAAACTGACAACTCCTGATTTCCTTCCACATCCCAAGCTGGATCCTTTCATCTCGCGTAATCTGACAACAGCAGTCCTCCCAGCATTTTGTGGGAATCAGATGTTCCTGCAGGTGGGAAGTTTAAACTGCTGCGACCGATGGATGTGGTGCTGCGGCTTGCGGCGATTTGCTTCTCCATTGCCTTTGCTTGGTGCCTCTAGCTGCATGATGACGTGGCAGTAGACGATTCCAGTGGAAAGAAGTAGAATTTAAGTCGAAGTGAAAAGGAGATTCCATGATGTTTCATAATATATTCAGAATATGTGGGGCAGGTGAGCTGATAATAGCTGATACATTTTCGTTTCCACATGCAAGACTCACGGATCCACGGATCCAACAGCTGGAGGTATGGCCTGTCCACTTGGCTTTTGCAGCTATTCCAAGAGGTGGGATTGAAACATCGGTACATCACTGCCATCGCCTATGCCCTTTCAGGCCAGCTTTGATTTTGTGTTTTGTTTATCTTTTTCTTTTTAAGAAATGAGGATTTGGATGGATCTGGGCTCTGTTCCCTTTCATTCAACTTCCCTCTTATGGGAACACACGCTGGCCAGATCTGTCACCAGCAGGTCACAGGAGCCTCCCAGGATAGGAAGACAGAGCCCCAACTGATTTGACGATTTGACGGGTGAAGTTCCAATCTGCCTGTAATTCTGCCGCACCGTCACGGAGGAGTGCCCGGCTGTGTGCTGGCGATACTGCTCCGTTGCATGGAGCCACCGAAACTCTTGGCCTTTTGGCTGCTGCTCACGGCATTGAGTTGCCTCAGCATCAGCCGCTCAACCCAAGCCAAATAGCCGATTTGGAGAAAGCGAGGACGATTATCCGACCATTGGAAAGCGTGAGGAAAGTGTGAGACTAGGTAAAGCTGATTTGCTGCCTCGCCATGAGGTCTCATCAAGAGACCATCTGGTGACGATTCTGGTCCGTATGGTCCGCGACCGTTCTTTGCGGCTTTCTGCGTGTGCCTTTTCAACAGCGCTGGGCACCCAGACGGATCACTGGCAAAGTTCAAAGAAAGAGCTTGCCCCGTACACAGAGAGAGAGAGAGAGAGAGAGAGAGACGCCTCATCGCCCATTCAATGCATTTTAATGCATTTCAATGATCTGTTTGATCGGGTATATAGTAATTTACCTTACGCTAATAATACATTTCGAGACTGTCAAGGGCAACTTGGTGGTACACCTTCGCAAGCAGCTTGCTTGATCAGGTCGCAACTGCCGTCTTCAATGTCTTGACCACTGTGTGACTCGCCGTTAACCACGGAGAGTCTTGAGGGCTGACAGCAGATGACTATGATCACTTTTCCGTTGATCAACATGTTTTTTTCCCTTCACAAGGAATGCTGAATTAATTTAATTAGCAGTGTCTTGAAACCTCATTACTTGACATACTTAAGACATGCTTTAGACATATCTTGACATATCTTGAGATCTGGGTTCCGAGTTCCGCTTTTCAGTCCCGAGTCCCTTCAGGTGGGGCGCCCCCTTTTCTGCATCCTTGCGGCCGTTTGCCCTGGGCGCCCTCTCCGACCCTCGGAATCACCACAAGGGTCGAACCGAGTCGAAGCGAGTCGAACCAGTTGGAGAACCAGTTGGATGCTAAAAGCGTTACACAGTTGTGAACAAATCATATTCTGATCATATTCTGTTCGAAACAGTTGTGAGCAAAAAAGATGGACCGTTGCATACTGTTGCCGAATCTCGCATAAAGGTTTTGATGAATCAACAATAAGAAATGTCAGAATCAGAAGAATGCAGCCAACGTCTTCAGGTTTGTATGCGCTTGGGGTCCATCGTCGCGCAATTCGTGGATGGAGCCCTAGTTCACGGTCACATCTCCGAGATGGCTTTGGTACCCGCAGCTGCTTGGCCGATCTGAGATATGGGGCTGATGGGTGAACAGTGAATGGTACATGGTACATCATGGATGGATACAGGGCTGTATACTTTGCATATCTTTGCATTACTTGATGCTCGGTACTCTGGTTCTCAGCTTACTTTGCACTTGCTGAGCATACAGACCATTCAACGATGTTGAATGCCTCGTGGCATCTCGTGGCCACTTTGGCAAGAAAGTGCAGATCCCACCTTGATTGACTGGTGCCAGATGCACTGACATCAACGGCTTCAACTAGCAAACAGTTGATGACTCAACACATTATCATTACTTTTTAGTACTTGTTATTTATCCACAAAGCAGAGCACTTGCCACTGAAAAAGAACTTTTTTTTTTGTCGGACTGCAGGTTCTGCTCAGTATGTCTGCTGTGGCTTGCTGGGGCATCATCCTTCCCAAGTAGCACCTGTGGCATCCTGCGGCCTCCATCAAAGCCTTGAAAGGGCCAAAGAAGATGGACGGCCAAACAGGCAGCAAGTCGCTGTGACCGAAAAAGACCTTTATTTGATGCAAATCAATGCAAATCAATGCAAACATGCTGTCACCACAGCTGCGTTTGACTTTGTGCCTGACCCGTGCGGCCTCAGTATGTTTCCATTGTCTTCTGTTTTACTTCAGAACTTCTGAGGCTTCTGAGGATACATTATCTGGATTTATAAACATATTACATTTACATACACATATTTTCTTATCTCTTCATGCAGCATGGATGGAAGATTCTTTTCAGTTGCAAACAAACTCGTCCGTGCTCCTTTGCTCCAGCTGTCGATGGGCATTTCAGCCTTCTGCAATAGCTGTCCAGCACTTTTTCAGGGTGTGAGCCCGGCCCTAGGCTTCTTTAGGCTTCACCCTATGGCAGACGATCTGGAGAGCTGGATGTCCCAACTCCCCGACAGTTGTCGAGAGCGAAGCATTTGTGAATTGGCTCTGCCAGGTGCGCACAATGCAGGTGCGAATTCTGTAGAGTGTATCCCATCTGCGACCTTGGCACCATATATGGGAGAGACCTTGGCCAAGAGTTCGGTAATCCAAATGCTTGCGAGACCCATCGCCACAGGTCCTTCAATGTGTCAATCTGAAAGTGTCTCTACACTTTTGCGCCGTGGAATCAGATTCCTGGACTTTCGACTTGGTCTCCACCAGGACGAGATCCGCATTTGTCATACAGTCGTGTGTTCAACGACCTATCAGACAGTTCTATCTGAAATCCGAGACTTTTTGGAGGACCATCCAGAGGAACTAGTGGTGGTGTTGATCAAACGTGATTATGAACATAAGTATTTTGATACAGCCGACAATTGGTCCAGCGTGCAAGAGATGCTGAAACAGGAACTGGGTGGGATGTTGATGCTACGAGATGACATGAAGCAACCCATCAGTCAGCTGGTGAAACAAAATCGGCGAGTCTTGGCCATGTTGGAAATGCGGAACGCTGAACATGTTTGTGGAGTGTTGGCCACCAACAGAAATCTCAAATGCAGCTGGAGCCCGAAAGTGTGGTCAGTGGCGGATCAGATGAAACAAATCAAAAGTTGGTGCAGTGATGGCATGATCCTTCCGCAACCAGGATGTTTGAAGTTGGTGGAACTCGCCATACCCGGTGTTCCATATTTCTCAGCACCCAAGATGCAGGCTGCATTCAGGGAGTTCCTAAAGGACACGACACTTCATGTTGCGACCAAGATTGACTTCCCAGAAACTGAAACCATTCAAAAACTTGTGCAGATGAATTGGATCCCCAGGAGTGAAGAAAACTGGTGATTTGCAGAGTTGATGATTCGTTGATGATGCTTTTCAGACTCTTCAGCAACATTTTGGCGCGTTTCAGATAGACCTAAGATTCCGCTCAGCGGGCAAAGTCTCCATGGTCAAAGGCGCCAAGGTGGCACATCTCAGCAGGCTTCTTGATCTCACGAATGGGGTTGGACTGGGTTGCAGTGACACTCCAACCTTTCAACATCTTTCAACTTCTGCCTCGTGCTGTGATCAAACCAGAGCATATCTCGTCTGCTTCAAGACGTGAAACGGCAGCGGCAGAGTCAAACCAACCGGACAGAAAGATTCAGCTGCTCTATGCACAAAAGTTCTTTCCTGCGACCAACATCAAATCCTCCGCTGAGTAGAGAAATATTTATTCATGTGAGACATGTTTGCCAACCTGCACTTGCTTGGATGTTGTGAGCTGTGCGTCCGAGGCTGCATCCACGATTTGCTAACTCCTAACTGCCAACTGAATCCATCAAATTCCCTTTGCCCCAATAAATTGTCCTTCCAAGTTTTTCCATGAGATTCCCAGAAACCGCCTGTCAGGTGCAAAAGGGCCTCAGATGATGCAGGTGGCCTGGGTGGCCTGGGTGCATCAGAGGTTGATGCCAGAAAACTCTTTTCGGTCCATGGGAAACAATTTCAAACCTTCCAACACCTTTTCATACCTGGAAAAACGGCCTGCAGGGTGGTCCTCTTGCGTCTTTCATATCATGAATAAACTGCAGCTTGCATTGTTTTCCCGGGGATTCATATTGGCTTAATGTTTCCAGTTTTGTGTGACATAAACGGTGTTTTCGTAGGGACTCTTTTCTGAGGGCATCCTTGTCGATACCAGGCACAAACTAGGTGCCCATTAGCACTGATTCTGATTTCCTCTCGGGGCGGGAGACTGTCGTCAATGAAATGTCGCCTGATCGGTGGCCACAGTTGCAGAATTGGAACGCTGAGACATTGTTTCAATATGATTCAATATGATTCAATAATATTCAATATGCATTTCTGTTGCTTTTCGCTTACTGTATCTTGGTAGCAGCCTTTTTTTCTTCGATTCACTCATTGCATGGTCTGGTGATTTTTGATCTTCCAGGACCCTGAGATCCTATGTGGCAGTTGTCGCTGGTGCTGTGCCCTGGTCCCACTAGGCCTGGGCCTGTCCTGCAGTTTGCGACAGACAAGTGCATCCGGATTGGAACATTTGGAAGCAAAGAGACGCTGACAGCTGAGTTTTGACATCATCTACAAAGGATGTGACACTGTGAGATAGAAATGTGACGCCAACCGAAATTTTAGGCTCAATTTTTTTCCACTGTACGAGTAAGTGACTGGCCCGGAGCCAGACAGCCAAGCGCCAATCATGGTGAAGCGGCAGCCAAAGCCGAAGTTCAAGGGCCCCCGCCAACAGTGGAAAAACGATTGTCACTGGTGGCACAAGTGGCAAGTTACTGCAAGTTTCCCCAATTTGTTTGTTCCCCCGCGCCATTTTGGGATGTACCACACCTTTGGGGACACCCAGCATTCCATATCCATTCAAATTTGTCAACTTCAGGTGCTGAGAATATCTTTTACGATATTTACAAGACATTGCCGGCCAATCTGAAGAAGAAGCCAGATGCTCGCGTTGCAGAAGAATGTCATCGGCGGGCCGTTCGTCGCTATCCGGGTGACAATGGCCGACAGCCGTGGCAGCGAACCCCTGAAGCCATGCTGAAAAAGCTCCCAGTGCTGAAAGAAAGGCAGGGAGGGGCGGTGGGAAGCAGGGAGCTGAGAAGGGAGCAGAGCAGGGTAGAGCAGGGTAGGGATGTAAGAAATGGGCTGAGCAATGTTTTGGATTCAAGGGGTTGATAGTTCACACTTCACAGCTCCACAGCTCACGCTTTACAGTGCACACATGTCACAACTGTGTCACATGCCGAAGGGTTTTTATAGCATTTGCATGAGACGCATCCCATGTCGAGGTATGACAAGGAGTTGGCAGTGAATGACTTGCGTGGCATCATTCGCGATCTTCTGCTTCAAAGGGACCAGCTTCGAAAGCAGATCGATGATCTTCAGCAAGAAGCGGAAAGCGAAGATCGGAATTTGTTTGAGGTTCGCGCGCTACTGCTTCAGAGCCAAGAAAAGCAGAAGGAGCTCCAACGTGTGGAGGCCGAACGTGCGGAGAAACAGAAGGAACTTGACATGGCCACTTCTGCTCGTCAAGCGTTGGAGGAGCAGTTGAAAAAAACCACCCAAGAGAAAGAAGAAGAGAGAAAACAGAAGGAGGCGTTGGCACAGGAAAAGCAGGCTTTGGCAGAACGATTGGAGCTGGAGCAGGAAGAGAAGAACCAAGTGGCTTTGCAGAACGAAAAGCTTCGAGATGCTCTGCGCGAACAAGAAGGCAAACAGAAGAAGATTGAAGACCTGTGCAAGGCATTCCCCAGTCGCTCGACTTACACGCCTGAAGTCCCTCGACGACCTCGCAGTCGCAGCCGCCGCCCCCATCGCAATCTGCGGTGCAGAGAGCAAAGTCGAGGCCATGGTGTTCCCGGTGTTTCCCTGCGCTCTGATGACATTTCCCACAGGCGTGGATCACGTCGATCAGATGGACGATCAGATCGGCGCTCAGATCGACGATCAGATCGGCGCTCGGATCGGCGCTCAGATCGAGATGACCAAAGGGACCGAAGGGACCGTGACGGCCGTGACGTGAAGCATGGAGGCAGACGCCCTGTGAGACTTGTGGGCAGGAAGGGCAGAGATTGAGTCCGATGTGGAACGACAAAGCAAGCTGTGAGCTTGTAGATTTGGAATGTATAATTTTGACGACCACATAGTCTTAGAATGCATTGGTTTGTACAGGTGCAGGGAGCAAAGCTCCATCAGTGCTTTGACTACATCGTCTACAGAGGAATGTGACCGGTGCCTGCGGGCATCTTCTCCATAGTCAGTGCATGCCAACACTCGTGGGGTGATGGCAGAAGGCCTGGCAGAATATTGCAAAAGTGGCCCCGCAACTGCACCTTGGCTGCCAGCATTTGGCAACATCTGCCAGCATTCTTTTGAACAAAAATCAAACATATCGATCCGGTTCAAACCGAGCCTGCAGGTTGATGTTCAAGTTGCCGCTGAGCGTTGGCAGGCACGCCAACCGATGCCAAAGATCACGACTGATTCAAGGAGTTGATGTGGTGGTGCAGGTCGCACGTAGAAGCCGGGGAAAGGGATCGTGATGCTAAATGGATGACCATTTTGTTACAAAATCTTGCTGCCTTCCATTTTTTTGACTTTCTTGAATTGGCTTGGCTGCTCTCTTGGGTATATGCAGCGTCAACTACAGTTTGCTCTTGCAGTTGACGGAACGACAGGCACAGAAAACGTCATGTGATTTGCTAAATGAACACTGACTCGGTTTCGTTCCGTCCTTTCTTGTTGCACGCCCATCTTGTTTGCTGCAATTCCTCATCCCTTGCTTCAACGTGCTTCTTGGCGATCTTGCAGGATTCCAGGATCCCAATTGTCGTGCAAGATCTGCAAGATGAGGCGTTCTGCTCTTGTCCTGGGCCTGTGTTGCAAGGTCAAAATGTAGGCCTGCACTTGCGTAGCTTCCAGCCAGCAGATTGTGGGCACTGTTGCCCCTGGCACTGGTTGGCCTTCAAACCGAACCTGAACCATGCAAGTTGGACGATGTTGGACCCATACTTGGACTCGCCAGGTACCCGAACTTATCCCATGTGAGGACACATCAGAACAAGCCAGAGGACTGCAGTGGCATGGGTTCGCAATGATTGCACACTCCATACTGGCAGTGTGTGTTTGCCTGTTTTGCTGCCTTGTTTAGAATCGACAATGTTCTGGGGTCCATGGATGGCCGACTCAAACTTTATTTTGAGATGTGCATGTCAACCTGATTCTTTGGATCATGGTGGCAAGACAGTAACGGCATGCCTGATTTGCAATTGTAGTGGTAGATTCTCAAGTTGAACCACATATTTTCCATACTTCCTCGCGATCCCCTTCTTTTCAGGTGATGGTGGATGCTTCTCCTGGCATCTAAGTTGGTTTTCTGAGCAATGAGATCATCCGCAAAAAAAGCAACCCATGAACAATATCAATTCGTAATTTCACTTGCTGTATTCAATAACCAACACCCTGTATGAACAGAGGGCATTTTCCAATTTTTTAAAGATGTTGGTGATGTTGAAACCTTGTTGACCTCAAATTTTCATCACTGAAACCTGTTTCTGCCGCAGCATCAAAGAGTTGACCCGGACCTTCAGCCCCCAGCTGCTTCCATGGCCACTGCGACTGCGACCTTGTCACCTGAAGCCACCGTCACCCAAACGGTTGTGACGATGAAGACGAAGGAAATCTCCTTCTGGAGCCATAGCTGTGATTTTCATTGATTTTCAATCTCCAAATTCAATGGTATTTTTCAACAATTTTAAAGATTTTCCATTGTTGCTTTATTTTGTTGCTGTCAGAATCTGTCAAGTGCATTCTGAGTGCGTTTGCCTCTCCAATTTCTGAGCGGCGGCCAATGTATGGCCGGTGTTGATTCCAAACATTTTGTTTTGAATTTTGATTTCATCCTGATGTTTTTGTTGCGGTGATCTCAGGTGTAGATTCAGAATCAGAATAATGCTGATGAATGAGAAAGGGTACATGAAAGCATTGCAGACTTCCGTGCTAAAAAACTTCATGTCTTTGTGGATTACCTGCGGTGGCCAAGTACAAAATTAGGATTTTGTACATATTCCACATGTCGCTGACCCCCTGACATGATGTGCGCACCTTGCACTTGACTTTGCACCTTATAGGATATCCATCATACTATGTCATGATATGTCATAATTACTCTATCTGTCAACCAGTTCTGCGAAAGACATTTGTGAGGGACCTGCGCGTTTTGAGAAGGGGTGGACCAGAGTGAAGATGAGTGAAGGCTCATACTATAGCATTCGAAGCCCTCAAAAAATGGCCATTCTCATGGATGAATGAGCCCATCAACCCCATCAACCCCATCAACCAGCAAGCACTGGCAATGGGCTCCATGTAGTGCAGGTGACTCCAATTGATCTTTGCCACTTGGCCCCGCTTGGCCCCGCTTGGCCCCGCTTGGCCCCATGCGACCGACCCCTCGTTGTGCCCAGGAGAGAGGCAGCAGCTTCTGCCATTGGCGGATCCATCCATGCGATCATCGAGCAGCCGATCACCACGCCGATTGAAGCTTCAATCACACAAACCCAGGTCAACGGGATGCTCGGTTTCTGTGTTTTCAGCATGTCTCAGCTTGAGGGCAGAGTCAGCAACTCATGGTGGATGTGTGAGTGCCATGGTGTAGAAGAGGAATTCAACATGGAATTGGTTTCCCTGTTTGCTTGTGTTGACCATGCATGCATATTATATATATATATGTATTGTTTGGAGCTTGAGCTCCTCCAAGTTTCGCTCAGGAAAAGCTTTGTGTGGAACTTCAAAGAACTTTTTCGTCAAGGCGCTCTGTATCGTGCTCTGCCAACAGCACTTGTGGGAGCTGTACCAAAGGCCGTGATTCACTACTCCATTCTGAATTTCTACATCAACTCCTTTGCCCCAGAGGGTGACATCAAAAAGGCCGATGGTCAAACTGCCACCGTGATTGGTTCCTGGGCTGAGTGTCACAGGTTTTTTCACCCTCGACCACCTTTGCCTCATTGCGTTTACCAACATGTACTCAAGATATGCGCCATTGGCTTTGATCACAAAGGTATACGCTATACTAAGGTGTGATTACCCCAATCCCCTTGTAGTTAGGATTACAAGGTCTATTGTTCTTGGCCGTCCCACATTGAATGTCATTGCCACATGATGAGTTAATCATAGTCTGAATCAATGTTAAGCACCTTTGGCTCAGGTATGGCAACCGGGGCATCCGAAGTCATGTTGGTGAATCCCATCAATTTTGTGAAGTTCCGGATGCAGCGGCCCGAGTGGGGCTACACGGGCATGTTGGATGCCATTCAGACCATCTACCGCACCGAAGGTGTGAAGGCGTTCTGGAAGGGTGCAGGAGCCGTCTTTGTGCGAAACACCATTTGCAACGGAGGCATGGTCGGTGGCTACAAGTTGCTTGAATTGATCACTGCCAACCAAGTAAAAGTCAAGAGCAGTAGAGTAGTAGGAGTGTCGTTCTGAATCATTCTCACCAGTGTCGTCTTCTTATGCTATTGATGTTCATGTACCCTGTGGTACTTCTTTGATGAACACTTTGCTCAGCTTTGCTCATCAAACGCCAATCCACATGGCCACCTCCGCAGGTAGTGCAAGAGAGAGTCACCGCAATCTTTGTTATAAGATGTTATAAGGATCTGTTGAATCTTTCCTGATCAACTTTGCGAATTTCAATTTCCTGCTGATTCTTAGCTTCCCGGCCTTAGCTGTATCTTAGCTGTCTCACATTGTCTCACCTTACCTTAGCTCTCCTTAGCTCTCCTTAGCTCTCCTTAGCTGATCAGCACGACCAGCTGAGCACAGCTGAGCACAGCTGAGCACAGCTGAGCACAGCTGAGGTTCACAGAGAAGGCACTGAGCTCATCGTTTGACGTCCCGGATGGTCCAAGACACATGGTGGCTGGAGCTTTTGGTGGCATCGTGGGCTCCTTTGCAGCTCGGACAGCTCAAAAAGCTCGGAGAGCTTGGTGATGGCTTAAGGTGAAATCATTTTGGGAAACCAGGGAAACATATGGAAACATATGGAAACAACATAAGAAACCACTGTGTGACTATGTAGTAGGTATATAGGCAAATATAGTAGGCAACTAGCAACTACCAGTTACCATAGTTACCCATGGCTCTCAGTTCCTGCGACATCATGTGACATTATGTGACTTGATGTAAGTGATATAAACTGATCTGGCTCGTCTAGCTCCTGATGCTCCTGGGGCGAGGTCAGCTATCCTTTCGAGATGATGCGAGCAGCGAGGACGCACAACATTTCCTTCATGGATGAGATCGTGCGAAAGGGTCCCCAGAGGATCTTGGCAGGATGGGCACCGGGAGCCGTTCGGCTGGTGGTCACCTCAGCCATTATGGGATCCATCCTCCCACATCTCAAGAACTTTAGCAATTCGATGGTCATGCCCTATGACTGAGATGGCTAAAGATTGACAAAGTGGAGAGAAATGGCATGAAATGACATGAAATGGCTTCTGTCTCATAGAACTTTGGGCCTTGCAGCCAAATTGGACTTGTGCCGAGCTGGAATGATGTTTGGCAAAATCAGTCCACTGAGAAATTGTCTCAGTGGCGCTAAGCATTAGGCACTCTGCACAATGCTGCAGCTGCAAAGAAGTCTCTTGGATGGGCTTGTGACGACTTGTGGGCTGTGCCAGTCATCAAGCCATTGGCACTGAAATTGCGTAGAGCCGCATCCACTGAAGGCACTAAACTGGCCTATGTCCAGGACGATGATGACCGGAGGTCATCATCACTACAGTCTTCTACAATCTCTTGAAAAACAAAGCAGCTGCAGCGCGAAGTTGCTTATTGCAGCTGGCCTTTACAGGTTGTACGTGCTTGCAGTTTGAAGTGATAAACTTGATTAAATTTGTATTCTCTCAAGTTCAAGGCGCATTCCGCACAGGTCATGGAGATATACTGAAAGGTTCTGTGGCAATGACCAGCGCCTCCAAGACTTGAATTTCAATGCAGGATTGGGAGCTCTGACATCTGACACGGGACTCCTGAGGTGCGCTGAGTGTGTCAGGCCATGTGCCACATACGAAACGAGACGAAGTAATCCACAAATTCCAAAAACATCTCTCAAAACATCTCTCAAAATCTCAAAACATCTCTCTTCATCTCTCTTCATCTCTCTTCATCTCTCTTCACTCTCTTCACTCTCTTCGACTCTGAAGAGTGAATTGGACCATGATCGGGGACACTTGTTGCAGCCACACTGCCAATATCTGTCAATATCTTTCTAGCACAAAGAGTTGCGTGTGCTCAAGTGGAATCGAGGAATTGCACGCCACACGTCAGATGCATAGCCTTGGTCTTGAAAGCAAAGAAGCTCCGAGTATCATCCGGGCCGTGTTGCGTTCATATCATTTGTGTTCTGTGGGGCATGTCCGGGCATGTCTGAATGCTGCCACATTAAAAATTCAAAAATCATCAAAAACCAACACAATCAAACAGTTGGATTCAGTTGGATTCAGTTGGATCATGATTTTGTGGGCCCAGAGGATCCCAAAAGGACCCTGCAAACACTGCAGTGGCACTATCGTCGTCATTGGTCGTCTGGCTCAAGACTGAAGCGAGCGCCCGGCGGCTGGGCCTGCGGCCAGGCAGGGAATTGCCGTTCTTTTTGGCACAAGGAATTTTTGAATTCAACCATGTTCAACCATATTCGACCTACCCCAGTCATTCTGCACATTTTAGATCGTCTTGGGCTGAGTTGAATTCAAAAATGCGGGAGATGGGACAACAAGCTGTGTGTATGGAGGAAGTCAGGAGTTAAGGTATACATCGGTTGACAAGACTACTGGGTGTGGCTCAACATTGACCTCCTGAACCCCTGAGCGTAGGTGGTTTGACGGCAAAGAAGATCCAAGTGTGGTCCAGAACCAGTTCAATTCCCTCTTTCTATGGCTTCTATGGCTGTTGATGGCTGGTGATGGTCCTTGTATCCTCATCAAACTTACTCAAGAAAAAGAGGGATTGTTGACGCTTTGACATGCTTTGACACTCTGACGCTTCCCCCCTTTTCCAGCGTTTTTCCATCGTTTTTCCATCGTTTTTCCCTTTATTTTGTTCGGCCAATCTCCCAGAATTCCCGAATTTCGGTGCCAGGCGCGCCATGCCGGTCCTCCAAGGTGGTGACTGGGTCCAAGCCTCGGTTCCCGATTTTGGCCGTAGAAAACGGAGGCCGAAAAATGTGTCTGAACATGATAAATCACTTAGAACATGTGAATTATCAAGGGTGGATGAAGGTGAGATGAAACAAGACATGGAGTTCTGTGCTCACAACGTGGACCATTCATGTTCTGCCTTGCTACACCTGGAGCTGGCTGAGTACTATGTGGAGGGCGAGAAGCCAGGTCCTTTGAAGGAGCCAGAGCAAAAGGCTGACTTCATGCTGCAGTCGGTTCAACGGGTCAATCTGAATTTCGAAATTAGAAAGTCCTGCACCAACAAGTCTGGGCTCGATTAAGTGGTCTTGTGGTGGCAAAATAAATGTAATGCTCCCAAAAAGTAGTGTTTAAGTTATGGGACTCCGGGACAAGACAAGAAAACGACAATGCTCGGAAACATCACATGCAACTGCAAAACCCGTCAAGACTTGAAGAACAGTGGAAAGCTTCCTTGCAAGCATTCAGATCCTACTTCAGGCAAGTTGCTACGATGGAATGATCACTGCAGCGAAGTTTTTAATAAGTAAGTCTTTAAGTGATTTTCTTTGAGTCTTATTGGATGTATCCGAAGTGTATCCTGTGCCAGGCTGAGAATAAGGCAGGGCATCGTCCTCTCAACTCGTACCAGTTGCCCAAATGGGTTTATCACCCTGAGCGGGTGAATCGAAGGACCGCATCCATGGGAGATCACTGGTGTGGGCGTCATCTTCATGTTGTTGCCACCATAAGAAATAACAGATGATTGTGGCCATCCTAAGTCCTGATGCTTGCGAGTCGAGCAAATCTCTAGTCTTAGAGGGCAAACCGGCAAACCACATCCATGTTTTGCCATGTTTGGGATCACACTGTAGAGTCTTACTCATCACCGTCTGTTTTCATCGTCAACCCTCCTTTGTTTTTCCACAGTGATGCCATGCTCATCGAATCATGAACATCATGAACCCGGTTTATCCATCTTTACCCCACTTCTGTGATTCTGTTTCAATCTACATTTCAATCTGTTCAATTTCTGGGGTTACCTGATGTTATCTGGTTTGCTCGGTAACCCCATTGGTAAACTGGTGACGTCCAGTGACCTCCAGTGACCTCCAGTGACAGGATTGTCATCAACAAGGAGGACTATTTTGGAATGGCGGCAGATGGTCTCCGGAACTTCGACCTTTGGAACGTGGCCCATGTGGTCTGCTGTACCCAGCTGCACCACACAACCCACAGTTTTGGGGTCTCACAAGGAGTACCATTTGGGCATCCACTTGAGGTATATTCTACAAATTCTAGACATCAGCTTACAGATATTGATATAGATATAGATGATATAGAATGATATAGAGAGGAAGATAGAAAGATGGAAAGATAGTAGATGCATATGGCACATTTGGCACGCGCGTTTGGCATATTTGCCTCCAAAACAAGTGGACATGTAGTGGTTGATGTTCTGAACGTGCACTAAGGCCGCGTACCATGATGATCTGAAGCTCCTGTCTTTGGTGGAAAACTGAGTCGAGAGGTCTTAATGATAGTTTCACATAGCTTGACATGTCATGTCAGCGAAGGTTTTTGGTAGTTTGTGAAGTGACATGTCATACTTTGTCCAGATACTCTGCAATGGAGTTGTATGCAGCTGTGCCATCTGGGTGGCAGAAATATGGTATCAGCAGATCCGGGTGAAACGCAACAAATTTCACCCAAGGCCACGTTGGAGCAGTGCAAAGAGCCCAATCGGTAAGGGTCTTACCGCGATGAGGGTTCAGGGTTTGAGCACCAACCGATCATCATTGGGGATCTAATCGAGCAAAATGGGTCTTTATCCAGCAACATTTGGGGAGATTCGCCAAACAAGAATGGTGTGTACCCAAGAACCACTGTCTCTTCACCAAGACTTGGATATGTCCAAAGGTCCAAACGGTGGCAGCTTGGCTGGTCGTTTCCTATGAAATGTCGCGTTGAAACAGGTTCTGACCTGAATCTTGTTGCTGCATAGATCTGCATACCAACAGCACCAAAACCATGGTTTTTCCCAACGGAAGTGCATCCCCCGACTATCATCCAAGTGCAGATGCGAAGCAAATGGCTTTTCTGCTTCAGGTGGGGAATGACTCCAATGCACATGACTGGATTGGGCCAACATCCTTATGGTGCACCTTGCATGTGATTTCATCAATTTTTCAAATCATGGTACTTCCAGGTACTTCCAGGCAGGTACTTCTAGGTACTTACGTTTTTGTGTCAGAGACTTTGACATCTTTGAAGCCCCAAACTTAAGGAACTTTGATGAACTTTGCCTTGTACATGCCGCCATGCCAGGCCCATCCCTGTGTGTCTTGTGGGAGCTGATCCAAATAGGGGCTGCTGATCCAGAGGCAGGGCTGTGCCACAGATGGGTATGGTCCGGTATGGTGCAGTATGTTTGTGGCCGATATTCACCTGGTATTCCCATGTGCCATTCACAATTTTGGCAGATTTAAGATGCACCCAATATTGAAAAAAAGGCTTTGTCTCATCAGCTCTTTTGCCTAGAGTTCTGTTCGAGATAAATTTTGTGTTCAGGTGCTTTATTCTGATCTTTCAAATGAGATACGATGAGATGTGTTTGTATGTAAACAGTCCATGGTCAAATTGTTTTCCATTGCTTCTTTCAAACTTTTTCAAACAGATGTGCACTGCACAGGCTCTGAATTCTGCGGATCAAAGCCCATGGCACATAGCCCAGAGGATGCAGAAACCTTCACACCTGAAGAAGTGGGAGAAGGTTCGATCCCCCAATTGGTTGAACGAAAAAAATCAGGGACCTGGGAAACAGGGAAATGTTTTCCTGGTGCATATATTTCTTTACAATCCTTTACATAGATCAACTCTGTGACTGGAACGGCTTCATGCACAACAATCAGTGATGAAAGTCACACGATGTGCTCTTGGTGTGGTATGCTTTGGTGCCCCATGCAAATCATGCATGCTATTCAAATTTGGTTCAAACTCAATATTCAATTTGTGCTATTCAGATTTGAATTTGGCTTTTGCCAACAACCAGCATTTAGCGGAATTTCCACGTCCAGGCTGAGGTCCCATTCATGATAGCTCTGGTGGCTCTCAGCGCAGGTCGTCTTCAAAGGCACTAAGCCGGATGAATACGAAGCCCGGAAGCAGGCTCAAGAACAGACTGGGCTTTCAGGAGCCAAATCGAAGTTCTCATGGGTTTCATTGAACCATTCTTGCAGTGATTTGGGTCATCTCATTTTGAAGCACTGCTTAGATGAGACAACCTGCCACTTGTCACCCCGATTTCACAGGAAAAGACTATGGGTTGAACAGTTGGTGAAGTCTGACAAATGACATTGGGACAGATATGGAAGAACCGACAGATTGATACAGATTGATACAGATTGTTCATGACATGTCATGACTGGATCTTGTGCCTGGACACTCGGGACATCTCGGGACATCTTGGGACTCGAGCCCCTCACAGCCACGGCAGGCGCAGCTGAGACCCCGTGGCAAGTTCGCCAGAGCCCTAGGGCTGGAGCCAGTCCAACGTGAGGCGGAGCAGCGGAGCGGCGGAGCGGCGTACGAGTGAGACATTTTCCAAAACAACCGAAACAACTGGTCAGAATCTAGTCAGAATCTGATCAGAATCTAGTCAGAATCCACAGATTTGGGTCTATCATGGTCTATGCAGTTTTCACCGAAACCCAACATTCAGCTCGGGTGGAATGGTTTGGGAGGGTTCGTTTTCTGCCAATGCGTATTCTCACGGCAAGTGAGATTTTGATAGATTTGGCACAAATGCGGCAATGAACTCCGTTTGGCATTTGCCAACGGACTTTTTGCCACATTTTGGGTGGGTTTGTGCCTTTAGATCTGGTGAGAGTTGACTCTGCTCCTGCACCGGAGGATACCTCGAAGCCTCTTCCAGTTTGCCTAGTATTCCCAGGCAGGGAATGCCCTGAAGTGGAGAGGTGGAAGCAATTGGAAGCATTTTAGCCAACGAAACATAGAATGATGTGCCAGTGCCAGTTGACCGTCAAGATCTAAGTACGCGCCGAAAAATGGAGATCTTTTCCACAGACAGTGAAAGTATTCGTGCCAGAGATTTCAGTGGTTTGTGACTTCGGGACTTTGTGCATCGCAGGTCAGGGCTCACAATACGTGGGCATGCTGCAGCAGCAGAAGGACTTGCTGCGCCGACAGTCATCGGATGTCATGATGTCATGGGTACTTCAACGGTATTGTTCGATTTGTTTGGAATGCGCACCATTGGCATGAGTCCAAGGAGGGGTCCAAGAAGAAGATGTTCTCTGCGGTCCAAAAACAAGCCATCAAAACTCCTGGTTTCAAGTTTAAACTCTGAACTCTTGCCGAGTACATTGTATCTTCATTTTTGTTGGTCGAGTAATATCGCATCTATTTGCTTGTGGTCCATATCCCAATTTTTCCAGTCGCTGGCTTCCTTCCATTTGTGTGGGTCATTTGTGAATTTGTTGTGAAGACTCCCAATTTTTGCTGGCGATGGCCTTCCATTTGACCCACCAACAAGCAGTGTCAGTGACACCAAAATCAGTTTAAACACATCTGAAAAGCATAGACACTAAAAAATTAGTTTAAACTATAGACAATCGACAGTGTAAACAGTTTTCACTACGTGTACTCTGAGTACATCTCGGAAACACCAGGAAACAGCAAACCTACATCAACATACATTAACGCAATGTTAACACAATGTAACACAACGTAACACATATTAACGCCAAACAAACACTTGAAATATTCTCCGCCAGGACCTTCCAGCCGTGCGGCAGATGTTGACCAAAGCCAAGGAGGTGGCAGCGACTCAAGTCTCAAGACATGCGAAGACTGCAAAGACTTCTCAATACATGTCATGTTTTTTGTTTCTCCAGTTGAAGTATATTACCATAGTCGGTGAAACTATGTGAAGTTAAAGCACATATCCAATATGGCAAATATGGTAAGGTTGGTCAACAGCAGCACATATGAAAACACATGTTGGGTAGGAATCAAAGAAAAGGGGGAAAGGATGGAAGAGATGGGAACCAAGCAGCCTCTCTATTCTTTCCGTCTATTCTTTTTGGAAGTTTTGGAAGAGACACCAGACTTGTCTGAACTTGTTCCGCTTGTCTGCTTGCCCCAGATCTTGGGCTACGACCTGGAGGATGTCATAGCTAAGGGACCTGAGGAGAAGTTGGAAGCTCAGGGAGAAGTTCTGATCCTTACAGCTTGATACAGCTTGACTTTGTGCGGTAAATTGCTGTGATTCTCTATGATCTATGTGCATGATAACCCAGTTGACCAGTTACAAACTTAGGTGATCATCCAGATCATCCCACCCTTCTAATCTTCGGATTTCTAAGTGTTGAATGCCACAAAGTCGCCATTTTCGTCTCTTGAAGTCCGCGTTTCTAAGGTTGTCCCAAACAAAGTACTGTCAACCTGCCATGTGCCCTGGGCGGAGAGCAGATCATCCACATCTTGGAGATGGATATTTTGGAAGCGCAAATACCATATTGGAGAAAACTGTGGCACTTCTACTATTTGCATCCATGTCTGTTTTTAAGGAGTCATTGTTTCCATTCACAATCCCATTTGTCGGGTCCCCCCAATCTTGTTTTACTTTGAGCCCTCATACCGTACATACAGTACAGACCGTCAGACCCATTGAACATGCGCAAAGATGTGCAGATCGAATACAGGTTTTGAACAAAGTTTTCTATGGTTTTCTTTCGTCAAACTTAAACTTGCAGTCAGGCTCAAGGCTTCCGTCAAAAGATGGGGGGCGCGGATCATCTCAGCCTGGAAACTGCGCCTTTTTTGCAAGAGATGGAGTCGAAGACTTGGCCAACGAATCAGTCCTGGCCGGTTGCACAGCCTGAGCCCACTTGGGATGTCTTCCATCTTTGGCCACTTGACTTCATTTGACTTAACTATTTTGACACGTTTTGATAGTGTACATACTTGGAAAAACTATATCCAATCTACATCCAATCTTAATCCAATCTTCATCTAATCTGTCTGTCTCATGTTGTTGTTTTTTGTACTTTACTGATCTTTACTGAATCTTCACTGATCTTTCTGGCGCCAGGCCATGTGGAGCTTGTGTGCCCTTTTTGGCGGTGATTATGTTTCCTTTGCTGGTGCTCTTCTTCGTGATCTTTTGCGCTTTGAGTTTGGTCACCGGCATCTTTTGTTCCGTTCCACTGTCCTTTGGCTGTTGCTGTTTGTATTCCTGGAGATTTTCCAAGTCCTGGGAGACAGACCTCTATCAGAAGGTCATCTACTTGTCGTACTACCTCATGAATCGTGGCCTGCCACGGCCAAGTGTACATCCCAAATTCATGCCGGTGGACGATATGAAGCCCAAAAAGAAACTTGAGAGTCTTGGATGTCTTGGGCCATTTCAACAAAGCTGTTGGTTCATGTTGTTTCTTTCTTGTTCTGTGAGTTGACTGGACAAGCGATCCACAACTGACATGGCTTGGCAGACTGCTTGGCAGAGTTGAACCACAAAAGTGTCCGTGAGGAAAGAGTATCTGGACTATGGCTTGAACATCCAAGTGCCAAAGGGTGGTGAAGATCAATTCTTGAAGCTCCTTGGTGCAAATAAGTTGACATCGTTTTGACAGATAACTTGAGATGTCCAAAGCTCCCTGTCGCTCCCCTGCCTATTGAAGACATATCAGTCGTAGCTTCTCTTTTCGCTTGTCTTGCTCTCGGATTTCCGCGACACACCGCAACATTGAATGTTTGTTGAATGTTTTTTTTTGCCACTTGGAAATTGCATGAACTTCACCCCTTTGCCAGCGCAGAGTGTTTCTTGACTTCCGGTGCCATGGGCCACAGCTCTGGCCAAGGGAATATTACATTCCAAAACTCATGGAGAACTTCGTTGAAGATCGTTTGCACTGGCTGCCTATCAGCATGCATTATGCAAGCTTTGGACCAAGTGAAAACCCAGTGGACTATGTGATGAGCCAACTGTCAGCAATTTATCCAGCCATCTACCAGGACATCAGGGTGATTTGTAGCCCAAGAAATGTTATCTCGAATCTTTGAAATCCATTGTCTATGCAAAATGTTCGGCAAAGATCCAAAACGCAAATCCAGCAAAATGTGGTTGCCAGATCCTTCTCCTGTTGCAAATGGCCATCTTTGGTGGGTTCATCATGCTTCGCATATTATGTATTATATTATTTACATCTATTTACTGTTATTACATGTTATTACTATTATTTGGTGGGTCCAGGAGTGGAACGACAAACATAGCGACGACGCGCTGACCCGCATCTGCCTCTATGGCATTGGCGCTCATCGCGTCGAGGTGGAACACCGAGATGGCAAGAAGTTCTATGTGGTCAGGAGACACGGCAGCGGCGAGCAGCGGCCATAGGGCCGTAGTGTTGTCAAATCACATGGCGGCCGTTTCCCACAAACACAAACATATACCATATAATTATTATATATTATTATATAATATATACAAATTGCATTCGTACATGTTCTTGGGGTGAGTCACCGACTTGTCTTGAGTGGGATGTTTCAGATTTCAAGAGTCTCTTCTCCGTCTGGGATGAGTAACAAAACCCCTCTATGAAACCTGGATACAAAACCGAAGCTCAAGAGATGTGATGTGTTTTTTCCTGTACCAACGAGCCAACTCTGCTTTGTTGCAATCTTTTTTGAGCCGTGACTTGCAGGACCAACTGCCTCTCTGGCTTACCAGTGCGTGAGGGATTCGAAAGCTACGGAGGTGACGCCTACTTCAATGAAGCCTGGCACCCCGTGATGATTGTCGACCATGGTTTGCGGGAAGATTCCAAGGTGAGCCGCGGCAAAGACACATCAAAAACCTGGAGAATGCCGCGGCATGCTAGTTTGAAGGGGGTCACAACATGTTACACCATGTTACAACCTGAAACCAAGAATCAGCAACTTTTCTGGGGGGGTTTTCAGGGCATATTCACCAGCAAATCTGGAGAGATTAGCCAATAAACATGGACGTAGAAGGCACAAATGTCGGTCACATGTTGTGGATCCACCAGGACTTTCAATGGAGGACTTGTTTTACCATGTTTTCCCCATCTTTCGTTTCTGCCAGAAGGCTGTCCTTGAATGTCTCCATTGTTGCCAGGTGGTAGTGAGGCCGGGAGATGATGATTGGGAGAGGTGCAAGTTTCGTTTCCGCTCTTCCCTCTTCTCTTTAGTGACCTTAGTGGACCATCTTTACTTTTTGCACCTGCAACTGGCGAATTTCTTCGTGACCTCGGTGCGAGAACAGATGTCCGAGTCGCATCCTATCCGACGTTTCTTGACGCCCTTCACTTATCAAACCATCTCAATAAACGACAACGCAGCACACAACCTGGTCGCACCGCGGTCGATGGGCCCACGCTGCTTTGCCATGACAGACCAGGGCTTCAACTTGGCATTTGCAGCAGCACCACATCTACAAGTCTGGGGCTATGAGGTTCCAGCTGAAGATGGAGGACCTTTGTTAAATTTGAGAAAGTATTTTGCCTACAAAAAGAGGCAAGGTGTTGACACCGAGTATTTCCGACAAGCCTCAGAACTCTATGAGATTTATCATCGCTTTCTGTCGAGCTATGTGGAATGTTATTACCCGACCAAAGAGGCCTTGGTCAAAGACGAAGAGTTACTGGCTATGGCTGAGCACTTCTTTATCGACTCCGAAGCAGCTGCAGCAGGCTCCATGGGCCGACGGCATCCATGGGTCAAGGTCATTGATGCAGATGCACCTGTCGAAGAAGCTTATGAGTGACTTGAATGGACTTGTACACATATTTAGAAGTTGATTAATTTAAGTATATTTAAGTTAATATTGATCAAATATTCGTTACATACATTCAACCACTATCTTAATTAAGTGCTATTTTGTACTGTTGGACGGGCAGGGGGCATGTTGATGTGATATGATGTGACGATTCCACACATCCATCGAATTCCCTGTAAACATGCAAATCAAATCAGTCTGAACACGTTTTTCCTTTCCCAAGGGTTTCTTTAGAATTGTTCCTTGCTGACATCCAGCCAGGTTCTATCTAGACTGGCTTGCTAGTCTTATGTGGATGGTCACAGCAGGGCACGAGCAGATGGGCGCTGTTGAAGTCTATGCGCAGGATGTCTCGTGGACCTCCTTCAAATGGCTGAAAGGACTGACCTGAAAAACATCCTGGGAGTTTGACCAACGTGGGACACAGTCATGGGGATAGGCCATAAACAAACGACACAACCAAATTTTGATCACAAACAGCATGTCAATTTTCGGATTTTACCACTGATTTGTTGGGAACAAATAATTTTGATCCCCGACCATCGCTTACAACTCTCTGCTTGGGTATCCATGCTGAAGTTGAATCCAAATTTGTCTATAGCTTGACAAATGTGAAATTGAGCACACAACAGGAGCAACCTGCGGAACAAAACAGACAGCTACAGCGCAAGCTTTGTTGATGTCCTTTACCTCAACTCCTATGCCCAAGTTGATCGGAGATGGAGATGATTGGTCTCATTTGTTTCCGAAGGCCTCAGTCTTGGCTGGTCGAACTCCAGAACTTTGTTACAAGAAATTCCATGAGGAACTTCATTCAATGTCTCTGAGGTGCGAACAGTACAATGCCGAAGCTCACACCAGACCCTTCCCGGAGTGCTTTCCAATGTACACCAACAACCCAGGTGTCTTGGAGTGTTCCATCAGTGTGTGAGACCTGAGTAGCCGAAGCTGCTCGCTTTAGCTACTATCTTTACCAATGTCAGTTTCACGAAAGACCACGAAAGTACAACGTTTTTTTTCCATTTTTGCGATGCACGCCAATCAGCTTAGACAAGCTTCCACCAATCTTTTTTGGGAAAACCGATACCCACTTGGATTCGGTCAGCAGTCTGCTGAGAGCAGTGGTGACAATGAAAGAGCAAAGCTCTGGATCCAAATGACCTCAACGTCATTTTGCTTGAAGTAGCCGAAGTAGCTCAGAATCTCCTTCTCAGGAGTCTGCAGGACTTACATGGACCCACCATGACGCACCATGACGCACTAACAGTGCAAAAATGCGAATATGAGACTGTGCAGGTTGCATGTATCAAGCAGATGATTTAGGACTTTACCCATGGGGAAAAGGGGCACAAGAACGGCAATAGTTTGGACTAATTCGAGCAATGGTAGGTTTGCGGGATCAAACGTGGATCTGCCGGCCTTTTGGATTGCTTTTACCTGTCGCCACTAGGTACGTTGCCAATCTCGCCGCGGTGGAGCAGTTTGGCACCTTAGGATTCACCCTGCAAATGCGTGACGAGCAGTCTCGCAAAGCAGCAGAATTCCTCAAACATGCCAGTAGACCATACTTGACCATAGTAGACCCATGTGACCCAGACCCCCATACTGTCCAAAGTAACTGTTGGTGTTTCAGCTTCGAAACATGGCCGGCCCCGGTTTCTGATGATTTCTGCCACGTCAACAGAAGACCCAGGCTGAAACTGGAGGAAGAAGAGAAGGTGAGCAGATGTCGAGCTGTTGCCGGTGCGGAAGCCCTGCAACCGCTGCAGCCGTTCGCCCACGGTTTTGATCCTTCCCTCCAAGCTGGCAGGCTGTGAACAGGAAAGCATAGGAAAGCAGTGTGCGATCAGGACATCAAGAAGTGAAAAGGGAAACTTCGGACTAGTTGTCACTGTTTCTCAAAAACCAAGCCTTCAAGAATTCGGTGGATCTTTGATCGCCCTTGATCGCCCTTGATCGCCCTTGCCATGGTGGTGCCATTTGATTGCCGGGAGCTGACCATCCTTGTGAAGCAAATGACGAGGAGAGGAGCCGAAAGTTTTGATGCAAAGGGATTTGGCTGCACAGAAGGGCAAAACCAAGGTTTGGACATGACAATATTATATATATATATAATGGACATTTACTGTATTTATTATGTCTATAATACACAGGTAAGTGGGAAAACCCACGCAGGAAAAGAAACATGTTTTCTTTGTAAGTGATCCATTCTTTGTTCTCTACGAACCAGAGAAACACACAAAAACTTTTGTGTGAAATTTCGGCAAGGCGCTCCATGTTTGACTCTAGCCATCTCTGGCCACTTTGGTCTTGGTCAAAGCGCCAGGAAGAAGCAATGGCAAGAAGCCCTGCACATGATGCAGCAAGTTGACGCGTCTGGAATTCGTCCAGATCTTCTCCTGCTGACGCTTGGCATTGCTTGGCATCACTTGGCATCGCTTGGCATATCCGGAATAGATGTGACTGTGAGGACCAAAGAAAGGGAAGTTTGATTTTGTATGATGTCATAGATTCATCACAGATGATGTACGACACTTCTCTGATGCCATAGCTGCATGCAGCATTGAGCAGCTAAGGAATACGGTTGCAAGCAGTCTTGCAGCAGGCAGGAGAAAACTGTTAAAAGATATTCTGTGGACGCTGCCAAATGTCACCTTTCAGTTAAAGACCAGGAGTTTGGAGCTTTTTTTCAAATGCCAACGGGCTGCAGATTGGATAATTCAACACCAACTTGGCAGGTGATGATTGGAGAAGATGTTGCCACCAATTGGAGGAGTGCCTTTTGCTGTCAATGAAAACCGGATACCATGTGGTAGTTGAGGTTTCCATACAATATCTCACATTCCTTGAAAGAAATACATCAGATCAAGAGGTCTTTCACTCTGTCACAGACGGTCACAGAGGATTTTCGAGCTGTTGGATACCAGATAGATGTCTTCACTGTAGGCCTGGACTGCAAAGAGGAAGATACCAAATTGCTCAATTCGACTCAATTCCTGCCATTTGTACCATTTTGCAGCTGTGGTCTGGAACTTCGTGCAGCTGATGTCTAATTGGCAGGCGCTGTATTGACAGCCGCTGTGAAATGCAAGAAGTGGAGACAGGCAAGCCCAACATAGTCCACTGGAAAATCTCAAGGATTTCTGTGATTCAAGGAGCAATCTGTTTCTGTGGACCGTGACTAGCTTCCAGCTGGCACCTTGAGAGTGTTTGCTGCAGGCCTTGGCTTTGGGCAAAGAAGCTTGGCAAGGTGCAAAATGTTCAACAAGCAAGTTCTTTGGGCATAAAGCGGATCAGACGGATATTAATTTGAAGCAGATCAGAGTGAAGTGACCAAAGACCACTCGTAGCCTTACCGAGCGCAGCTTGAAGTTCTTCAGCTGACCTATGGTCACTCCATCACTTCCCTCATTGTCAGCACCCTGAGGATGAGACGAACATTGCATCTTGGCACTTCGTGGAAGTCTATCATCTGGTGCTGACAAACAAATTGTAATGTAGTGCTTGCTTTACTGATGCTTTGCTGAAGCTGCTTAGTGTTGACTCGGAGTGTCTAATTGCAGTTGAACTGGTCGTTTCGTAGAACTCCCATGAAGCTCCAGGTGTGGTTGCAGTTTCTTGGGGCGACATAGCGTCCACATAGCATCCACATCGCTGAAGGTCACACACACATTTCACAGAGGTTTCGATTGAGGCCATCAGCAACAATTTCATCAGCGCACTGACGGAGAAGACGGAGCCGGCGGTGACGGCAGTTTGGCCATTGTGGCCATTGGCTTTGACCACCTTATCTCGCTGCCTGACACATGGCTTACGCCTCTCACAGGCGCATGGCTGAGATGGTGTGGTGAATCCTGTCGGAGGTTTGGAGAATTACGGAGAATTCCGATTTGTAGGGATGTTAAGGCGGAAATTGGAGCTTGCCCAAATTCTCAAGCAAGGTTCTGAACGATCCGTGGTTGTTGCTGCAATGACAGACTATAGCACAAGGACTGTGCTCAGAGTTTTTGTTTCTGGTCGACAATAAGCCTCCGTTCAATCCGCTCTACCAAGGCGAGTTATGTGGCAGTCACCAGCCTTTTTCGTGGAAGCTGGGACCGTGCAATGCACTTTGCAGCACTGCAAGGTGGGGGCTGCAGGTGATTGCATTGTCTTCCGAGATGCCATCCTGGTTGGTGGCCTCCAGGTAAACCTGGTTGGTAGCTAGGGTTGCATGACCTTGCACGCCTTCAGCGGATCCACGTCGTGAAACCGAGGCTTTTACAGTTCCAGATTCCTGGAAACGTTGAACATTGTGCTGAGTGCCTGCGAAGTAGCGTGCTCTTGGGCTGCTCGACAGCATTGAAATCAAATTCTGATGTATGACATGTGAAGAGATTATCTCATCAAATGGAGGAGAGAGAGAGAGAGAGAGAGAGAGAGGAGAGAGAGAGAGAGAGAGAGAGAGAGAGTGAGTGAGAGAGTGAGTGAGAGCACAGATGAAAACTGCATCATTGTTGGGAAGCGCGTGGGGAGTAAATGGGAGTAAGGAAGTATGCCCAAACTGCAGATTTTTTGAATATCCAAACGGCTCTGCAGTATTCACACTGTGCCCAAGGACCGTGCTTTGGCTCTGGTGATGTTGGGCAACAATGGCGGCCTCCAGACTGACGCTGTGGCACCGCAAGGGCATGTTTTGAAAATCCAGGCAGTTCATTGCATCCTGACTTGTGTTGCATAGATATTAGTGAATCCACACTGAATCCCGGCTCATTTTCAAAGGTCAACTGCTCTCAAGCCCATCTGTAGCCCAACTACTGTATGGTTGGCGAAGTCCGCTAAGAACCCGAATCCATCAATCCATCATCAATGCGTGGATACAGTCAAGGGATGGTACCTTCATCAAACAACTGGTGACAATTACCAACTATATCCATTCTTTTCGGTGGAAACCACCAACCAAATCCATCCAAATCCAACTTCCCAAACCATGGATCTGATAGGACCAGGTAGGACCAAAAAGGACCAGGTGTCCGCCGAGGACACGATCAGTTTCAGCTCTTTGGTCAGCGCTTGTGAGAAGGCTCTGCGCTGGCGTTGGGCGTTGCAAAGTCTGCAGACAACCCTCGAGAGGCAGATTTGGGAAATTGGCTGGTCGTTGTTCAGAGATTGGCGGTATAACAGGTGGAAAGCGGCCGCACCACTATTTAGTTGGCTGGGTAGCATCTGTTGCTGCTTGTGCCAGGCACATCTATGTCGACAGGACGGATCTATGGAGTTCTGCACTCCTAAAGCTTCAGCATCTAAATATATCCAAATCTCATCTCCAAATCTTCACGGGTTCAGAGTCCAGAGTCAAGAGCCCTGGAACTGGATGGAACACGGAACTGGACGGACTTGTGCTCCCATCTTTTAGCCTTTGATGATTTTGAACAATTTTGGTGAGGACACTGCTGAATGCTGTCATCAGTGCACAAGAGAAAGGCAGCACCTGGCTACGCGCTGTGACGCTCACCATGCAGATGAGGTCTTGGGTCAGTCACATCGCACATCATCGCACCATGCACAACCCGAGATGTTAAGACACCGTGAACTCAGTGTACTTCATAGTGTATAAACAACAGGGCCTGATCCATTTCATTGAAAGTTCGGACTTCCAAGCTAGGTTGACAATGGTTGATTGTGGTTGATGGTGTTTTGTGATGGCCTTTGAGAATTCATGATGCTTGGGAGTGGCTACAGTATGCTACAGTTGATCGTCAACCTTCACCAATTGATGTTGAATGCATCATGGAGTAATGGATGTTGTGGACGTTGTGGACGTTGTGGACGTTGTGGATGTCAACATTGTTTCACAAAGAGTTTCACTTAATGAGTTTCTTTTTTTGTTTCTGTCGTTTGCACCTGCTGGTCCTGCCCTGGTCGTGCCCGCCGTTGCTCCAGGCGCGTTTTTGGCTGCCAGCCCAATGTGGTCTCTTTCAATGCCGCCTCCAGTGCCTGTGAGAAGGTGACGTTCCCGGTTCCAGACGGAAATCCACCGGGAATCTGCAGGGAATCTGTTAAGTGAGCGGGAATCACATGGAATCACTGTTTTTGGGCACTGAGGTAAGTTAAGTAAGTGTGATGTCAGCGATGTTCTTTCACCTTTTCACAAGTTCATGATGGAACATGACATGTAGCGGAGCCACAACTCGAAATATAACTTTAAAATATTTTTATTAAATGTCTGGAGTGAAGGCTGCAGTTTTGTTCTGGCTGTTGCGAAGCCGTCCGAACCATACCGCAGCAGCCGCCAGGCATACCGCTGGACTTCCAGCATCCAACTCTTCGACTGGGCAAAAGAAAGGAGCGTCGAGGTGTTTTGGCTTGAGCATGCTTGAAGTCGCTTGAACATTTTCCAACATTTGATGGACAATCCTTCTTTATCCTTTCTGTTTTTTTGCTTCAACGTCGACAGTGCCTCAGGTAGATACGATCAGTGGGAATGCGTTGCTAGCAGCATGTCGTGGAGCAAGACGTTGGTGTGAGGTCGTGCTGACATGTAACCGGATATTTGCTTGAAGCCTCATCCCAAGGAATTCGTTGGATTCAAAAGGAAAAACAATTCGTTGGTTTTCTTCTGTCATCCTTCGTGATCACTTCACAATTCATCATTTGCTTGGAATGATGTGATTGCCATTGATTGGTGGGCCATGGCGCCCCCATGGCGCCCCCATGGCGCCCCCATGGCGCCCCCATGGCGCCATGACCGTAGGTCTTGCAGCTCTTGAAGGTCTTTTTCGTCTCCAATCTTTTCCTGGACGACTTGGCCTTGCGAATGGCACTGGAGGCGCAGTTGGACCGCCCAGCGACCGTCGCGACCGTGGAGTTGCTCAGCAGTCCCTGGGCTGCATGCCATCCATGACTGTCCATGGTCATCCAGTTGGTCATCCCATTTTCGGGTTTTTTGTAATATCTAAGGTTGTCCTGTAGCATCAGGGGGAAGAGGTTCTGATTGTTGATTTCCGGCTCTTCCAACCCCAGTGATAGAGGCTCATGAGAACTTTGAGATAGAACAGTTCCATACAGTTCTGGATTTTCTCTTTGCAAAAGCCACTTGCAAGGCATGGATCACCTTTGGATCAGTGTCCTGAGCCGCAACGTCTCGAAGAGTTGGCAGGGCCTCGCTTGAGGTGAGGTGGTGCCACAACCACATGGGTCATATGGGTGAGGGTCCAAACATTGAGAACCCCAAATTGTATTCAGGACTACAAGTGATGAGGTTTGTCCCAAAATCTCAGGATCTCCTGATTCCCATCCGGTTGCTTTTGAGTAGAAAACTCAACAGTTTTGGGACATCGATTTTCGGACGCACCCATGCTACAGCTTCGAGTGGTGCATTAAGCACACTTGAAGCAGCCAAGAACACGAATCCAACTGATCATGTGCAGACGAAAAAAGGAGCTGTGCGACAGCATGAAGAGTATGGCGAATAGGGCATCTTTGGAGACATGCAAAATCACTTTCAGGCGACCAGCATGTTATTCTACCAACCCGGTGACAAATTGGAACCTGCCAAATGTCAGAAGTGTGCGTGTTTGTGGCAAGGTCCCCATCAACCAAGCCAGTTCAGGATTGTGTACCTCTATTGTGTTGGCTCGATTCGGTCCATTCATACTTTGAGGATTTGAGGACATGTCGCAGATTTCAGTTTCTATCTCCAGCATAGCTTGACTCAGGCCTGTCAGTGGGGGAGTATGCAGCACTGACCTGCGCTGGAGTCTTTGACTTTGAAACAGGTCTTCGGCTCATTAAGGACAGCCGGGTGGGATGGAGAATCGCCAGGGGATGGCGTGAGATGGTGTTAGACCTGTCTCAGCTTGTGGCTCTTCCATGGTTTTGCAGAAGAAATGACCAGTGAGTTCAGAATACTGTTTCATACTTGCATCACTGTGCTCATGATAAGGTGATCCCTAGGTGATGTAATACAATATGATACACATACTTATCTATAAATTATCTAAAATTATCTATAGTGTATAGCTGTAGACACATAGACAATCATAGCCACATACATGTATGGATCTTGCGTACACAGATAGGCCCCTTGCCATTGAACCCATTCGAAGCAATTTGAAGCAATCTGAAGCAATTTCAACAAGGATTTCCTTGCAGCCTGGACCGGAGGATCGTGCAGAAGCCATGGACTTCGAAGTCTCTGGCTCTCGCCCTGGCGCCAAGGCAGCTTTGGCTTCGGTTGGGTTCGGTCCGGTTCGGTGAAGCACGGCACGCGGCAAAACAGTTGGACATCAGGAAGTCATTCCTTGAACTACAAGATCTCACCTACTGCCTTAGAGTATCATATATTATCATAAATTGGATTGGTACAATTTCTTACAAGACTATGATGTCCATATTTTTGGTGTTTTTAGGATGGCAAACAATGACTTGTATTGACTTGTATTGGCTTGGATGGCACCGGATGGCGAGGCACAGGGCATGTGCTTGGTGGTTGGCCTGGACAAAGACACTGTGGAGAAGCAGTGCAACTTTTCAGACTGCGGTTGTGGCCGGTTGTGGCCGGTTTATCGAATCGGTTTATCGAATTTCGTCAAATTTTTGCAACTTCCAAGAATCATTCGTTCTGTTCTCAAACTCAAATTGAACTGGTTCCGGTTTTGAAGGAAAGGAATAGTTTGGGTCGCCCATCTTTTTTGCGAGCAGCTCACGGTGCTTGCTTGGAGGTTGGTGAACTACTACCGCCCCAGCCAAACAAAAATGACAAACAACTTTCATGATTCGCTTTCCACAGGATTGAGGACTTCTAAGAGATGACGATGGCATCTTGAGATTGGCGAGCAAATACTAGGGTTGCAGCGAACATGAAGCTGGTTTCACAGAGGAACTTATCATGAAATGGGTAGTTCAAGCTGAGACTCCATGGATTTTATGTCGCTTTTGAGATGTGCGCCCATTACTATTCCATTAATTGATGCAATACCATTGCCATATTAGTTACATTTAGTTTCTATCAATTGATTCAAATTTAGTTACTATTGATATAGACGCCTGACCCCCAAATCCAGAGAGATACCGAGAGCACGTTTGCCAAGGCAAGGCCAGCTGCAGTAAGGGTGAGACGTGCCAAATCGCTGCATGTCTTTTCTCAAGAGCCTTCTCAGTTACTCGGCTGTCTTGGTGAAGCACAAGCGTGGGATTGGGATCACCACCAAGAAATGGTTGCCTTGGGGAGCTTTGGGAAGTATGCTCCAGTTCACTAAGCTCTTGGTTTCTGACACAGTTTTGGAAGGGAGCGGTGTGAAATCGAATGGTGATTTCATTCAACAATGCTTTGAACCAATGATTCAATCACATTAAATCATCACCTGAGTAGCACCTTCGATTCATTGAGAACAGTCGCTGCAGGTTTCCGGCAGCCTGTCTGCCATCGAAAGCTTTGTCCAGAATGCAAAGGCTGCTGGAGCCCTGCCCTACTGGCCAAGTTTGTGACAGATGCCGCTGTGGGTAAGTTCACCAGTGTTCACCATTTGATAGGCAATTTTGGTATGGAAAGCGATGGAATGGTCACCGTCAATTTCTTTCTGGGTGGATATTGAATTCCAGGATTCCATCGTCTGCCAGGGACTGCGTCGTCTTGAAGCAAGCCGGCGCCTTCCACAGCAGTGAAATGGCAGATGTCCAATGCTCAGACCTGACAGGGGTTACACCTCAAGACCCGAATAAGACCTCAATCGCCACTAAAGAAAGAAAACAAGAACTTGAAATAAATTTGCCGATGTTCCCCCATGTTCACAATATGTTTCCACATGTTTCCGCCGTGTCTATTGCTTTCCTCGGCTCAATTTTCTCAGGATGCATGAGATTTGGCACCGAACTCCACACCGGTAAGTGCGGCGAACCCATGAGGTCAGAAATATCCTGGTGAACAAGTTGGACGCACAGCCGGCAAACTTTTCGCTCCTTTTGTGCCAAAGTATGGGGGCTCCAGTCAGCAAAAAAAATGTGGAGATATTTATGTGGAGCTTTAAACAATGGGTTTGTGGATCCTAAGGTGGACTTGATTGCCGCTTGGGGTCATGGTTTCATCCTTTTCCATCCTTGTTCTTTTCCCAGGACACCTGAGACATGCCTTCGCAAGATAACTATTATTTTGAGATGTTTTGAGATGTTTTGGGTCCAAGTAGGGGTAACTCAACTGAAACAACTCAACTGAAACATCCGAGACATGCTCATATCACATCATATCACGCTCATTTTCACCAGGGAATGGCATCGAATGGACGGCAGCTTACTGTGCTGGTCATTTTTGTGCCAACTGGACCGCCCCGCCAGGCGATCAAAGGAAAGATGATGCCTCCACGCTGCACTGTCCCTTGAATCTATTGATCTATTGGATCTATTTGATCAATTGGATGGTTGGAGTTAGGGTTGGGTTTGATTTCGGGCTTCGAACACCAATTTTTGCATCGTGATAGTCTTTCTGAGATCTGGCCCAAGAACCTCCCAGCTGGTTGATCGGGCCCTGCAAATCTTGGGGGGTAGTTTCCTTGTGACTCTTCGCCATGGGGGATTCTAACACCTTGGAGCTTGAGAAGCGATTGAAACATCAACCTGACGGTTCAGAGATCACCTGTTTAGCCGAAATCATCATCAGATGTCCAGGCTATCATGTTTGCCGCAGTGCTATCTATGGGGAACAATTTGTCACCGACATCAACTTGGTCCCAGGTCGAACTACTTTCANTCATCATCAGATGTCCAGGCTATCATGTTTGCCGCAGTGCTATCTATGGGGAACAATTTGTCACCGACATCAACTTGGTCCCAGGTCGAACTACTTTCACTGTTTTGAGAGGAAAGTTGATTCAAGTGGGTAGGCTTCCGATGATCACCACAACCCCTGCCACGCATGTGATTCAGCACTCTGAGATTGATGCCAGTAACTTCAACAGAATCATCGAAGTTTGTTCGGGGATTGGGGCTGTCAGCACATGCCTCCGATTCTGCCAAGCGAGACCTGAGCGTTTTGTTGATTTCAATGAGAAGTATGCCGAATGGCTTGACCGCAAAGGAGAAGCCCCGGTGATTCATGGTGACATAGGCAGCCTGAAGACCATTCAGCAAGTTTCCGAAATCACAGATGGGTGTCCATTGCCCATGAACGGTGGTATTGCTTGCCAACCATTCAGCGGATTAGGAGATCAGCGTTAAGAAGAAGACCCCCGAAGTTCCTCTCTTCCCTCAATGCTGAGAATGGGGTTTCTCCTGAGATCACCACTGATGACCATTGAGTGCACCAAAGAGGCAGCTGAGTCTCATTGGGTTCAATCCATGTTGAAAAAGTTTGCAGAACAAACAGGATACCGCTTGCATCAAAACATATTGCACCTACACCAGACATGGCCAGCCTATCGCACAAGATGGTTTGCAGTCCTTTCCATGCCCATGTTAGGTATCACGCATATCCCTGACATGCCACAGATGGATTTCCATCCCTTCCATCATGCACTTGCTGCAGATTCATCCGCACTTGCCGCCAGAAGAATGTCAACAACTGAATTTAAGTGTGTATGAACTCCGCCATTTTCATGACCAACCCAAAGGGATTTCATCGAGTGTCATCAACATGGCTAAGGCTATGCCAACAGCCACGCATTCGTGGGGAACACAGCTCCTTCCGTGTCATTGCGGATGCAGACAACAAGGGTTCAGTGCAGCACGCATAGCCAGCAAAGGGTTATACGGAGTGCTCATACCACTGGGGACAATGGTGAAAGCGGGATCAGAATGGTTTCATGGACATCATCAACGCTTTGGACCCTCAATATTTGGACAACTCAGATCCTTTCACCCTGAAATTCCTTCTTTCTGGAGTAGGACAGATGGCATCACCATTACAAGGTGCTTGGCTTTTCTCCAACCTGTTTTACCAGATGATGAAACATGGGTTCCCAATCTCAGTGCAGCCACCGAGACATGTTGTCGCGACCCTGTGTCAGGAACTTCTCCGAGCGAGAGACATCACTTGGCCTCATGTGGTACGAAATCGATCCACCGTGCTCTTTGAAAGGGAGCTTTCCAAGATTGACAGGCCGCTCACAACCTTGAGCCAGGATGATGTGGATCCATATGTCGAGTCGCAATTACACCCTGAATTGACTGAACAATCACATGAAAGGGACTCCGTCACAATGCCTTGTGTTCACATCGCACCCACGCATGATTTCATCAACCATCACGATGTTGAGGTTTCTTACAATGTTGAGCTGGATATGCCATCCACCGATGACCTTTTGAGGGTTTTGGAACCTGAAATCATCATTGAAGATTTCCCTGTCGACCCACCTTTTTGGGTTAACGATCTTCTTTCAGCTCCTTTGAACACGACACCAATTGAAGAAGAAACGCCTTGTTGTACCACTCAAGATTTCTTCACCGCAATCACTGCTGCCAAGGACTGTCAGACACCAGTGGAAGAAGATCAGCATGGAGAAGATCACCCTGAAATCGGCTCATCAAGAGACACCCAGCCAGCTGAGGCAAGGAACACTGTGGTCACAGAGGCAGGGAACATCCGAGCATCCGAGGTGGGGAACATCCCCACCTCCTGCATCCGAGGCGGGGTCAGTTCGTGCATTCGAGGCGGGGAACATTCGAGCATCCGAGGCACAGCCCTTGCAAGCATCCGAGGCGGGGAACATCCGTGCATCCGAGGCAGGGTCCCCAGAAGCATCCGAGGCAGGAAACATCCGAGCATCCGAGGCAGGGAACATTCGAACATTCGAGGCTGGGAACATCCGAGCATCCGAGGCGGGGAACATTCGTGCATCCGAGGCAGGGAACATCCGTCCACCTGAGGCAAAGAACATCCGAGCATTCGAGGCGGGGAACATTCGTGCATCCGAGGCAGGGAACATCCGAGCATCCGTGCCTTCTTGCATTCGCACACCTGTAGATGAGAGCATCCGAACATTCGATGTGAGGAACATCACAATGCATGCAGCAATGAAACCACTTGAGACAGCAGCGGATCATCCTTCCATTGACCTTTCACCAGGCACAGTCAAGATGGCCCATCAGAACCTGTTTTCAAGTGCTCATCAGATGACCGGCAATTTGACACCGCAGATTGAAGCCATGACTACCAAGCCGGACCCTTTGCAACTGCATGACCCATGGAAAATTGCCAAGGCGTCAGAACACACTTCTCTCAATCATGCGACGCATGGCCAAGTGTACAATGATTTTGGGGGAATCCACTCATTTGCTAATCCGAAACGACCAATTGCACAGCCTGCAGCTGGACCCCCAGAAAAGAAGATCAAGTCCGCCTGCGACCCAGATGACCGAACAGTTACTAGCACGACTGCTGAAGATCAAATTCCAATGCAATCCATGACAGATCCGACAACTGACTCAGACATGCCTGACTTGTTGACGGTATGGATCGGACATTCATTGCAATCACTGACCAAGATCCGAGTACCGACAGACACCACAGTCGGACAAGTAGCACTTGCAGAGAGCAGCATTGCCAACATGCCTGTCCCAGTTCGAGCCACCACCGCAATGGGATCACTTCTCTCAGTGTACACACATGTCCACTCCAATCAAATCATCTTTCTTGAGGATGGAAGCGTGAATCATGTAGTACAATACCCAGGACTACGTCACTGGAATCGACAGGACACACTGTGGCAGCAACAAGGCTGGGTGGCAGATGACGAAATGTCATTTTATCTCAAAATGATCGGCCAACCCAATCTCACCAACACCACCGCACCATTGCTCATGGATGATAATCCTGATGACATCCTCAGGTTTGACAGATGGATTAATGAAGTGTTGGATACCCTGGACTCTGACCGTTCCATCAAAGCAGTGCACACCACTTGCCTGCACCGACAACATTGGTTTCCGATCACCGTGCAACTCATTGATGAAGACATTCACATCACCACCACACTGTATGCATTGCCGATGGTGAAAGATTGGGCAAATCATGCAATGGGGAACACGTTCCATTTCCACTACAAAGTGGCCCAAGAAATCTTTCCGGCCGACTGCGGATTCCAAAGCATTGCTTGGATCATGGCACAGGAGTTGGGGGACAGTAAGGCTTACCCCATGTCAGTTGATGAAGCCATCAAGTGGAGAGAACAATTCGCCAATCACCTCATCAATTGCAACATCCATGATGAACCAACAGACAGCTTGAGGTTTGGGGGCACCACTGAATCCCCCCACGCTGAACTTTCTGCCTTGCTACAGCAACATGGAGTACATGCTGATCGGGCCAAGTCCTTAGCTCATCAGCTTATCACAATCATGGGGACAACTTCAATCCAAAAGACGTTGGGCTCTCCCAGACCATGGGCTGACTTAAAGACCAAAGCCTCCGCCCTTCAACCACCAATCAAGCTTGTCTTAGCTGAAGAATTGCAAGCTCAAATTGCTCAGCGGCTTCAGTCAGGTAAACCGATGGGTAATAGGAAGAACAAGCAAGCCAGGAAGAATGTTCAACCGAAGTGGATCGCGCCACAAGCTTCACAAGTTCAAATCCCCGATGGGATATTCCAACAACAAGATGGAACGCCATTGCGACAGATCACCCTGCACCAATTGCAGAATGGCCAACAAGGAATAGCCGTGCTCAACATCAGCGATGCAAAGCCGTTCTTCGCCTTGCAACAGCCATTGAGTGCCGCTGGAATTGGGGTCCTTGTACTCGAATTCCTGGATGAAAGCTTGCCTGAAAATCACCAGATCATCCGATTCCCTGCCTCATGCCCAGAGACTCAAGAACCGATGATCTTGTCAGCGGCATTGATCCAGCTTGGACAGCAATCGGTGCATAGATCCAAACCACCCAAGCCGACATGCGTAGAAGAAGTTGACACAAAGGTCATCCGAGCTGTTCTCTACCGTGACCAATGCACAGTCCCGTGGACCACCATGCACAACAAGCCAGTAAAAGCGTTGCTCGCCATGGATCATTTCAGCCACTTTGGCAAACATGATTTGTTGGACGTCTGGGACCGACAGTTTTTGAGCAAGCAGTATCAAAAGATGAAACCTGAAGAAGCTGATCTCTTTTCTGTTGTCCTTAGACTCCAGTCTGCAAGCCTTGACCAGCTCATGCAGAGCAACAGCAAAGATGGGTTGTTCTTTGAACCTCGAACCCAAAGCGGGCGACAGCCATGCCCAGATTCAAGAGTCATATGGCTTCCTAAGCGAAGCTTTCATGATGTTCTGATCGCCAAGCAGTCGACCAAGCAAGCAACCAGCATTGCCAGAAGCGGAGACAGATTCGGACTTCGCACCACAGCGGAGTTTGCAGCCGAGATCCATGCCCAGCATCGGCCAGAAGTTGCTTACCTTGATGGCACCAACACCAAAGTTTTCAGAATCGCTCCGCTACCATTTGGAAGCACCAAGGAATCCCTACAGAAGGTCTTTGCAACCTGGGAATGGAATGCCAGGCCGTCCCATACTCAGGGCCTCACACCAGACCGACAGGGCCTAGTTTGGATTGCTCACGCCACAGAACAACCCAGTTTTTACATCTTTACGATGGAACATGGCGATGTTCTGATCAGTGAAGTCCAGAATCATAAGCCAATCAATCCCCCAAGCCAAGGGGTTCCAGTAGCATCCACTCGCACTTTGCGACACCTCACAGCTACAGCCGCACATCCAGCCAAGTCAGCACTAGCAGCAAAGGTGAACGATGACCCTCTGCAAGCCAATGACCCATGGGCGAATGCTTACCAAGGTCAGACCTCCCGACAGTCCACCCTGACTGCAGGCCAATTGGCATCCATGGAGAACACTGTCGAAAAGCGAGTCCTTGCTGCTATCCAGGACCATGTCATGCCAGCCAAAGCAGAAGATGCCCACATGAACACAGAGAGTGAGCAGCGCTTGACCCAGCTAGAGCGCCAAGTCCATACCTTGACCGACAATCTCAACCAGCTTAGTGGATCCATGTCGTCATTTCAGCAACAGCAGCAAACCCACAACACCCAGGTGTCGCACCAAGTCCAGGCCCTTAAGAGCCAAGCAGATCAACAAGAGCACACCATGAAATCGCTGCTTGAGCAGAAAATGGAAGAACAGATGCTGAGAATCGAGGCCCTGTTGACCAACAAGCGGTCGAAGACCTCAGCTGAATGACGCTTTCTTCACTGCCAGATCATGCATGCCAGGGTCTCAGAAGCAGCCATTTTGGCCATCATTTTGACTCAGACCCAAATTCGAGTAGGGGAAGCCAAAAATCCCGGTCCTAANCTCAGAAGCAGCCATTTTGGCCATCATTTTGACTCAGACCCAAATTCGAGTAGGGGAAGCCAAAAATCCCGGTCCTAACCATCTGCCGGGTTTGACAATTGGAGCCATAAATCCCACTGGGCTCCTTAAGAAAGCCGCAAGATTTTCTCAACTGCCGTCAGAATCCGATGTGATATGGGGTATTTGTGAAACACACTTGACATCAATTGGGGTCAGGAAGTTCAAAACCGAGCTTCGTTTTGCCAACAAAAAATTATCTCTCCACCATGGTGCACATGCCCCATACAGATCCAATGCGCTCACAGCCGTGGGCGGAACACATGTTGGGACGGCTTTTGTCACCAATGTCCCAAGCCGGAAGCTCCAGATGCAATGCTCTCCTGAGCTTTGGAATCAAGCAAGATTCACCATGAACACCTTTTTCTGCAATGGTGTTTGGATACATGGCGCAGTCCTGTACGGATACGCACACAAAGCATCCTCCAGCGAGGTCAAACAAGCCACAGATCAACTCCTTGAACAGGCCACTTTGAGGATAGTCCAGAACCTCAAAGGCCCCCGTATAATAATGGGCGACTTCAACCAAGTCGACGGTAACTTGCAACAACCACAGCTGTGGGAAAGGATGGGCTGGAAAGAGGCACAGAAGCTTCACCAAGAAAGAACAGGCGACGACATAGCAAAGACATGCAAACAAAGTTCCACCAAAGATTTTATATGGTTTTCACCAGAACTTGCTCAGTTCTTCACCAAAGCTGAGGTGGTAAGCCATGTATATCCCGATCACGGTGCATTGCTTGCCCATTTCTCCGGCTTAGGCCATGATACGCATGTCCACTTGTGGCGACAGCCAAAGCCTCTCCCATGGAATGATTGCAGTGGGCCTTTGCCTAACTGCCAGTACCACCTGCCGGACCATTTGAGTCCAAGTGAAGCCAGCCTGCATATAGCCCAAGCACTCGAAAGCCGTCTCCACGAGACATTGCAGTTCCAGCACAAAGCAGGCCTCTTGCCGCAGCAGCAAGGAAGATGCCGGACTATGCAAAGCCAAAAGATGTTAGCGTACGGTAGCCCCCTCAAAGCAAGCCGCCCTGGCGATGTGCAGCCAGAATACCAGGGTAACAGCCTGCAACACCAAAGATGGTTCACTCAACTGAGACGCCTTGAATCCATCACACGCCTCTACAAGGCCTGGCCCTGGAATCAGCAGCAACTTGTTCATGCCCACAGAGAGTGGAGAGCCGTCCTGCAAGCTACAGGGTTCAACAATTTTCGCCACTGGTGGAAAAATCTCCCTGGAAAAGACCCTGGTGCACCAGTAGTACTGCCCAACTGCTTGCCCACAGAATCAGAGTTGTCCGCTATCAGCCTCACAGTGATGCGAGAAGTACGCAGGTATGAAGCAGTCCTTCAAGCAGAACTCGTAGCGAAAGCCAAGCAAAACCGAGTCATGCATCCTAACAAGATCTTCAAAGATTTTGCCAAACCAGCTGTTTCCCCTGTTAGTGTTCTGCAAGATAGCGTTCAGTCCGTCATCACTGAGGTCGATCCAGATGATAGCTCAGTTACGTTGAAATCTCAGGCCGGTTTTTGGCCAGGTGAAATTCTCACAGACGTAGGCCCCAAGCAACAGATCATCACTTGCGAAGACAAAGTATGGTTTGATTCCGTAGATGGATTGTTGCCAGGACAAAGCCTACGCCAGGAGAGGTTTGTAGGTCAGCTTGAAGAAATGTTCACCAGATTTCAAACTGAGTGGCAAGCCAGATGGGATAAACATCTACATACTCCAGTAGATCAGTGGGATCCTTTGTTGGACTTCTTTTGCACGGCTCATCCGCGAGGGCCTGAACAACCATACCAGCCAGTCACAAAAGATAGCTGGCGAAAAGCCCTTAAACGCAAAAAACCCACTGCAGCCCAGGGACCCGATGGGTGGACTAGGCAAGATCTGCTGAATCTGCCTGATGACCTCACAGAAGCCATTGTGTCCATCCTCAACCGCATCGAAGCGGGCCAAATGGCTTGGCCTAGACAATGGCTAGTGGGCATAGTGCACAGTTTGGAAAAATATGAGCAGCCTGCAGCCGTAACTGGCTACCGGCCTATCACAATTTTTTCATTAGTATACCGCACCTGGTCTTCCCTCAGGTTCAGAGAGCTGCTGAGACATCTGCTGCCAATAGTTTCCAGCCGTAGCTATGGCAACTTGCCACATAGATGTACAACAAATATGTGGTATGCGCTGCAGCAGGAAATTGAAGCAAGTTGGTCCTGCGCACAGCCCACATGTGGCGCAGTCCTTGACATAGTCAAGTGCTTCAATCACCTTCCAAGGGTTCCCATAATGGGGGTACTTCAACATATGGGCGCCAGTCCACAGGTCTTGCATGCTTGGACGCAAGCTCTATGCCATATGGAACGCCGCTTCAGCATCCGTGGTTCAGTCAGTGGGCCATTAAAGAGCACAACCGGCATGGCGGAAGGTTGTAGTCTAAGTGTGGTGGGCATGGTTGCCTGTAACCAGTTGATAGACTCATATGTCCATTACAAGACACCATCAGTACGAATGTTCTCCTATGTCGACAACATCGAACTAGCAGGGCATGAGCCACATGCCATAGTGCAAGCCACCCGACATCTTACTGATGTACTCTCCCTGATGGACTTAGATGTTGACAGGAAGAAAACATACTTGTGGGCGAACGATGGGCATTTCAGAAAAGTCTTCATACAACATGGGTACACAGTGAAATCAGCGGCACGTGATGTAGGAGCACACATGCAATACACACGCCAAGCCACCAACTTCACCATCACCCAAAAAGTTGACTCTTTTAAAAATAGATGGAAATCACTCGCACTGTCGCCAGCGCCATATGATCAAAAGTTGCGAGCCACCAAGGTAGTAGCATGGACAAGTGCCTTGCATGGAATCGCGTCCGCACACTTGGGCGATGCCTGGTACGAAGAACTTCGAACAGGAGCCATGAGAGCTCTCCGAGAACATCGGCCAGGATGCTCTCCGCCCATACATCTCAGTCTCCTTGAACATCCCAGTGCAGACCCGGGCTATTATGCCCTTTGGACCACCATCGCCCAGTGTAGAAATCACATGAGCGTTGAAGCATGCGCCCCGCAGTTTACGCGGCTAGCCAACTCCAAACGAAAACGGCCAGAAGTTGGGCCCTGTTCTGTTGTTCTCAACCGCTTGAGCCAAATTTTCTGGCGATGGGATGAAGCCGGTTTCTTCCGAGATGCCTGGGGTTCCGCCATAGACCTGTGGCACCAACCAATCCAAGAACTTGCCAGCCGTACCGCAGAAGCATGGAGGTATAAGGTTGCCTGTGAACTCTCCACTAGACAAACCTTTGAAGGCTTATCCCTTTGCTGTGCAGCCTTTTCCACTGAGGCGCTCCCCAAGCATCCAAGAGATCGAGCAATCATGAGAAGTGCCATGAATGGAACTTTCTTCACTGCTGACCATCTCAAATATCGGGATACACCAGGTGATACCCGATGTAAACTGTGTCTGCAGCCAGATAGCCTGTACCACCGAAATTGGGAATGCCAAGCACTGAATGAATGCAGAACCCCTCTCACAGAAGACCAGCAGCAAGAAATCAAGCGTATGCCAGCGGCAACACACCTGCAAGGGTGGTTTCCAACACCACCTGAACTCAACAAGTTCAGGGCTATACTCGCCGAGCTGCCACCTGTTAGTGGATGTTTGCTAGCGCATGTGCCAGTTTTGGCCACACCTCAAGCGCCGTTGCATTACTTCACAGATGGCTCATGCCTTCGGCCACATGATAAGTTTGCCCGAGTTTGCGGTTGGGGAGTGGTACGAGCCAAACCCTCAGACCTTTGGTCTTTTGACCCTGTTGCATCCGGATGCCTCCGTGGAAGACACCAAACTGTAGCCCGAGCAGAACTGACAGCAGCACTAGCAGTAGCCCATGATGTCAGCCACAACGGCCAAGCATTTTGCCTCTGGTCGGACAATGCAAGAGTGATCAAAATCCTTCAGCAGCTGAAAGAAGATCCCGAATATCTTTGGAGCCAAAAAACAGCCAACCATGATATCATCAATGACCTGGCCTGCCACTTCCGTGAGGTGGCCCATCTTTGTAAAGGCGTTTTCAAAGTCGCTAGCCACCAACAAGTACAGCCCAAGACACCTGCTCCCGACAGATGGAGCTTCCTAGGAAATGACGCAGCCGATAACTTAGCGGCCAATGCCTTCCAAGAGCAGCCGGAGTTGATGCATTCATGGACAATCCTTTGTGCACAGCTAGATGCCATGCGAGTTCTCCGCGATGGTATGCACCAAATGATGTTGAAAATAGGACTAGCCTGCCTGACCAAAATTCCTACATCACCCACTCCAAAACCACCACCAGCAAATTTCACACCCCCTACTTTAACCATGACCTCTTGGAGTTTGCCAGATCAGCTGCCGCCTGCAGCCATGCCGTATGATTTGCCCGAAACTGCTGCTATCCTTCAGTGGATCCGTGACCTGCATGATGAAGCCCAGCCAGTTCAACGATGGTCTTGGTGGCAACTTTTCCTTGATGCCTGGTTGAACTTGCCTAATGTAGGACCTTGGTATCATACTAGTCAAAAGCAGTGGAAGCCCGGCACTTCACAGCCACCCGAACCTTTTCTTCGTAAGACGCGATGGTTCTCACAGTATATACATAAACTGAGCAAAGAATGCCAGATCCATCTACCCCTTCAACACGCTTTGCCAAGCGGAACTGCGATAGCTTTCTGGACAGCTACGCTACCAGTCCGAGTTAGCAACCAAAGAACCGCCACTCTGGACAACTGGTTTGGTACGCACCTGCCGTGTGCAGGGAAGACGTCAGACTTGAGACGGATCAACATGTGACGACCGTGGAGCACATCATGGAGGAGTTCGTTTTCCCACAAGGGGAGTGGGGCAGTCAACACGTCTGCTTAGCCCAAGGCGGCTGTCGTGCTGATACCGAGCGAAAGAGCGATAGTCTTTCTGTGTCTTTTGGTGGCCAGCTCAAGTACTTGTTCATTCTTTCCAAGCACTGAAACAAGAACTCCAACTGGCCAGCGTGAAGAGATTGTACATCCTGGCAAAACAATACATCCTTTCGAAATGCCCACAGTTCAGGTGTATTGCAATGCCAGTGCGAAAGCCATTGGCCCACAGAATTCGGTGCAGGAGTGACCAAGTGACAACCTGTGATCAAGGTGTGATATCGTTTGATATAGTTTGATCAGATCAGATGAGAATTCAGTGAGGCCCATTGGATAACAGTTCTGTTTAAGGGAGTTCAGGTGATTTTAATTTTCTTAATTGTTCATTTATCAGATTTACGATTTGAACAGCTCCGGCAGGACATTGTGAAGATGTTGGCTGAGCAGATGGTCTCGCCGGTGCTTTGGGAATTGTCCATGCAGCAAGCCATCAGCGATGGCTGCACTGAGCAACTTGGCAGCTCCCATCAACTCCCATGGGTCAGTTCTGGCATTGACGATGAAACATTTGCCTCACCTTGAAGTTTCATGTGAAGTTCTTGGTTGTTCTTTACACTTTTTTACTACTTTTACTTATTTATCGTCTCAAGTTTCGTTGCATCGCAGCATAGCTTTCAGCTGGTCTTGAAATGTCTTGAATGGATTGTGTCTGTTTGTTTCGGTTTGTGTCGCTGTAGGTTCTATGAGCTAGGCCCAGGCACACAGCTGAAGGGCATCATGAAGAGGATAGACGGAAAGATCGCGGACAAGATGTCCAACATCTCTGTCTGAAGTGTGAATCAAGCAGTTGAAAACCACCTAAAACATCTTGCATCCTTTAGATGTGAACATTGAATAAGATTTCAAAGGTGATAGGTGGTTTGATTCACTACTTCGTGGTCTTTGCGACCTTCTTCCACTTTATTTTGAAGATGAAGCATCAGAAGCATCCCATCCATCTTCTCTAAAACAGAAGTAAGCTAGGTCAGATAAGCAACAGATAAGCAAGCAGGAAGTTGTAGGTCAATCTGATCCAAGAGAAACAATCAGAGCCCATTCATAGCTTTGATGGTTCAACAACATCATGACCGACGACAAAACAAAATCAGCACAGAGAATGCGAAGTTGGTGAGCCGGCGTGGCTCAGTTGAACAACTCCAAGGCATTCACGACCGAAGATGTGTCCTCGGAGAAACAAAAAGCGGCGAAGGAGCTTGATGTTACCAATTTGTTTTGGCCGGACTCACTTTTTGACATTTTATAAATTTGCTGTACCAAAATGATTCAGCATCATGCTCCTCACGTGCACCTTCCTTCTGAGACAAACTTGGATATGTTTTGACTGTGGCACAATTCCTTTCAGCATATAGAAAGGTGGAAATTGACATCGATCGTGACAACTTCTAGCAGCTGAGGACTAGTTGAACTTGCTATGCTTGGTAGTTGCTTGGTAGTGCTTGGTAATTGAAGCTGTGCATGTCAAACCTGAACAATTCACCTAGAGGTCTAGAGAGCTATCTTATGATCCCACGACACTTGCCCAGAGCCTGCCAACCCTGCAGCACGATAGAATGATGGGGTACCAACGCCTGCAACGGGTTTGCCCCTAATCAATCACAATACTCAAGATTGGCACACCCAAACAACACCCACTAGATTTGTGGGTGCTGCGAATCTTTTTCACGGCCAGGCGGGCCTTGGTGCGCGATTTTTGGCTATTCCTGGGCACCTTGACATCGGATGCTTGTCTGAATGCCGCCACAAGTTTTCCCGCAGATGGTCGGATGATAAGGTTGCCAACTCCTTCTGCGGATGTTCCATCACTGAAGCCATGTTTGTGATCCTCGATATATATATATATATAAATAAATATATATATATATATAAATAAATATATATATATATATATTCGGTATATTCTATATATTACATTGATGTAATTGTATTGACAACGTCGAATCCTGCAGCTTTGGATTTCAAGACATGGACTTCTCGCCTTGTTGCAGTAATTGTTGCTAGCGAAGCAGCAGAAGCAGCATGAGCCTCTTGCGAAGTCTGGGAAGAGGCAATTTCTTGGCCATGGGAGTCCGTCGAGTGGCGACCGAATCGAGTGGGGCGATGCCTTCTTGGGTGAAGCCTGTGTTTTGGGCTGGTATTGCTACTTCACAGGACGGTTGCGTTAGCCTTCCTGGTTGCGTGCTTTTGTTGAGTGCAGCCTTGTTTTAACCTTAACAAAGAATAGGAAGGCACTTGTTACAAATTGGCAAGAGAAGAAGGCAGTACTTGTCAATCTTGTCAGAACTGACTATGATATAATATGACGGTTCCACCAAGCAGAATCATTTCACTAGATTTTGAAACATACCAAAAAAAATATTTCAATGTCAATGATTTTCAATGGATCCCCATGGATCCCCTATGGTTCTGATTTGTGCAGGTTGGCACCTTCTTCCTCTTCCGCGACCTGGCGGACCTGTCCCAGTGGGTTGTTGAGCCACCACGCTCCAGCACGATCTCCACGTGGAGATCCAAAAACCAGCTGTCTGCTGCAACTTTGTGTCCACTAGGCTTGGGAGGTCTCCTAAAATTGGCATATCCGGCAGTGTGCTCGTGGCCCCTGTTTTTGGCGATTTCAGGATGGACAGGATTGCTGTTTTACTCGGGGGTTATCAATCCACATCTGATGATGAGAGCTAGGCAGGGCTTGGCCAAAAGTCAGCTGTCGTTTCGTTTAGTCTTTTTGTGTGACATGCAACAATCAGCTTATTGTTCCATGAAGCTGATTGGAAAGGCTGTGTTAGGCATTTTGAGATTTCCTACAAGACCCAAAAACTTGCAGATTCTCTGCCCACAATGGCAACTTCGCCAGGAACCAAAAGGAGAATGCAGTTTATGTGTCTCAAGAAGAGGCGATCAAATTACTCCCCAATGGTGCAGATGAAACCTGCATCATTCTGGAAGTGGATGGGAAGGCAGCAGCATATCCCGATTCACAGGTCTTGCGACCCCATGTGGTCAACGCAGCGGAAGTCGCTGAAGATGTGGTTCTAACCTACTGTGGCTTATCCAACTTGGGCATCGCTTATACCCCCAAGCTGGGTGGGAAGCCACTGGATTTGCATCCCATGACTCAGATGGAGAACAACCTGGTGATGTACGATAGGAATAGCATGGAACCAGTGCAACAACTCTGGGGGACCACCGAAAGTCGCATGGAGTGCCAGTGTGGTTTGAACAATGTGGAGAGAATGAAGGAATGGCCCACCTATCGGATGACCCTACAACAGTTCTGCAAGGCTTGGCCGGGATACAAGGTCTTTATGAATGACTACTCCACCAAAGGCCTGAAAACCGAGATCTGGCAAAATCCGATTCTCTTCATCTATGATGGCATGATGGATGTGATCTTCAACGGTTCCATTGTGTACCAGAAGACCAACGAAAAGCCCGTTTTCCCGACCTTGAAGACCAAAGACAATCGACTTCCAAACAAGGAGAACGTGTATGTGGTGCCATTGGAGGGGGATGATGTTGCCTACACCAAAGCATTTCTGCAGGAAAAAAAGATCATTAACACCAACATCGGAGGAAGGAAAGTCGTGGTGGCATACTTCCCGGAATTCGATAGCATTGGGGCGTTCTACAACACCACTTCGACAGCAGTGAAACAGTTGGACTTCTACGGACGTTTGAAGGATGGACGGAAACTTTCTCGTGTAGAAACTTTCAAACCTGGCTGCTTTTGGTGTGTTTGGATCAATTGGTTTCCAAGCACAGATTTGAATCGTTTATGATATGGTGATACATGGTGTATATTCCTGTTCCAAGTATGTCTCAAGTATTTCTTAATTCTGTACAGCTATTTTAAACTCGAGGCACCTGCCTGCACAACAGCTGCAGAGCTTTATAGCCGGGTTGCCTTGACAGTCTTGGCCCTCAATCCGGCGCCGACGTTCCGATTTGAGATTTAGCGGTACATTCAGGAAAGCATGGCGATGGGTGTGCTGCATTAAGAAAATTCCCAAGACTTGTACCAAATACTGTACTTTTCATCGTGTCTCAAGTTTCGGCACTTTCATCCCTCATCCAGCCACTTTCTAGCAAGACCCAATTGCAACTTGCAATTGGAACTCTGACTATCCTTGGTGCATTTTGGAACAATGTTGTCTTTGCCACAAACTGCTACAGCACTTGAATACCTTCATCGGATTGCCTGACAGACACTGATCCAAGGACAGTGGCAGTGGCAACAGCCTCATCCGTTTGCCATGTGGCAACAGCCAACTCTTTGGGGGTCATTGGTCCAGGGCTCAAAGAGTTGGTCCATGTTGGTCCTGTTACTGTAAAAGCACAAGCAACTTTCAAGCAGATTCATGGAACAAACTCACTAAACAGTGCACATGTCTTCACAAGCTTCAATTCAAAATGAGGAAATACTGCCAAAAGGTTCGTGACTCCCAGACCTCAACAAGCTCTGATGTTGACCCGGGTTGGAAACATACACACACACACTCTAGTAGGAGAATACGGCCTCTAACTAAGACATTCTTAAAGACGAAAGGTCCCTGATGAACATGCTGAATGTGCAGCTCTGAGAGGATACAGATAAACACATCCAATCACAGAAGTGCACATGTTGGGTAAAGCCCGCATGAGATGAGATGCATTACTTTATACAGTCTCAGTTTGCGATGCTGCTTCCAAGATTCTCATCGGAGACAATTGTGGAGGTTTCAATGCAGAGACGTTTCGTTGCAGCATTTCGCTGCGACAGGAAACTACAACTGTATCATGTCCCATGGACAGAGATCAGCCAATAGTTGGCTGAAGGGAACTCAAGTATTACAAACAGATTAGGTTGTGAGGAGCCCGATTGATCCCTACTTTTTCTGAAACGGTGAAACAACTGCCCGACGATCTGAGGTCAGGAATTTTCTGACAACTTCGGAGCATCATCCGAGCGCCAGGCCTGGATACAAGACCAGGAATCTAGATGATTCGTGTGCCGGAAGACCATGTGCCAAGGACCAAACACATCCATCTCCGTTGGGGTATGTTGGGGTGTGGACGGATGTGGACGGCTTTCTCCCCCCTAAGAAAGCAGAGAACATCTCCAGGGACCTTCACTCTGTCCAGGCTGTTGTACGAACATACGAGAGTATACTGTGCAGGCTGTTGTTCAGCATGACGTGATGATATCATGATGTCATGATCATGTCATGATATCATGATCATGATCATGTCATGATGTCATGCTGTTGTGTCCGAAGATCTCTCAAAGATGCTCACCGTTTATCCCTCGCGCTGACTCCATGGCCGCCATGGCCTGGTGGGACGGCAAAGGCTCCTGGAGAGGTGAAAGAGATTGGGAGAAATGGGAGAAATGGGAGAAAGGAAACGGAAAGCATAGCCAGAAAGGCTCAAAAGGCCAGAAAGGCCAAAAAGGAAAAGGAAAAGGAAAAGAAGGAAAAGATGGTGAAAGAAAAGGGAAAGGATGGCGAAAAGAAGAGTGGTTTCCTCAAGAAGAGGCTCGAAGTCAACTAAGCAGTGAGGCTGCTGATTTCATTCCCTCTGGTTTGTATGATTATGACGTTCTATCTCATCAATATTGGGATATGGACGAGGAGCCCACTTGGCGGGAATTTGCAGATCACGAGGGCACCAAATATTACTACAACTGCAAGACGGGTCTCACCCAGTGGGAACGTCCAGCAGAGCTCGACTTGCCGAAGCCCCAAGAGCCCCAAGAGCACCATAGCTCTCCCGAAAAGGGCAAGATGGGCAAGGCCGGCAAAGCCAAAGGCTACGGTGGCTACCAAGCTCAAGGTGAACAGGGAGCCCCAGCCCGGAAGAGCGAGAAAGGCGAGAAGGGCGAAGGAAAAGCTCGGAAGGGAAAGGATGGAAAGGATGGTGGCAAAGGCAAGAAGGAAAGATCCAAAGACAAGGATGATGCAACCTTTGGCCCACAGGGATGCAATTTATTTGTCTTCCATCTGCCAGATGAATGGGGCGATGAAGACATGGTGGAGCAACTTGGCTGCAAGTCCATGAAGTACAATCGAGCACACACACACACACCCAGCGCACATGTTTGAAACATTTGAAATCCAGTGATCTGGAAAATCATTGCAATGAACCTGTTCCAGACAGTGTGTTGGGTGCAAATATTGTTATTGAGTATCTATCATACCGACATTTCTGCCATGTTGTTCCCCGAAATCTAATTGAAAAGCTCTTTGAAAAAACTGTTTCGATGATTTGGTTTCCGAAATTTCACACGCACATTCAGCACATCCTTCGCGCTTGAGTTCCAAGGTACTTCTCGCCGCATGGAAAGATTGTGAGTGCCAAGGTCATGAAAGAACTTGGCACCGGCCGTTCTCGTGGCTTCGGTTTCGTGAGTTATGAAGCCCAAGCTGATGCGGCCACGGCCATCCGAAAAATGCAGGGATACAAAATCCTTGGAAAACGTTTGAAGGTGGAATTCAAGAAAGGTGAAACCACTGAGGAACCTAAGGAAAAAGCCCCCAGCGCCGATGATGAGCGGCTCATCGGATATTTAAGGGCTATCTCTGCTCAGTCTGTGGTACAATCCCTGAAGAGCACAGAGTCAAAGGTCGAGCCCGTCCACTCCGTTGACCACGTTGAGTCGGTTGAGGATCCACCGGAGCCGGTAAGTCCCGCTTGAGAGCCCGTGGGGTGTGCCCGGGCGCCGAAACCGTTTCACTGCGACATTTGGTTCGACGTTTTGAAAAGTTGCCGGCGCTGGTGCGGTATCTGCAGGATGTGTCGTATAGGGTATGTGTAGGGTATGTGTAGGGTGTTTTGGTGTCTACAGAGCAACCAGTCAGGCAAAACAAGACTCATCACAAGGTTTGGCAGTTGAGAGAAGACAGTCATGATTTTTAAATAATGGAAAGAGGAAGGCTTGGAGGTATGAACTTCAAGGATGTCAATGAATTCGTATATGAGGAACTCTTAAATGCCGCTTGGATTCTCCAATTCCCAATACACTTGAAAGTTTCCACAGATTTCCATAGCAGAGTGCCCAGCTCCTTTGCAGGAGCCGAGACAGCTTCAGGCAGCCAGAGACAGGAGATGCCGGGTCTCACAAGATGCATTGCCCAGGCTTGGCACCTCTTTCATCTGAATTGAATGAATCCCCTCTCCTGCTATATCATGCCATATCCCAGATAGGCCCTCCTGAACTTAGTAGTAGTATCAACTATCAACCAACTTTGGCCTAACGAAATATGGGTTTTGAACACACAGATTTATTTGTTTCTTTAAAGCTATCACGAAGCATCGCCAAAGTCTACTCCCTTGAGTGCCTACGGCTATCAATTCCGCCAGGACAGCCAACCCTGATGGAAACCAGTTGCAGCCGCAACAGCGATGGTCACGCTGAGGGAAAATATCCTTGAAGTTTGAGCCAGGGCTTTTGCAGATTCACAAACTCAGGGCATCCCACATCATCCCACCATTTTGTCAGAGATCGGCCATGTTTTGCAGCCCTTCGCAGGTAGTGACAACAGGGATGGTGAAATCCAGCGCCCTCTCCTGAGAAATTGCAGACATGGGTGGACCACAGAGACTGGATATGTCTACAGACACGGACCATGGATGACCATGGAGACTGGATGTGTTTTGAATGTTTCTTTATGATTCTTTATGTCTTTTTGGTGTGAGCCTGGAGATATCGACTGCGTGACAGCGTCGATGTCGATGTCCTTGTGCTGAGGGTTTACAGTTATGTTTTGCGTGTTCAATATCCTTCAATATGTTGTGTTTGATGATGTTTGATGCAACCATCCAATCACTTGGGAGAGTTCCAAGATGTTCAAAGCCAGCCCCAATTGATACAGGATGCCGGATGCCAGGATGCTACTAGTACAGCATGCTACAGGATCCAGGATTCTACGGGGAAGTTCTGAGGCTTTTGTGATCAGCGAGCCGCTTGATGTGCCTGTGGTCCCCAAGCAGGTGCCACTCTACTCAGCCAAGGACTGGGAGCGTCAAACTTTGCACATGCTTGGACGGTCAATAGCAATAGTATACACAATTTGCAGCTGAGATTGTCAAATCTTGTTGATGATGTGCCCATTTTGTTTTCTCAATTTTCCAATGTGTCAAGTGATGTCATTTTTTTCACATCGTTTGGCGATGGCGTATGAGCCTCCAGGACCCCACCAAGCGTGTGGCCAGGGCAGTGCTGAGCATTGGTCGATTGTTCTCGGCTGAAGCACAGGCGAAACGACGAAACGGCGAAACACTGCAGTTTTTAAATGGACGAGTCATGGATGAGTCATGGACGGGTCCTCCAAGGATTCTGGAAAGCATTGAAAAACTCTCCCGCCATTTTGGTGATGCTTTGCCTGGAATTCTTAGACCAAGTTTCATCTAGAATCTAGACCTTAACCAAGTAAATAGCCCCTTGGACACGTCGTATTGTCAAACATGAAATGTTGTGAACAACGACCCAACCCGTTTTGGGAAGTCCCCAGGGTCCCCACATGTTGAGGCGTTGCTGGCCCGAAGCTTGGCACAACGTGTGGTGCAGCTGCTCCGGGAAGGTGCACCATGGGATGCGGTGCTGCGTTGCAGTGCTGCGTTGCAGCCTGGTGCAGTTTTCGTTTCTCCAGGCTTAATGCCTTGTTGATCTCTTATTTATCTCTTATTTATCTCTTGTTAATGTCTTGTTTATGCTTTTCTGTATTGATCTGGAATGGTTTGTAATGCATGTTTTTCACAAGTCTGTGTGTTTGATGCTCGAATGGCATCAAATGGCCAGACTCCAGCAGGTTTGTGACATAAGGAGCTTCAAAGTGGTTCCAGAGCAGCTTTGATTTTTGCACTCTGAGATTGCATTGCTGCTGTATGGCGAAGCATGGTGAATCTGCTGGCATTGCTGGGTGCCAGGACCCCAAGTACCGGAACTGCAAAATGCCTTGGATGCCTTGAAGTCCAAGTCTCAGAGGTGTTTCTATGCAGGCTTTGCAAAAGCACTGGAACTTCTTAGAGATGATACTTGCACTTCGAGTTGTGGTTTGGGGACAGAAGCAACGAAACTTTATTGTAGTGGAATGAATGCAAAGAACACGCGCAGTCATGTCGGTAACGCCATCTATTGATTGAATCTGATTAATGCTTTCCGATGTTTTCAACTTTTCATCCCAATTGGGGAACATGATCCGAAGTGACTCATATTTTCGATTACCATCCACAGAGACGCGGCCCAGGCCTTCAAACGGGTGGTCTGCAGCCGCTGGGATCCCACAGGCGTCTGTGATGGTTGCAACTGGATGACCTGTCTGTTGAATGCCATAAAAGCGAAACTGTTTGGACGTCACAGGGTCACTCAATGTTTCTCATGCGCATGGGTTAATGATACAGCCTAAACCAAATCAGGTCGACCCATACCGATCCACAGATGTTGTGGAGCCTGGTCGGCCAAATATGCATGAGCACTGTGTTCAAGATTAAATCCATACTCAGTGTAGACTTCGAGCCTGCCATTTGGCCGACTTGTCCAGTGTTGTCCAGGTGCTCGCTTCCGTGGAGACAAAAGGGAGGACCCGACATCAGAGTCAATGGATGTCAACGGTAGATGTTTGTTTGTGTTAGGTTACTTTGGATAGGGATGCAACATGAAAACCTTCACACCATGAATCACATAGCATTCTGGGCGACCAATGTCAAGCTTTGGGGACCCACAACGTCATTTAGGGAGAAAATCAACCCATATTGGACGGTGCCGAAGTCTGATCCATATTGAAATCATCACTGCCATGAGATTTGGAGGACAGCCATACGTCTCGCAGTGGATGGAGGACATTGGGAATTTGTTCATCCCCTTATTGAGGCCTGGCAAGCCTTGCATCGCGATGCGACCCACCAAGATTCCACCGGCAACGAGGAAACCACTTGGTTATAGGATATACTAATAACATCATATAACATACTAATAACATAATACAAGATCTAACTTCTAGGGCAGGGGTCTCAAATCCAACTGTTGATATTTTCGACAGCGTTGGAGGCCTGCTGCAACCTGCGGTGCCCTTCTCAGGACAGCGTTTCACATAGTTTTCCGCGTAGTCCATTCTGAGACTATTCTGAGTCTATTCTGTTCATTTGTTGGGATGGACGGACTCCATCCGACACCCACCTCTGCCACCTTTAGGCATTTTCGTTTTTTCATCTAGGCTGCCCTTGGCCCAACCTTGGATCAGCAGCATCCAGCAGCATCCAGCAGCATCCAGAACCCACTGGAGGATCTGCGATCTCCTTTGACGGCTGCCTTGGAAAAAGGTCAGGTGCAGGCAGGATGTGTCGGCATGCCAAATATGTTGACATATGTTCACCAAGAGGTGAAGCAAAAGCTTGGATACAGACCTTGCAACAACATTGTTAACATGCAATTTGAAGAATTGCATGCAATTGCAACCAGAAGGTCCCAGTACCATCACACAGAATGGGAGTGTCTCAGTGGAACTGAGGCATTGGAACTTGAAAAGTTGGGATTCAGCCAAGAGCAGCTTCAGTTGGTAGGTGCCTCCCCGGGCCGTCTAGGAGTCGTAGCACTGGGCTGGTTAGCAAGACTTTGTGTTGGAAGCCAAACAAGTACATAGCCGGTATAGACGGTATAGCCGGGATAGCACCATCTTCAGACAATTGGTTGGGTTTGAACCTGCACATAGGAACTGGTCAGCTGTTGGGCATAGTGTTGGCTGGCAATATGGGCACTTGCTGGAATTGTGTGTTTGCTTTGCAAAATTCTTCTGTGACATGGATCCACCTCACCATCAAGCCAAAGCACTCAGACGGTTTCCCAAAACTTACCCTTGGGATCCCTTGGGATTCCGTGGGCAGGCGAGCTGAGCACGGCACTCAAAAATGCCGAGCAATTGGAGGACTCCAAGCGATGATAGACTGATATGTCATGGGGTGCAACCGGTATCCAGGATGACCCAGTAGTAAGATGTACTAAGCCTGCGGGGTCCCAATAGGTCCCAATAGGTCCCAAATGTCCGGTCAAGACGGGGAACCCCCATGTGTGGCCAACAGTTTTTGGGATCTGGATCGATCAGAATTTCAAAAGACGTGCAACGTGGATGGTTAGCTCCGCAGGAGGCGTCCAGGTGAGATTTGAATTGTTTGGAATAGACTTCCAGCGAAGGACATGGCACCACGGTTAGCCTTTCACTTTGCACCCGACAGCGACAGAGGACCTGGTAGCTTGGTGATAATTTATTCATATTTTCTTCATATTTATTCGCTAAATTTCGCTATTTGGTGGCTTGACTGCAAGATTTCTCCAAATCAGTAGATGTGATTGGCCTGCAGACATTTCATTTGGTCACAAGCATTTTGGATGCAGTTAGGGCCAGATTGCCCACTGATTGCAGCAAAGGTAGCCCTTCTGGATCATCGGAGCGGTGCCAGACTCAGGATCCTTTGCATCGTGCAGTGGCCCTCAATTCATCTTGCGCAACCTTGTTTGATGCCGCCTGAAAGGTACGATAAAATGATGCCTATGTTGTGCTGTATATACTGTACCATCATGCCCAAACTTCCCACCAGGAGAAAATTCCATGGTTCCTTTGCAAATCTGACAAGTTTTGCACAGATCGGGTAGAGTAACAGCGCTTTTGGACGTCTACAGATTGGGATTCCCCGGTGAGCAGCTGTGGCGGAGGTCGCACATGCCACCACTTCCGCGAGAGGCATCGTACCACTGTCGGTTTGGTCTTCGTTATATTTTCGTATATTTCAGTATCGACCAGTCACTCAAGGGTTCTTGTTGAATCTTGTTGACATTTCTTGACACTGGTTTCAAACAAGCACACTTTTATGACAGCCGTGGAACCTGTGCATTGTTTGAAGTAAGTCGTGGACTCTTGCGAATAGCTTGGCACATTGACTAAGTAAGCCTGACACTATTTCACTGCACTACGCACTGCTCAATAATTCAATATCCAACTTAGAAACAAGGAGAAGACAACTTCAACCAAGACTGTTTTGCCGATATAATGATAATTGTACCTTCCAGATTCTTTCAGTACAAGATTGACTAATTGACTAATATGTCTCATGTTCTCCAGACTTCCAGGCATCTCGGATGTCCGTGAAAGCCACGGATTGGCAGCACACTTAACCCGTGATTCTTGTACCGATGGAACACGATGGAACACGATGGGACACGATGGAACCCTGAAGCGAAGCCGAGAGTAGAGCCAGCTGAGGTCTCCAGATATCTTCATCCTAGCATTGGACTATTGCCGAAACGGGACCGCATGAGGGATTTCATAGATTTCAATAGATTCAGTCAAGGAAGACGAAGTCAACGAAGTCGGTACAGATTGACTTTAGCGCGCCTACTTCACTGAACTTTGTCTCACATCGCTGACTGGACCCGTTCATTTCCAAATTTCATGAGGAAACATCAAGAAACATCAAGAAAGATGAAGAATTTTTGGGAGGTTTAGACGATTTAGAATCGATTTAGACGTACCTTTCTCAACTTCTCCCAGCTGCAGGAGATCTAGACGTACCTTTCTTTTCCAAGCAGATGCTTCTGCCGCCATTTGGCGGTGCTTGCATGATTATGTCCGGAATGATCAATCCAATCCTTCAAAGATATTCAAAAAATCGTACCATATTCTTCACTACTTTACAGGATTATTCAGAATTATACATACTGCTACATATTTTCATCTATGGCTTATCATCAAATCTCCTTGTCATAATATCTTCACGTGCCTCCACCATTTTTTTTGCTACCCTTGGTACCTTTGGTACCCTTGGCTCAAACTGCACCCTTCTCATATCAGGCGAGTGAGTCTGCAGTTGAACCTCCCTGCTTTGGCACGAAAGATGGCCATATGGTATGGACACCCAAAGTTTCACCAAGATCTCGGTCTTGCCAGGGAAGTCTTTCCTGAAAAGCATCACACTGTCGATTCATACTTCGGAACCGAGCAAGATATTGTGTCCCGGTGGATTTCGGGTGGGTCTCGATTGTGTCGATCTGAGGGATTTTGTTTTTGCCACAGTATGCCACCGTCATCAACGAAGGATTGGTCTTTCAGTTCCAGCACGAAGCACTGACCTCAGAGCTGGACGGTCTGCCACGGCCTTGGTATGCATTCACCCCCCCAAACGAACCACATAAATTGACAAGAGTATGCAAAAGTATCACAGCATGAAAGATGAAAAGAGTACCGTAATGATTATATATATATATATAGTAACAACCCACAATATCAATATCAGAAAAATAACATCGTATTTCAGCAGAATACATGGTGCAGCATCCTCTTCTGTCTTGCTCAGGTGGCGACCAGTCCCGGAGCACCTTGCTGAATGTCTGGATGCCCAGCATGCGCCGTGTTGCATGCCATGACTATTTGACCTCCAAGTCAACAAAAGATAAGAAGAGATCACTTTCGAACAAAATCCATCAGATTATCATAACATCATAGCTCCCACCAAAAATCACACGAGTCTCTTAAGACTGCTCTGAGAAGCGCTTCACACCACACGGTCAGGCGCCTCTATATGGTGATGACTCGATCTTGGGCCGTGTTGTGGAGCGAGCTGCCTGGGGACCTCAGGAATCAACTTCCGAGTTTGGGACATTCTGGGACTATCAATGCACCGCTCGGGTCAATATGGTCAATCACCTACGCTTTACCCCCCCAAATTTCCAGCAGTTGACTATCTATTTTAGCAGAATGCCATTGGTATTTGGGTTTTGGGAATTCCCATGTTTGAAACACATTTGGACCCTCAGTTTGCCAAGGCTGAAGACGCGGAATGGCTAGGCGTTGCCAGGCAGAAGTGTGAGTGAGCAGGGGTCAGTATATGTAGTATAGATGCTACCGGATGAGCAGAGAATTAATGCATATGGATTCCACTAGGGTTTTGGTCACTGCTCGGGTAGGTTTTCAGTATCAATTGTTGTCGTTCTACTATGTTATTTGTTTCCCATGATAGATTTCTTTGGGGCCAATATCTGAAAAGTACCTCAGCTGCGTCTACCACATTTTGGAAACGAAGATCATCGAAGCTCCCAATTGCCGCTCCCGCTGCCAGGGCGCTTCTGTCAGTTGGCGCCAGCGGTACAGCGACCTGCCATGGGCGGCCATTGTACCTCTTCGCACAAGAACAGGCGAGTCCCAGGAGATGATCTAAGACGTGACAGGTGAAGCTGTTGGGTTTCAAGATTTTGCAGGTCGTCTGGGTTCAAGTCAGCTGGGTTTGAAGCCATTCAGAAGCTGTTGGTGTAGTGGTACAGCTTGGTGTATAGTTGTTTCTTTGTGGATTGATAGCAACAGGTTTCATTCTCCATGAAATCAACAAACACCGGCTGGAAGTTGAGGAAGTTGAGGAAGTTGAGGAAGTATTGTTTGTTGTGAGCTGTTGTGAGGCAGAAAAGAAGACACGGGGATTCAACGACTTGCTGGCCCCTCTGCTGGCTCGGATCGGTCAGGCAAGCTGTGGCAGATGGGCTTGGGACAAAGACATCACCAGTCTGGGATTTCAACCGATTTCAACCGATTTCAACCTGCTAACGTTGTCCACAATGCATGTTGCATCACTGTTGCATCATGTTGCATCATGGGGGACCTTTGCGGACCTTTTAATCTCCTGCGGATTCATTTTCCGCTGTCCACTATGGGTGTCGCAGCAGGACGTGGACCAGTGGCGACAACCGACAGTTCTTGTCGAAGAGCGTACTGCCGAATGCCCCATTTGCTTCGAGACCCTGTGGACAGCGACACCCACAGCCTTTGTGAAATTGGTGGAAGGTGCAAACAGGGCGAGCCCATGCCGGGCCCTTTGCTCTTCTGGGTGTTTTTGATGTTTTCATGTTTGCAAACCAGAAACTGTTCCTTCATACTTTGTATCACTCATCTCTTTTGTGACTAGCAAATTGGACAATCTCGGGAATGTTGTGACTGCAGAGCAGACGACAATGCTTGGTTTTGATCCGCTGATTAGAAGCTGTTTGGAGGCTCAAGACAAAGCGCATGTTGAGTGTCTTCAAATGAACTCAGCTCAGCCAAATCCCCCAGTCTCGGAAGGTCTCACACAACTGCATGAAAGCCAACGCAAAGAAGTACTGTCATCCAGCTGTTGTTGCATTCAATCCATATTGTCAGTACTGACAAATTACACACAAGGGAAAGATTCAGCTTCGATGGGCCAGGTGGGGCAGATGACAGTGATTTATGAAACCATTGCATATCATTGTGTCTTCGCTCCCGATGGTAACAGGTAGTCAGTCCAGAATCTGAAAAACATCTGAAACGATCTGTTCGACCAGAAATTGTGTGATTCTTCAGGTGGGCAGCAAGGCCACAACCATCGAACGGCTTCCACTTTCTGATGGCCGCACCTATCAGGTGCCAAGTGGCTTGCAATGTTTTCGCTTTCAGGGTAAGTCAGGGCGCCAACCAGCCACATCCAGTTGCCCAGAGGTAGAACCATTTTTGGTCATTTATTACTCTACTATATATGTGGATTCACTTGGTGGATTTTGGTCCACCCATGTGTTTGGTGTCTTGATGTGTCTTGACTTGCCATGCAGGTGAGATGGCTGGAGCGTGGTGGCCTTGGCTACACACCATGGCCACCAAGCTGCAGTGGGAAAAGGTCTTTGATGCACCCAAATTTGCTGAATCATTCTGACTATTTCTGACTTATTCACTTGGAAACACTAGGTTTCTATATGTCCCACGGTCAAAACTTTGGGTAAACCGCCTATACTTTGGGATGGGCATCAATCTGTCAGCAGGGATTTACGGTGTAAGTCAACCCATTGGAATGATTCCAATGGGATGGATGACCATACCAGAAGCATGTTTCGACTAATGGCAGGCCTGGGAGCTTCATGATGGCCAAGTTCTTGGACAACAAGAAAGATGAGCAGCTTTGACAAAGATAAGACATTTCGGAAACCGGACACCTGCCGAAGGGAGGGCTTTTGGACGCAACAGGGAAACCCGTGGAATTACTGAGATCCTTGAGAAATCTTATGAAACAGCTATTGTTTGGGCTTGCAACAGCTCAAGCGACCTAGGTGGCGGAATTGTCGCTCGCTTTAGTTTTTCAGGAGCCTCCAAACTGAATCAAGGATTTTGCGACAGCAGTAAAATTCAATCTACGGTGGTCACCAAAATAATGACATAATATTTATTAAAACCAGAAGCCATGGATGCACCGCCATTTGAGAAGGAGGTTACTCTTCTTTTACGTCAAATGCAGTGCTGAGTTTGCCGATGAGGCTGGAGCTAAGCAACAAAAAGCTCTTAGAACTAGGCAGCGGCACCTGCAGCGTTTCGGGCCCAGGGGAGTGTTTGGAGCAGTTCATAGCAGTTCCTATTCTGAAAACACCTTCATGAATTTAATTGAACTTACAGATTACAGAGGTTGTTTCAATTTGTTTTACAGATCCTTGTGATTTCTTGTGCTGCAGACGGCTGAAGGTTGCGGGCCTTGCTGCGGGACTTCTGTGCAAGGAGGCGCACATTGGAGCTGAGCTGAGGCATTACTTGCCAGTCGTTATGGTTCCAGAGAGATGCATCGCCAGGTTATGGAGTATCCTGATCTGAAAATCGTCACAAGACAAGCAGTATAGATTATCACCTGCTGATTCACCGTGATCACCAGTTTCAGCAAGAACTTTGCTGGATCTGATGACAAGTTTCACAGCACAGGTAGATCTGACAGATCGCTACGAGGTCCTTGAGGACTTGGATGCTCCTTGTCCATAGCATGTCAAGAGTGCATGAAGTGGCTGAATCCTTGGTTGTGGAACTAGTTATGTAGCGTATGTATATAGTCGATTGTCGTGGACTCAATATACCAAGGAGATACAAGTCTATAAACAGTTTGACAGATCATCAGATTCCACACAGATGATATCGTACCGTTGATATACATCCCCTGTTTTAATTGCGGTAACAAATAGATGCTCTTCAAACTAAGGCCAGCATTCGCTTTGCATACCAAAACACAGATGCAGAGTTGACCGCTCAGAAGCACATTGGACGTGAGAGGATCGGTGGCAAGTCATGGTTACGCAGTTCTGCCGCAGTCAGTTTCATCTCACCATTGATGCAGTGTATGTGTCAAGTGTTCGGATTGTCAAAGACCCGAGGCCATGTGTCAAAGCCAAGGCTGGCCTCAGCATCTCTCAGCATCGAGTCTCGTCGAGTTTCAACTTCGCAATCGAAATGTTTAATTGTAATGTTACTCTCGTAATCTTCAGCAATTTGAGTCTTGAACTCCACTCATTGAGAGTGCTACAATCTTTGCTGAAGCTCAGAAGAGCACTGCTTTGCAGAGTCCAAGGATGAGTTATTGTATGACATTTTGATATATTTGGGATACATTTTGGGATGCGGGTGGTTCATATTCGGCGTATGGGCGTTGCCTTGTTCCAGCTTTGAAATCTGTCCAGGTCTTGGACTGGGTGGACCTGGAGTTCACTGAAACCGCCTTCAGACCTGGCCAGGCAGATGTGGTGATCATGAGCGACGTGGCTTGGATCGGCAGATGGCAGATCTGTTGTTGATTCCAAATGATGGAAATCAGTCGGATCCGTCGGGAATCGGTCTACCAATCACTTTCCAAGTTGACAAATTGCTGGCTGACTCTGAGAATACCTCTGAGAGTAATTCAGAGAGTTCACTGAGGTCGTGTATTTCCCACATTTGCAAAAGCCTTTGCTGCACACATTGCTGTTCCTGTGCAATGTCCGGCTACTCAGCAGATCAGCATACGAAGCCAACAGAATAACAGCAGAAATCGGACCAAGACATTGGGAAGTGACACTAAATGTGGCGTTTGAATGCGTCTGAAACATCGGTGATGAGCCATGCCGTTGTCGGATGCTTCTTTGGCCTGGATGCTGTTCTTGTCCAGTTCAGGTCCCAAAGTTGTGGACTCCCCAAACCCTTGGATCATCCTGGATCATCCTGGATCATCCTGGATCATCCTGGATCACTAGAACTATCGCTTTGGAAGCACCAAGAAGGACTAAATTGGATTAGATTGGATGAATCTGCAGGAATCCACGCTGGTGTATTGGGCCAACTGCGATCGGTGGAAGTCTCAGACATCAGTGTCTTTGTATGTTGTTCGACTTCTAATTTCCAGCCACTTGCAGAGAGTCTGATGCTTCGTGCAGATCTCCAACACCAGCTGGATCCACTTTGTTTCAGATAGTTTCAGGTATCCAGAGTACGAGCCAAACGTGGAGCATTTCATGGAGGTCCTTGAGCCATTCTTCTCCATCACCGTGGAAGAGGCCGGTGGCCATATGGCATACATGGTCCAGCGACTCCAGCATTTTCCAGGCCCCATTGCTTTTGACATCCATTTGGCCAACGATTCCAAGCAATGATACGATATGATAAGATTCATATGCTGAACATACATCATTGGTATTTGTACCATCAAGATCAGATATGCTTACGTATGATTTACGTATGTAACTTATGTATACACATTGATACATCATGCAATGATATATGGGATATACATGATTATAAATGGCATGTTTTGTTGTCATGTTACGATTCTGTTACATTCGGTTGATGGTTTCTCCATGTTTCTCCGTGGCCCCAGGAGCGGTCACAGAAAGGTTCTGGAAGCCCTTGTGAGGTACGAGAAGGCCGGGGCGTCGGAGAATGTCAGAGATCATCAGATTTGGTTCAAGAATTCTCGGGGAAACCGAATCAGTCTGCTCCGCTTTGCACCACTGGCTGCGCTATTCGTTGTGTGTTGAGGCACCATGACCTTGCGCTCCCTGCGTCTTTTGAACGTCAGAGTCTTGGAGGATTGGGGCATAGGAACGGATAGGAACGAGTGGATATCCAAGCTTAGCATGGTTTAGCAACTAGTTTGGACCAGTCACGTAGATTTAGATAGGAATACCCTGTATCTACCCTGTAGATGTAAACGATTTCAGTCTTGACCTCTTGGATTTAGATGCCCAGTCTCGCACTTTGCACTAAGTCCGAATTGGCTGGCAACGAGTTGGCACGAGCAAAGGCGGATCGGTTGGGATTGAAGTCATGGCATTGAGAAATCGAGCACCGAAACGAAGCTGATCACCATCCCGCTTCATCCCGCAGGTCTTGGGGCCAACCGAGAAGTGCATCAAGCGATGCTTTTTCTGAGCCAGCAAAAATATCACAAACAAAACAATGGAATTGGCAAATGAAACATGAAGACATCGCATGAAACTATCCTTCTGTCAAAAGAAGTGAAGGGTTTGCAGAGCACAGGTTGGATTTCTACGATGCCGATATGGCAGTGCTTTTTCGTCTTGTGAAAATGCAAGATGGCATTAGGCAAAGTGCTCGTCCAAGCGTGAGAGCAAACGAATTTCTGGCATGACAAAAGTTGACGACGCATCGTCTTGCCCTGGACTTCAACATGTTTCAACATTTCTCCAAGGAGCACATTGCAATAAGATCAACAAGCTCTTAGCTTTGCAAGTTTGGTGATAAAGCTTCAACATTTTGGTTGTTTGGTCAGAACTTTTCAAGCAAGTGCCTTGTGAAGCTGATGCCTGCCCGTACCCGAAAGGGACGCTGAAATCACTCCTCGCACAGTTCCAGTTGCAGGTGCTGAGAGCATTTTCCACGTGAACTGTGCGCATTTCTTTTGCTTTGACTGTGCCAGCCAACAGTGCAGTGCTTAGCTCTTCTCTTTTCACTGCACAAAGTCGGAAGTCAGGCCCAGTCATCGCATTGCGGGACTTGTGACTCATGTGGTGTTCCAGCCATTTCAAGCCCTCGAACATGTCAGTACACGCAGGTACATGAAGCAGCAGAGTCAACAGGTAAGCGAATACTTTTGCCCAATTTGCAGAGCTCAAGCGCATGAGGTGGGAGTAGATTTGTGGCAGCTTCAAAAGATCTGAACAGAAAAAGAAACGAAGTTGGAAGATTAGCAAAAGACCACTTGTCAGTGGTGACATTCTCCAAATTTCAAGCCGGTGAAAAACGCAGAGTGTTTTTTTGGTCTATAGGCGATTAGAGAGCTTGCGCAATCTCATGCAGGTCATGCCTATGCCTGATATCGCTGTGAACCCGCGGTTGTGGTAAAAGGCTCAGTTGGGCAGCTGAGATGAACGGCTTGTGCTGTGGAAGTCTTCCAGTGCTGCACGCAAGAACGATGGGAAGGTAGAACCAAATTCTAGGTTTCGACGTTTTCGGGATGCTGATCTTGGGCAGCAAAGCCTCTCTGATACCCTGAGGTTTCAATTCCTTGATGTCACGCGTTCAGGTGCTCGCTGGACAAGGGAGTTTGTGGCGTCATGTCCGAAACCTGCTGAAAAATAATGCAAATACTTGACCTTACACCAGATAGCATAACCAGTCCTTGCTGCATCTGTTTGTGAAATTGGCCTATTGGCTATTGAGACGCGGCAAAATTCGCCGCGACAGGGTTTGGTTGTACCACTTTGTGAAATGGGTCGTGATGTGACAACACCTCTAGACATGTAGTCCGTTGATGTCCGTTTCCCAGGGCAAGTGGATCAGAACACGGCAGTTCAAGCTTTGGAGGCCAGGTAGCCAGGAGAGCAACCCTTGCCCAACTATCATCATCTCGTCATCAACGCAGCATCCATAACAGGGATGATGTTATCATCCAACTCTGTTTCGTTGAGGCGATGCTACCCATCGACACAGAGCGGTTGCATTCGGCCTTGCAAAACCAGGGGCCGGGATCTTGGTGCAGTTGGTGCAGTTGGTGCAGGTGGCATTGTCATGGCATAGCTTCGGGATCCAGCAGATGATTTGGATTTTGCCCCAGACTGCTGCCAGGGCTGCCTAGGGTATCAGTGCTGTTGGATGCTGTTGGGATGTTGCTAAAGATGCAGCGTGGGATGCAGCATGGGTGATGTGAGTGCAATGCCGACCATGATCGCTACGCTGCTGCCAAACCTTTGGACCCTGGAAGTTTAAGATGCTCTCACCAAGTTTGTAGTTGGGATTGACTCCAAGCAAAGCTGGAGTTCAACGCAAACAACCTGCAGTTTCGTTTGCGTTATGCAGTTCTGCTCCGAAGTGACTGTCGTGCAGTGGCCTCTGGGATAATAGTGACGGACAAAGCAAAGTTCCACTGCTGGAGGAAGGACTTTTTTACCAGTAATTACACAGTACGCCCAGGTTTCTGCAGGTGAAACTCATATTGTGCTTCTTTGAAACGATGGTTTTGCTGTAGCTTGTGGAAGTGATGCGATAATGCAATATTACACCACTGGATGAAGGAACTACATACCTGAGTTTACACATACACATCCCGCCTAGACCGGGCGAAGTTCTGGCTGCTCGGTTTGGGTGGACTATCTCTAGTTCGATTGCTGACATGGATCGTGTACACGCTTGCCTGGTGTTTGTGCAGCGAACTATTTGGGATCTTCGGTATGGCTTCTGCTGCTTTGTCGGTCCCTGTTTGCTCCTTGTTGTTTATTTTGGGATTGCCTAGTTTCCTCCATTTGGTGGATTACTGGTGGGTCTCTCTGGTACTATGTTCAGGGTTTTTTGGGCCCTGTGGATACGGTGATGGCACTGACCCGTTCGGTGCCTGTTCACGTGCGCTGCTCGTTTGGGGGTAGTTCACACAAAAGTTTACACACATACACACTCAGGTATCTGCCGGTTGGGGTCATACAGTGCTTCTCCAAAGTGATGGTGGCTGTTGCTGCTGGGGTGAACACTTTCTGACAACATAATACTCCGTATTTGGAACCTGGCAGGTGATACACTAACGATTAGGCCATTTGGTGAACGTCTTGCTCTGCAGCTAGGCTTTGTTTCTGAAGGTGAGCACCACCCAGATATGAGTTGTTTTTTCTAAATTTGGCCGGGCATGAGCTGTTACGTCTGCGCGCAAGTCGGTCCGACCTGGCTTTGCACACCTTCAAGCTCATTGCACAGGAGTTAAAACAAACTTTCCAAAGTCTCCAGGTGTTCTTGTCAGATGGACAGTTGTTGGCTTCAATTTGCCGTGCAAATCCATCGGTCACAGTTGCCGATCTGAATATGGCAGCCTTCTCCCAGCCGCAAAATAAAGGACATTGAAAGCACTTGCCATGAGTTGGCCACTGTCTTGGTTTCACAGACCTCTTTACAACTTTGTTTTTCATTCAAATACAGCGGGTTTCCATATTCAAGGAATCTGGGACGATGGAATTTTCTTTAACCAAATCCAAGCAGCCTTCCGCTATCAGGTTTGCAGCGCCCTGGGCGAAGCAGGTTGGGGATGCTGTAGTCGGCTGCCACTGAAAGCGTTGCCAGCAAAAATCCAGAAAATGCGATGTATCTATTAGATAGTTTTATATGTGAACCTTGGAACAAAGAATGCATATGATGTGTTTGACATAATGTGTTGACATTGTTTTTCCCTGATATTTGTGCTGTAACTCCAGTAGCTGAAAGTGAAACCATCTTCACTTGTGTTTTTGTGTAAAACTTTTGGTATGACGGTATGACTGGTATGATGCATGTTGTGACATACCCTGTCTGGAAAGCAAGTCAAAGCAATGGACGTAGTTTAAGAGAATGAAAACCGCCTCTTTGAGAACAGAGTTGTGTCTAACGCTTGTTTTGAGTGTACGGTCAGCACGATATGTGGCAGATTCGTATCTCTGCAGTATATGGTGTGGCCGCTCCGGCTACACAAAAAACTGTGTCTGTTTCAGCTACAGAAACCTTATGTCCGCCGCTATACCGCAGCTGTGTTTTGAGTGCCAATATTGTTCTTGAGTATCCGTCATGCCAACGCTTAGACCCAACGCAAACATAATTTTGAACTCACCCGTCACCTTTGTGTGTCTTCACTGTGTGCACAGAAGCGGCAGCGACCTTCCAGGGCAACATCTCCGAGCTTCATTTCTGGATGCCTGGTGGGCTGTTGGAATGGTCACCAGCTTGGAATGGCAATGCCAGCTTGCCAGCTGGTAAGAATTGATGTTTGAAAATGAGATGATGTTGCCTTGTTTGATTTTATTTGCCCTCCATTCATAAGAGATGATTTCAGGGCTGTCGCCCTGCTGCCACCGGCCTCTGTTTTCCTTTGCAATTTTGTCTTTTCTTGAAGCCCTCTTGTTTGTCCATTTTGCGGGAAGGCTCCTTCCTTTTGCGCTTGTTCCTTTGGGTTGTTGCCTTGCCCCATTTCGATTTCTTCCTCTTTTCTCCTCTTTTCTTGTGGTTTTGTTTTCTCCTGCCGTCTTCTGTAGTTCCTGCAGTCTTCTTTCCAGTGTTCCCTTCTGCGTTGTTTTTTTTTCCTCTCTCTCTCTCTTCTCTTGTTTTCCTTCTCTCCTTTGCCTTCATTCTCGCTTCAATTTTCTCTGTGCTGTATCTTCAAGCGTGCGCCTTTCTTCCTTTTCTTTAGCGTCCTTCTTCTGGTCCCTGTTTGGTCTCTTCGTGTGATTTTCGCTTGTCTTCCCTTGCTTTTTCTTACATTTCAATTGATGTTCTCATGTCCTCTCCAATGTCCTTACCTTTCTCTTATGTGTTCTCTTTCACTTGGTTTTTTACTAATTTGGCCCTTCATGTTGTTTCTTGCTCTTGGGTCGTTCTCCTTTTTACTTTCGTCGCTCTTGTTCTATGCAATTGTTTGCTTGCGCACCCTATTTGTCTCGTATGTTTCTCCCTTTTTGCTTCTTTTGCTGTTTTTGCATGCTGGCTTGTTTGCTTGCCTGCCTGCCTGCTTGCTTGCTGCTGTTGTTGCTGGGGTGTTCAATCCTTTATCTTGTTCTTCAACGGGTTGATGGATTTGAGGGATTTTAGATATGTTTAGATGATTGAAAGGGTGGTTTGTAACCCATTCCACGAATTGAGTTGAAAATGCAAAGTTGGATGTCGCCGCTGGTCTTTTAGGGTGCGAGCTCATCAGCACGATCTGGACCGTGCCAAAGATCGTGGCAAAGCTCCAAAGTGTGGCCCTTGGAGCAGGAAGATCCGACAGGTATCAATGACGGAACCATAAAGTAGATTCAAAGTAGATGGCAGATCTGATGGACATACACATTGTTGCATTGTCCATATTATTACAACAAAATATATAATATATGTGCGTACAGTTCATATGTACTTGTATGTAGCAAATTTATAAATGCATCTAACATCACATCTATCTAACCATGTGGCATGTGTTACCCTTTCACTATAGATAGTTTTGTTTCCTCTCTCTCTCTCTCCCAAAGCAAATCCACAAAGGGATGAAGTTTTGGCGCTATGTGGGGCCCAACTTCGGAACCAGGGGGGAATGTGTTTTCAAACGTCTTGAAATTGGTACAGGTTGGATGAACTTGAAGAGTGGCTGCGACACTGGGATAGAGCATCTTGGACCGCAGTTGGGATGTTGGGCAATCAGTTTGGATAACTGATGTTGTCTAACCTTGTTTTGTTGTGTTTTTGAATAACTTGTACAAAAACAATGTCGACCTTCAAAGATCTTCGATTCGAAGAGCGATGGCCAGGAACGCCGTGGTGAGCTGGACAAAGGTCAAGTCTTGCGAGCTCTTTGTGAGGTGTTCCGATGCACACATGCTGTGATTTGGGTGTTTTTGCAATCAGATTGGGGACTTTACATCCGTGCTTTCATTCAACAACACATAGTCGCCACTTTGCTTCCTTCACTTCAATCATCACTTCAGGTGACCAAAACCTCGTCGTTGGAAATTGAGTCGTTGCCTCAGAAACAAAGTACCGCTCCCAATTTGTACATTGAGATCTCGACACCGCCCTCAACTTTTGCTGTCCAAGTCTCCACCGTGAGGCGCATCAAAAAATTGAAGGACGGTATTTCGGCTGTTTGGAAGAGGCGCCTTGGTGTGACGGAGACTTCAAATTTCTGTGTGGCCTTTGGAATTCATACTTTTCCTCTAGTTGAATATGCACATATCACCCACCCAGTCAACCCATGAATCATCCAACCAGCCAGTTGCCCAACCAAATGATTATTTTCTGTTGCATATGTTGCATCACTGCGTGTTCCAACCCCTTTTTGATTTTTAAGCGAGGATTAAGCGCCAAGAGCCAAGGAACCATTTGAAAGGTGGCCTCACTCGACAGCTTTGCCGACAAAAACCACAACTGGGGGAAGATTTCCAACAAGTGGTAGACGAGGCCGTGCCAAATGCACATGCGATTGTATGATTTTCAATTATCTACAATATGCTTCAAACAGATTTGATCCGTTCACTTGAGAATGAAGAGCCTTTCTTCTGGTGGAAGGCTTTGGCCTTCGGATTTCAATGTTCGGTTGCAACTTTTGATCATGGAAATCCAAGTGCAGCAATGGAAAGCTCTCAGATCGACAGGTCTTAAAGGGCTAGGACTGCGATGCGCAAACGCCTCCAACTCCAACATCCAGCACTTCGCTGGATACCCAGTCAACAACTTCAAATAGGTGCATCCCAGAGTTTAGGAGTTCCCCAAATATGGGCCTGGAATCAAATCAACATGTATAAACCAATTTTATATGACTTATTGGATTCCCCAAGTTTATGCCGTGCCCAATTCTTGTTCATCTCTGTTCTGGTTCAGCTTAGCTGCCAAGGTTCCTCGACGTTCCGAGGCTTGACCCAGCATGCCTCAAGGATTCTCGAGCGAGAAGCAGAGCCTCCAGCACCACACGGGGCTGCGCCCAACGGAAGGGCTAGCATGGCCGCCCAGCGGAGGCCAAAGAAAAGCTTCATCGCCTCGGCAATCACCAGACACCACCAGCCGCAGCAACTTGACGTCCTTGGACCAGTTTGAAACGGTCAAGTTGACTGACGTGGCCCTACAATGGAGCCATGAATTGTTTGAAGTTGTGTGGTCCAAAGGCCACCTTTGACGTTCGAGAGGACGATTTGCAGAGTGACAAAGATCCTCCAGAAAAGCTCCCCAGTGAGAACCACAGTTTCCAGATTTGGCCTATAATGAATCTTGCAGATGACAGCAGCTTAGCAGTTCGTTCACACAGCAGGTCAACAGATGAAAACAGGCAGCTTCGACTTGAGCACTTTATTTTTTTTTGCAGCTGACTGAGATACTATTTGAAGTGCATTGATTTTGCGATCCGCGATCTGCCATCTCACCATGGATCACTTGCCCTGCCAGCAGCGGTTCAATCTACCCATGATCATAGACAGAAAATTATCAGTCGAGTTCAACGGAAAGGCTATTGCTGTTTGCAGACAGTCAAGTTTGATCGAAGTTTCTAGCGCACTTGTGGGAACTAGCAAAGCTATAGAAGGGATCCAGCCAATGTCTTTACGGTCAAGGATTGTGACACCTTTCTTTACTGCCGCTTGAAGCCGACATGTGAAACTGGGGAAGGACATCTCGATGCTGCTAATTTGAAGTGCATTGAGATGTGCAACCAGGATTACAGATGTTTCCACATGTTGGCACCGTACATTTTCTTGACATTTTTGAACCCAGCTCTCCCGAGGCTCTCCCTGGTGTTTTGCGTTTTTGCCTAGGACTACCAGGGGCCCAACAAAGATGTCGGTACTCTCTGGTGAGGTGCACTGATGGCTGAGGGCAGCCAGATCGTTCCTTACAGGTGGCACGTTTCATTCTGAAACAACGGCACCATAGAAAATCATAGAACGTTTAGGTATGGATAGATCGGATAGATATGATATGACTTGTCCTGCGGTTTTCCTGTGTCATTCGCTTCGAGAACTGAGTCTCTGTCAAGAGTTGAACTTTGGTGCCAGTCCATGGGGAACCGCGTGGCTGCAAGTACGGCCTTGCGCAGTGTGGCAGCTGCCTCAGTCTCTTTCCCAATGAACTTGTGTGGTCCTCAAGTGCACCCTCCTTTGGCCAATTTATATCATATATGATATGTCATACACAAAAAGAAAACTAAACAAAAAACAGAAACACTAAACACGTTTCGTGCCTCCTGCCCCGTCTTGATGGATTTCTAGGTAAACTCATAAAATGAAGACCATGTTAAAATGTTTCCATGACCCTTGCAATTCAACCCAAGGATAACTGCTCGCCGTGATTTTTTTGGGTGGAACCCCGGGAACAGCCAATCAACAGCTGGAGAAGCCCAGTAGCATTGATTAGTCAGTTGGGAACAGATTGGCAGCGGAAATGTAGGGGATGGCCGCGATGAATCGCTATGAATGGCCTTTCCATCACCATTTCCTATCGCTATCATAGCTATAAACCAGGCTATAAATGCATTTTTGTTGCCGCTGCTCTCAGATCTTGGCTGCCACGGCCTTCAGCAATGCCTCCTCTGCGGCCAGCACTGCTGCAGAGGAGTTGGCGGATCTGCGACAGAGCTGGAAACAGGCTCAGGCCACGCAACGGCTTTTATCACGTCTTGTCTGATTGAAACATATTGAAGATTTGGTAATGATGGTAATGAGGAAACCACTGAAAACAACAATGCAACATAGTGATATGTTCATTTGTTCATGGTTTCGTGTAATTTCTCAAATGTTCATTCATGTTCCAATTCTGCCCTCCATGATCCATCCTTTCCCGTTCCTGATCCTGTTCCGTGCTTTTCTCCTGAAGGCCTCCAAGCTTCGTCGTTCCACATCCGCGCCCTACATGAATCCGTCTCGCTTGAAGGCACGGGGCTGTCATGGCAGATTCCTGATGCCTTGATGGGATGGACGCAAAATGGTATGGTTTCATACTAAAAGGATCTAAACATGATAAAATTTAAATTGTGTGGGTACATCGGAACCCTCCATTTTGATCCATTTTGACTCCGTACCCATGTAACAATACAATTCATGATCGATCCATATCTATTCATTATATTTCGGCGAGTTTTCAACATATAGGTGATCCCTAATAATGCTCATAGATCCTGCCACATGGGTTGATGGTTTGAAGCTTTAAGAGTATGTACGAGGAATTTAGGAAAGCCACCGCCAGCCATGGCAAAGGGTATGTCGTACCGGGTATGTGTTTGAAGCCTTTTTCGAACATCGTAGTCATATTCCGACATCCCAACACCTCTGAGAAGGACATTTCCAAGCTATCCATGGTTCACGAACATGACAGCGATTCCGGCCAGGATAGAGATCCTGACAGCCTGAGCAAGATCCAAAGTCAGAATCAGGCTGCTCAGGAGTGTAGCAGCTGTAGCAGCTGTAGCATTAGCTGATCATAGTGTAGCTGTGCTGTGACGAGTTGGATCCAACCTTGGACCTTTCCGGGATGGGTGAAAATATCGATGGCCTCAAAAGCATTTCCAGTGGTTATAAGGGGAGAAGAAATGAGTATGACGTATTATGACATGAGTCAAAGTGAGATGTTTGCACCTTGTTTGCACAGGAGCGAGCAGATGCCGCCCTAGCGAAGCATCGGCAAACTCGACAGCGCTTTCGCAAGCCCCAGGTGCGGAGCACCTAGGGTCTGCCAGTCTATGGTGTAGGATGGACCGACAAGAGCCCCAAGGCTGTCTTCCTGTAACATGTTTCCAGTGTCACCTGGTTTTCTTAGCGGTTTGTAAATGAATAAAGGGTGACAATTCCTTCAGGTATTTTTAGCACCGGAGAAACATGTGTTTAGAGTTGCACCATCAGCAGTCTGATTCTTGAGTGAGGAACACCAATTAGACCCTGGTCATCTTCAGCTATCATGCTTGTCTTGGTGTTGCGTTCTTGTATCCAATGATGTCTACTAATGGCGGAATGGGTAAAGGTTCAGACACTGCCCCTGTCGCATTGTCGCCAGCACGTGCCTGGGATTTCCAGGATGAGAGTGGACAATCTATGGAGGAGTCGACAGTTCACATTTTTCATCTTTTAAATTAGGACTGGCCATGACTGCCGGATCCCAGCTCCTTGTCCACAGCTTCAACGAAGCAACGAAGCAGTTTGCAGAGTTTGCAGGAGGCAGATCTCAACAACCAGATCTCTTTCGACCTGGAACGCAGCAGGATCCGAGGGTGACCTCTCTGGAGCTCGGAGCAACTGTCCCATTGGTCAACAAATTCAACAGGAAACTTATTGGTAGTTTACCCGGTTTACCCCAACCTGAAAATGGCAAAAAGGATCAACTTGAACCAAGAGCTTTGGACTTTTTTCTTTCCTGGTCCGCCCTTACCCAACTGTGCTCCTTGCAGGTGGCTCAAAGGAACAGTTGCAAGGTACAAGCAGATTTGCTGGTCCAGGTTTCACTTGAGCTGAATGTGCAATGAAGGTATACAGCACTCTTCTCGTAGACAGCTCTTGCCCTTGCCTTTGCAAACCTTTGCCACATGATTGATGCCTGTGACCGCGTACCGATTCATGGCACCACCATCTTTGGTCGTTCACCGAAGTTGAGGGATGTGTGACTCGGGTGGCAATGGTTGTGCCGCCAGCAGCATCAAAGAATGCCGTGTTTGTGCGCTTCAAAAGCTAATTTTCGACCTGAGGTTTTCAAGTGTCGTGGACAATTTTGAGACATGGATGATGGATGTGTACTGTGAGAAGTTGAAATCCACCAGAGCTTCAGCTCCTCCGCAGCTGAGGCGCAGGAACCTTCAGGGCTACACCCGCTGTTTTCGGCCCCAAGACTACTACAGTTATCAGAAACTGGCAGAATCAGTTGTTTGGCGACTCGGCCCAAGGGGTTGTGTAGATTGTGAGTTGATTCATAACTCTCAATTCTTCCTTCAGCTTCATCCACTACTGCACACTACTGAAGTTTTGCTGCTCAGATCAGATCCATATTGGCAGTGCCCGTTCCGAGGGCTGAGATTCTTTTCGACGAAAGAACCAACGGCGCCAAAGATTTGCGCAAGCGCTGTGTGTTTGCATCAGCAACGTTGGGCCTGCTGCTATGTCTCACTCTCTTTCCATGGCCCGCTGTTCCTCGGGTGAAATTGGTCGGGAGTGGAGCGGGGGTTTGCTTGCAGCGTGTCAAAACATTCGGAGATATACAGACCCAAGTCATCCCAATTCGCTCAATTACAAGACATCACAAAACATCACAAAACCATTTCAAGTTGTTTGATGTATTTTTGATTTGGGTATTTGTGAGCTGAGGTCATGGAAGTTTTTCAACCAACTCTGCCGCCATCATCCTACGATGTCTACAAAGGCTTTGAGGACAGCAGCGAAGTTCTTGCTGCCAAAGAGGCTGGGCACATGCCGTGCTTTGTGATTTCATGTCAGGTGGTCAAAGACGGAGGATACTTCAAACCCATTGGTCTAGCTGCATGCAATCGAGTCGAAACAAACTATGTTGTGATCCTGTGTGATACTGTATTTGAGGAGCCTCGAATTTTGGAACATTTCCCCGCCCCGATGTTGTGCATACCGCTGGCTCTTTTCAGGTTCTCTTGTCCTTGAAAATCGCTTTTCTAGTACCCTGGACATCAACTTCTGCGATTACTTGGCCCTTTTTCGCGTGCCTTTGTCAGAAATGTTCTTGGATGCATATCTGCATATCATGCTTTTGCTGCAGCGAGGGTATGTGAATCAGACCTCCTGCTCTCTGCTGTCTTTGGAGAATCCATTGATGGGAGCAGGCCGACACTCTTTTTCAGACGATTTGGACTTCATGCGGACAAAAACGGGTTCAACATGGTTCAACCACATCAGAGAAAGATCATGTGATGATAGCCCCTAAACCCTCAACAATCCTTAAGAATCCTAAAGAATCCTTAAGAACCTTTCCATACCCTTCCTATTACAACCCTGAGGTTACTGGCCATTCTCTCCGAACGCCTGGCAAATGTCTGGGCTCCAGAGACCGACTCCCAGATGGAACGCCTTTGGAAAAGCTGGTTGAGCTCAGGTGAGTACGAAGAAGTAAGTCGTTTCAGCGTCGTTTCACCAGAACAATCAAGAAAGATCAAACAATACTGACATACTTTCCAAATATAGTTTCCTGATGTTTCCTGATCTTTTGCTGTGGGTCACTGAGAACACTGTTGCCATTACCCCAGAATAGAAGATAGACATTCGTGGCTTGGCATTGGGGATGTGTTCATTGGAGTCACCAACCCTCAGAAATTTGGAGGAATTATCACTTTGCATTTTCTGGATGCAAAACGCGCTTGTTTTCAGGCAAAAGTGGTCTCCATGTCAAAAGATGGATGGTACATTCAGCATGATCTGCATAATTCTGGATCAGCCTTGCATACTTCAAATGTGACCCTGGAGGCAATTGGTCGGTCCCAGATGTGGAAGCTGGTGAAAGCCGCAGTGAGCATCCGTGTGATGCAGAGACCGCCCTCTCAGCAGCCCACACCGCCGCACGCGCGCAGCCTATCACCACTGAATTTCAGAGTTGGGTAGCGTGGCAGCAAAGTCTGTTGCAGTCTGCTTGATCTGTCATGGCTTGTTCTCAACCATCCAAGTCGACAACAGTTCGGGGTTGTTCAGCAGATGTGCAGTTTTCGCCAAGCTACAAGACATTACACAACTGTTTCAGGGCATCTCACAGCCGTGTCTTCGTCACATTTGCTTCACTTATCTATCTTACTTAGGATAGCTTATCCTTGGCTCCTGCTGCTGCTGCCCAAAAAGTGGCGGAACCCTCAGCGCTGGCCAAATCGCGGTTTTATCATTTCAAATGTATTGCAGCAGGCCAATAAGCAACAATTGTTTATGGTTTTGGCAAGCGCCTTCATGTGTTTGACAAAAGCATTGTTTCGATGATTGAAACAACTCAGGTCTGGCGATGCTTGGAGGACAGACCTCAGACCGATCAAACTCTAAGGATCGGAACCCATTCGGAACCCATATAGCCAAGACATGCCAAGACTCCTAAGTGAAAGCCACTATAAATAGGTTACTGCAGTTCTAAATTGGAGAATTTGGAGAAAAGACCCGACATCATGCAGTTTGTTCGCCTCACTTTGACATGTCTAGTTGCGAATGCAGGAGTTTCAGGATGAAGGTCTTGTGCGTTTGGTAACAACACCTTGGGCTACACTTTGGAGAGGTCTCTGAGCTTTGTCGTAGGGACACGCACGTTGACATTGGCCAAGGTTGACAACTTCTGACAACAGTTTATCCGCTTTCTTTGTGTTTCCAACTGTTTGGAGAGAGTCATAAATCATCTAGGTTGTTGAACTTCACCTGGCCATTTTATTGCCTCAGTGATTTGGTTTGACAGATCAATCTATAGTGGCCATCAAGAAGGAGTCAGATTGTTCTGGCTTTGGATGTTTCAAGATTGCCATTCCTTCTTCATGGCTGACAAGACAACTCGGATCAGTGGAAGGAAGGCTTAGAAAGGAACTTGGAAATCTGTGCTGCGTCTTCGTTGGGTTTGTTAGATTGAAAGAATTTCCATCCATGGAGAACTGCGGGCATGAAACACTAACACCATTGCGGCCAACCATGGTAAATAGCAAGAAGATGCAACAAGAAAGAATTCAGAATTAGATCATATTAGATTCATATTAGATTCATTAGATGAAGGGGATCTTACAGGGCACGCTGAACTGATGAGAGTTTATGGCATGGACGATGTCTTTCCAGGCTTGGACCGACTCACAGCTGCAAGAGATGTCACGGTGTCTTTGAAGTTCAGAATGGAAGAAGCCAGGAGAGAAACATAAAAAAAAACAGGAAAACCGCAGAAGTCTTCTGGCTATCAACATGAGTTTCATTGCAGACACCGTGGGCAAAGGCAAGCATCAATTCCTGTAGCATTTCCTGAACTGACTTGGGGAGAGGCGACCAAAGTATCGTTAAGCCGGTTCTTGTCCCCCCTGCAGGATCCATTTGTCCGAGGGAAGCCGGATTTTGTTGTCGAACAACAGCATGCCAGTGACTTTCCCGATGAGTCTTCATCCTCCACACATTCTGGGACTTCCAGATGCTGAAGATGGCTACTGGTTCCTTGGATCATTTTGACAATCGTAGATCATTGGGGTTCTTCCGCTTTTTTGTTTGTGCCATTTTGAGATTCCAGCGTCTGACAGGATGGTGAACACCGCACATGCTCCACACCCAAGGTTCCTGGCTGATCGCATCAGGGCTTTTGAATCCCCGCACTGCAATCCTGCCGCAAAACTGCATTTGCATCACACTGCATGAAATTCTAGAAAAACGTAAAAGGCCACGGTCAGACAAGCCGCCCTATGCGAAACGCAACACAAGCTGGAGTTTTTTGACCTTGATGTGCCATCTCTCCTCCGATTTGGGTAAAGGGCCTTCATTTTGAATCATCATCATCATCATCATCATCATCATCATCATCATCATCATCATCATCATCATCATCCTCATCGTCATCGTCATCGTCATCGTCATCGTCATCGTCGTCATCATCGTCATCATCATCATCATCATCATCATCATCATCATCATCATCATCAATCAGCAGCAGCAGCAGCAGCAGCAGCAGGAGCAGGAGCAGCAGGATCACGAAATCACCACCTTTTTAATGTGTTTGGCCTTTTAACTCACGGGCCTTTGCACCACAAGGCTTTCCAGGCTGTGGCGGAGATGCTTGACTTCCACCGGCCGCTTAGCTGGTCTCATATCTTCCCATCAAGTGACGGTTTTCATGGAAAACACGATGCTACACCGTTGGCCTTTGGGGCAGCCTTTGTTTGGATAAACCCACATGATCTCATTACTTTCATGTCCAGTCTTGGGCTTGCCATTTGATTGATGACAGTTGCGATTTGTCAAAAGAATATGAATCTTATTTCAGAGACATAGGAAAACACATGGCTCATTGACCGTTTCCAAATCACGAAAGGTAGCGTCAGCTACCTGAGTTCACCGTGATTCATCACATCACATTTTCCTTTTCCGGGGGCATTGTGCCATTGCACCCATTTGGGGCCGTTTAAGTCTAATTTTCATCTTTGGGGGGGGGGGGGAACCCCCCCCCCCTTAAAATGGCCTTGGGTTGGAATCCCGGNGGTGTGTACATGGACTTGAAAAAGAGCGAAAAAGTGACAAAGATGAAGGAGAAGAAGAAGAAAAAGAAGAAGAAGAGAGATAGGAAAAGCAAAAAAAAAAGCGCACAAACAACGAAAAAGAAGGATGAAGAAGAATATGACATTGCTGCCACGGTGGAAGA